>CM035127.1:66533965-67133965 GCA_020205605.1 Panax ginseng
ACACCAGTAATTTGAACTAGTTGTTTGATATAACATTTGTAACAATTTCAATTGCATATCAAAGGATGTTTTAGTAGTGAACTTATGGATGGATTAACGGTCCTTCATGATCAATTATATTCGGCACTATTTGGTTGCTAGGAAAACGATAGTAGTGTTAAACTGAGTTGTATTCTTATAATTTGATGTCCTACTGTTCTTTTTGAAAAGTGAGAAACTTTGAATATGAGATAAGTTTTGGTACATCCAGAAATGGAAAGTGGGTCTGGTAAAGTTGGATGGATTGTGTTGAGAAAATCCTAGTGACCTGACTCACTTCAAATCTAAGGCTGAGATATTAACTAACTAATGAAGTTGGTTATATGATTTGCTGAAGAACAGTAGCTTTTGATGAAGAACAGTGTTGATTAGTGAATAATAGGACCAATATCGAGGTATTAGCAATGAAATTGCTTAGAGATTGAGATAACATGGAGAAGAAGATAGAAAACTTGGATAGATAATGATATGAAACCATTTTTCCAATAGCTTTCAGATTATTTCACACAATCCACGCTCCTCTAGATAGTGCATAACTTTCTTCAAAATTTGTGTTACTGTTAATATTGTATTAGAAATAATTTGCCTAAATGTAATAAAGATCTTTAACTTTACCTTATTAGTGCCTAAATAACACAACTATTAATTTGCCTAAATGTAATAAGGACCTTATTAGTGCCTACTATATATTGTAAGATCTTTAACTTCCTGACTATGAACATGCTTATAGATAGTGCATAACTTTCTTCAAAATTTGTGTTACTATTAATATTGTATTAGAAATAATTTGCCAAAATGTAATTTTTCTTGAATAATTTTAGTTTCAAGCTTCCATGGTTATCCATAAACTTCTGAAATTGCAATCTTTTTTCCTTCTTCCCCACCCCCTGGATACAGGCATGGCTTGTTACCATCTCTTTGGATATCTACAAGGTTGATCCTTAATTCTTTTTTACTTCCGCGTGTGTTTGAGTATTCCTTTATGGTTATTATCATATTTTATATATACTTTCCTGCCATGAAATCATATTACAGGCTTTTGATCTTTTGGAAATGCTAAAGAAAGAGGAAGAAATGCTCACTGCTATAAAGGAAAAGCAATTATAGGTACTGATACTCCTTTTCTTTTTCTCTCTTTTTTTTTGGTACTGGTGATAATTTATATGTAGTAAATATGTCTATACAGTATAAACATTTTTATGTATGTATAATTTTTTCTTGAAATGCCCCTAGTGTTTTAACTTTTAAGATCTTGTTACTTACCAATAAAATATGTTTATGGATTGTACATAATTGTATTCATCTCAATTCAGTCAATAAACTGGTAATATTGATTATTAGTCAAACTTTTTGGGAGCCTTCCTAAATCCACCACTTCCTATAATTTGCTCTTTTTGAAAGCAGCATGCAAAACAAAATTTATTGTTTAGTAGCTATATATCTTCTGTCATGATTTGAACAAGTAAGCATTAGTTGTGAACAATTTAGCTTCCTGTCATTTCGGTCATTGTACTCCCTCTGTCCTAATAAAGAATTCTGCTTTCTATGTATTTTAATTTATATGTATATAGTATTTTATTTATAGGATGGCGGAAGTATTACAAGTCCTCTCTCCTTTTTTTTTGGGCATTATTGTGGAGAGGGTAAGGGTAGGTAGGGGATGAAGTATGCTAAAAGAATGACGACTAATCATCATGTTAAATGTATATTATGTATAGATCCTTGTGTAAATATCACTTAGTAGTCCTAATTTCTTCTGTTGATTAAGCCATCCCTTACATCTGGGAGTAAATTTGGACAATGTGTTTTATCTTAAATATCACATCGATAGATATCTCAGATCTATCAATGTGTTTTAAATTTGATCTTTATGTCAACTAGAAGTTTTTGTCTCACTATATGTTAATTGCCCTCTAGGCTTTTCTCTTTTTCTCAAGTATGTTTGAATAACACTGAACGTACTTTACTGCCTTGTCTCATCTTGGTATTTTTGGCTAACGTACGTATCTAGGAATCACAGATTTATTAATGTGTTCTAAATTTAATCCTTATGTCAACTAGAAGTTTACATCTTACTATATGCTAATTGCCCTTGAGGGTTTCTTCTTTTCTCAAGTATCTTTGAATAACACTGAAATGTGCTTTGCTGCCTTGTCTCATCTTGGTATTTTTTGCTAAAGTACGTATCTAGGAATTCATAATGATTTCCTACTGGCAGGAAGGGGATGAGGAAATTTCACAGGCTGTTCTTGATGAGCGAAGCAGGACAGCAGAAGTTTGGCATCGTGGTGCTGCAGCTCGAGCTCAATACACGAAACCAGCAGCACCCATTACATGTGCTACATTTGCCCAAGATGTTTTAGAAGGGAGAGCAAAGATTTCACAGGCACACGAACGCAAACACCAGCAACCGTTGATGTTTGGACCAGAAAGTCTTGTGGGTGGAAGAATAACGAGTGAAAGGGAAAGGATGGCTGCACAGGTTTTCCAACCTGGCCACAGGTGAATATTTTAGCTTCCTGTCATTTCGGTCATATTGTACTCCCTCTGTCCTAATAAAGAATTCTGCTTTCTATGTATTTTAATTTATATGTATATAGTATTTTATTTATAGGATGTCTAAGAGTACAATGGGTTGACAAATTTAAGGTTGGTAAATTAGAGGAGAGAGAATAAAAACTGTTCCAATATTATTTGGACTCACACAAATAGTGTAATTAACTTGAGAGTGGAATGTTCTTATGGGGATATGTGTACTTTGGGTTAAATTATTATACATGTCATATTTCACATTTAGTTTGTGTACTTTAGACTTCTTTTTTAGGACAAAATCTTGGTGTATTTCTGGACATGCTTTTGAGGATAGAGTATCAAGTCAGATGACCTTGTAATAAAGATGGTCCATGTAATCTGTAGAAAATAAGAATCTGATTTTGGGATAATGATTTCTTGATTCATTCTTCTCAATTACATTGGCTTATATACACAAGTATCTTAATTTACAGTGTACAATATTAGTACCACATAGTAACCCTATTGTCTTTTTCTGCTTATGAGCAAAACGGTGTACATTAGTACCACGTAGCAACTCTATTGTCTTTGTGTATTGATTTTGGCACTAAGTGCCTCTGGTGACCTATTTGCTTCATTTTTCTGACTTTGTTATTATTTTTAAATATGTGCAGGAAGACTGCTTCTACGACCTGTCTTACAATATCGGGTATCAAATTTTTGTGCTACGTTTACGGAAGACAAAAGACAAAATTATGAAGTGTACTGTCTATATATGTAGATATATACTTTGATTAAAAAACTGTGGTAGTTTTAGATGGTTAATTGTAAAGATAATGAATGATTATATAGTGGATGCTTTTATTAAGTTAATAATATTTTAATTTTTTGTATTTTTGCCATTTTTTGCTATGATTTGGCAACAATATAATTCGTTACCAAAGCATTGAACAAGTTTTAATATAGCAATAATTTTTTATATATTTAAAAACAAATTTTCGTTACTAAAGGCAACATTTTTTATCGTTGCAAATTATATTAACTTTCGTTGCACGTATAAAGAAATGATAACATATAATGTTGTTGCTAATCGACGACTTTCGTTGCTATTGAAAAATAACTAGCAAGAAACATTTTCGTTGTTGATGCAGCATAATGTCGTTGCCAAATAATATAATCAGCAACGAAAATTGTTGCTAAAAAATTTACATTTCGCAACGAAGGAAAGCTTAGGCAACAATTTTCATAATTTACTGTAACGAAAAATGTCGTTGTAAAATGGTGTCAATTGCAACGAAAATGCATGGTCGTTGTAAAAAAAAAGAGTTCATTTCGTTGCCAATTAGTAGGCTTTTGCAACGAAATGGGGTTTTTAATAACGAAATTTTAATTTCTGCAACAATGCATTTTGTTGCTAAAGGATCGATGTCTCTGTACGAAAGCCAAATTTCGTTGCAAATTGTAGTACTTTTGGCAACAAAAAAAAAACGTTCGTTGCGGAACAATTAGCAACGCTCATTGCGCAACGAAAGACGCAACAACAGTAAAGTCGTTGCCAAAACCCTTTTGCAACGAAATTTGTCACCTTTAGCAACTAAAATTGATTGTTACTGAAGCCCCATTTTTTTGTAGTGGCAGGATTCGACGTAGCTAATAGTACTCCAATCGGTTCCTCGACAGCAATTAAAAAAAAAAGAGTCGTAGTTTCTGTTTGTGTCTTATACTCGAATAATAAAGTTAATTGAATTATTGAAGACATTCCTCACTGTTGCATCATAACAGATGCCAACATATGGAAGGGGTTCCATTAAGTTGTTGAACAAAGTTATAGGTTAAGCAACCCTCTAACTGAGCGAACGATCACTTCTCTACTAGGAATGAAGCATTGCCTGATATGGGTCCAATCCATGACATAGACAACTTCTCACCACTCCAAATTCCTCAGATGGGTATTTGGAGTGGTGAGAAGCTTTCTATGGCATGGATTGAACCCATATCAGACAATGATTCATTCATAGTAGAGAAGTGATCGTTCGTTCATCTAGAGGGTTGCTTAAGTTGGAACTTTGTTCAATAGCTTAATGGAACTCCTTCGGGATGTTGTCATCTTTTATGGTGGAATAGTGAGGAATGTCCGCAGTAATTCAATTAACTTTATTAATAGAGTATAGGACACAAACAAGAACTACGACCCTTATTTTTTGTCCGATTACTGTCGCGGAACCGTTTGGAGTACTATTAGCTGCAACTGCAACTAATATGAAACTTAGATTTGCAACTAATAAACTAAGTAGCATTTGCTTAGTTTTCCAAATTTTCAATTAACTTAATGATACTCTCCCTTTGCTCTTCAATACACTCATAAATATATATATGTAATATACTTTGAAACTTAGAAACCCGTTTAACATTCACTCAGTAGGAGTGAATGCGAATAATCCCCATTTGGGATCATTCTTCGATGTTATGTCTCTCACTTAGGTTTGGGTGCTAATTCATTAGTGCGTGCGTGTTTATAATATTTTGAGGATTTTTCAGCTGGTGTCTCTACATATGTTCTTCGAGTGCATACATAGACTAAGTTGTCTTGGTCTATTTCGTGTACTTGAAGACCATGGGGAGGTGATGCTGAAATTTTCTTAAAATATTATAAACACGTATCTTGTGAATGGCACTAGTGAGGAGACGCATATATTCTAATTGGGTATTTTCTTCAATTAAAGATGTCAGCCGACCGGAGTTGGATATACCGTAGGATACCAATTGATGGGAGGGGATTAGTTGATGCGTACCGTGAAGGGGTGTCCAATTTTATGAACAAAGCAATAAAACATGTTGATGATCCGAACGGAAAGATGAGATGCCCGTGTTCCAAGTGTAAGAACCTGATATGGAAGATTGCCGATGAAGTTAAATTTGACTTATATTCACGTGGGTTTGTGGATGGGTATTCGGTATGGATTCATCAAGGGGAATTAGCTGAGTTTAGAGAACGGACATATAGTACTGTAGACCACTCGGATCACGGGGATTCGCAAGCAGATAACTATGACGTCGTGCAGATGTTGGTTGATGCGTATGGCCCTACCAATATTGATCAAGGCGAGAAAACGAGCATCGTCAGCGCTTCTCAAAGAAAGCCAAATGATTCAAAGAAATTTATTTTCTATAAGTTGCTATCTGAATCGGGTGTTCCATTGTATCCTGGAAATGACAAGCACACCAGGCTTTCTGCAGTTACGAAGCTTTAACATTTCAAGAATGAGCATGACTGCAGTGAGAGAGGATTCAATGATCTGCTTGATATTCTCAGCGAGTTCTTACCCAGGGATAATACGTTGCCCGCGAATTACTATGAGGTGAAGAAGATGCTTAAGGGGTTGAATCTCGGGTATGAGAAGATCGATGCTTGTGAGCGACCATACACGCCATCTGCCTGGCGCATCTCCCTACTGGCTGCATGCGATTTAGTCAGTATGCGCGCTACGATGCCGACTTCATGGTGACAGTGTTGCAGGAGTTTCACGTAAGTCGACTTACATATATTAAATCAAGGTCCATGCATGTTATTTACATATTGTTCAAATAATAAATTATACGTATGTTATATACATTTGATAGAGATACTACGATATCAAGGCTAAAGCATCACCGAGGCGGATGGTGACGCCAATTATCATTGCCCACATCTCAAGAATTATGCTTACCGTTGTTATGCGAGATGCGACGGAGGGCGATCCGGCGATAGAAGAAACGCCGGGACTACTTTGTGAGATCATCAATGGCGGCGGCATGATCGTGATGCAACATGGGTCGCGATGTATGCGTCTTCGGGATGATGTTGCGTTCAAGACCAAGTCGGAGCAGATGAAGAAGAATCGCGACAAGTCATGAGTTGTACATACTGCCTCGCAATGCTTCGTGTGAGGTTAAGTCGGTATGTATTTCTCTTTAGTTTAGTTTAATCTTATATTGCAACTATATTAAATTAAGGTGATCTTATTAAATGTATATGATCTAGGCCATGCGGAGTAGCTTGGGACGACCTCCTACTATGATCGAGTTCTGGGATAGAGTTCATATACCGAAGGGCTCTACTTCGGGGTCAACGATATCTCTAGCAGCACTAGCTATACGGGTAATACATTTACTATAATAGATATTATTTAGGATAATATTACATAATTTATATGATGATACCAAGATAACTCACTTGTATATCAAATTACAGGAGCGGTTTGAGAAGCTCCGCAACCAGCGTATAGCAGAGTTGCAGGCTGCTAGGGGCGATGCTGAGACGTTAGATTCCACCGTCCCTCCGCCCGAGATTAGTTTATCTCAGGACGAGGAGACGGCTCTTTGGGTCACGTCTCAGGATACTCCCACTAGTACTACTGGTCGGTATCGAGTGTTGGGGTTACCGAGGATACCAGCCTATACTGTGACGCCCCCAAAATTAGGTATTCATCACCCATCTTAAGTCGCCAGATACATGGTACATAAATTCAAATACAACTTAATTATACAACAGTCGTGCAAAATACGACGACATATATACTGTGAGTTTTATTACAAATATTGTAATGTATATAATACGACAATATTCATACTCAAATTAATACATGCCATATAAAGTACAGCAGCAAATATTTCAAGTCTCCAAAGGGACACGAGAAGATTTATGTTCTTTTCATTTTAATACGGTGCACTTTTGACGCTTTTAGGGTCGGGTTCTCATCACCCTATTTTTTTCACCAAAATCAATTATTAAGTGACGTATAAAATACGACACACACATCTTAGGTCCTCAATACAATTATATATTGCATGTCATGCCATAGTGAGAACTACTAATGCTATCATCTGGACCGTCACTCCATTCCCCGACTCGTCCCAGCTATATTCTCATTTTCTGAAGAGAATAGTGAAAGAAAGGGTGAGCTTCCAGTTTAAATTTCATGGTCATCGGAGTTATACGGTTATAGCATTTTTCGTCGAAAAAACCTAAATATTGAAATGGTCATAACTTGCTCATTTTAAGTAGGAATGAGCTCATTTTTGGATAGGAGGTACTTTATACCATATACTTTCATGTCCCAAAAGGCCAGAATTTTTCTCACAAATTAAGTGGCCGAAATAGCCCTTAAAGTTTTCGGGCAGTAGCATTTTCCTCTTTTGTAGCTTTGGACTTTTTTGCTAAAGACAGTCCACACAAAAATCTACAACATCTTTTCTAGTGATTCCACTTGGAAATGCTACAAAACTCATAGATCTAACTCTAGAACTTGACCACACTCAAAAATTAGAAATATAATAGGAGATATGATCAATTGAATTTCATGTTCCGTTTTTACCAAAATCTTATTTTTTAACCCTTTGTGATTTCTAAGAAACTTTCATGTTTTCACATAATAACCAACATAACTCATCATAAAACTCACTAATACTTCATATACCCATGATTTTCATCATTCCAATGATTTTATTATGACTCTCATCATAATCAACGTAACCAGATTATTTCCATAATTTAATAAGGAATGAATACGAAGGATCATTCACCATGCATTTGGTAATCCACTTATACAGGTTATTCCAACAGAATAATAAAGAATGGAATAACAGAAGGATTCACCATGCATGCGATAGAGACCACATGCATAAAAGTTATTCCCAATGAATAATAAATAATCGAAACTAGGTCAGCGTAATTACAGACCGATGGATATTCAACGAATAATAAAGAATCGAAACTGTGTCAAAGTAAATTAAGACCGGCGGATATTCCAACGTAATAATAAAGAATGGAATAACAACGAAATCACCATGCATGCGATGAACCGCCTGCAGATGAGTTATTCCAACGAATAATAATTAATGGAACCGTGTCAAAGCGTATGTCGACCGGCGGATATTCCGGCGTAATAATAAAGAACGGAATAATAGAAGAATTTCACCATGTATGCGGTACTTAGCATAAGCAAGTTATTCCAACATAATAATAAAGAATGGAATATCGTAAGTTCTCTTCATGAATACGAAAGAAATAATACCTTACAAGTACAACAAATAATATCCCTTACCTTAGAATAAAATTTGTCGATCTTTGGAATAGAAATGTAGCAGACTTCTCTTCTTCTTTCTCTCTATAATTTCTCTCTATAATAATTTCTCTATAGCTTTGGTGAATTGGTGAGAAATGAAGGAAGAATGAGCTTCTATTTATAGAAAAATATAGTTTTGATAATTGTACGTTTTGGGGCTTGAAAAATTACTGTACAATACCTCCAACTTTTCTTTTATTTTTAATTTAGTCCTACAAGTATTATCAAACTTGCACCACCTCCCCTAATAGTAAATAATGTGAATCAATAGTTCAATCATGTGAATCAATAGTTATAATCATGTGAAAATACGAAATACAGTATAGTACCTCCATCTATACCTCCCTTTTTAACTTAGTCATGCAAGTATTATCAATCTTGCACCAACTCTCCTAATAGTAAGTGAATGTGACTCAATAGTACACACATATGAACAAATAGTTATATAAACATGTGAATTAGTAGCAATTAATTGCTCATTTATCCGATAAATTACCCGATTTATCAATATAACCCCCAGACATCAATTATCATTGGAATAGATGTCGATTTCAACTAACACCAATAATTCCAACACAGTGGAACAATCAAATTCATCTTTAATCAACACGAACTTATTCATCATTAATAGCATAACTCACAATATTTAACAACCAGATCGTTCCCAGGAAAGAGGGGGCTTTTCAATAAGGATTTCTCCCTATTGGCGCGCAATTAGGTGACCAAACCTCTCATTGGCAGAACTTCTAGACATTGTAAATATTGTAATTTAATAATATGAATAACTTTGTCGTCTCAATTATTAATTTAATAATATATCATATAATGCAGATGATACTGTGACAATAATCGAATCAATAATATGAGAGATATGATGCAATAATTACTATAGCAATAATTGAGTATAACTGAGTGACTTCTCACATAAGCATCAATAATCAATACCGTGTGCTACTATGCAACCACGCGTATTTTACCACCGATTATTTTATGACAACTTTTTTACTTTGAAAATTTTTCAAATGCCACCCTTAACTTTAAACTTTATCCATTTAACCATTTAGTAAATAGAATAATAATTATAAAAATTAAATACTTTCATTCCGTAAAATGCGGGGTCTTACATATACACTGCCAGGAGGTATAATATTTGTGTTTATTTCGTGTTTATGAATAAAGTAAACTTGTAATATTATTTATGTTATATTTATTTTTGTAGGCTCTAGCCAAATGTCTCAAGGCGTCAAGAGCCCCCTGTGGGACCATCACATACGGGCGCTGGCTTAGATGATGCTTTGTTCCAGCGTGTTATGGCTGCGGTGTCGGAGAGGTTTGAGACCGATCCGCTGTTCCATCGTTAGGACCCGCCCAGCCGTTCTCGCCTCCATCAGCTTGCGCAGGACGTTGCAGCTGGTGCCACCGTCAAGAGTACGGGTATCCCTCCGGAGCAGTGGGCCGCGATACGCAATGAGATTGTTCGGATGGTGGTTACCTTAGTCGAGGACGCGTTTGGGCCGATGTTGAGTTAGCGCTCGACTGCTCAGGTATATTTCGTTTTAAATACAAATATATATTCTGCATGTTATTTAATTTTCATTTAGTTATCTTTAACTGAATCATATATATGGACTAATGAGTTACATTATATTGTATCGACAGGGTGACGAGCAGACTGACGAGCGGGATGACGATTTTCATACTCCAGAGCAGTGTCGACGCCTGCCCGATGATCCTCTTCACACCGGGGGCTCTACTAGCTTGACTTAGTTTACATTCTTTTGTAGTTTAAATTCTTTTGTATTAATTTTACATAACTTTTGACATACATATTGTAGTTTAAACCTTATCATTAATTACTTTGGTTTTGTTGCGGTTTGACACTTAGCTTAATTTAGCTTAATGGGATGTTTGTTATAGTTAGTTTAGATTAATGGGATCTTTTGTAATTTACCTTAGTTTAATTTATTTTGATTAATGCGGTTTTACATTTCTTACTTTGGTTTGTTGCGGTTATGCTAGTAGTAATGGGATGTTTTTGACATTTAGCTTAATTTAGCTTGTGTATGTGATGTTGGGAAAATAGGTATAGGTACAGGTACAAGATGTGGGTTAAATCCCTGGATATTACAAAAACAAATAAAATATTTTTTTTAAAAAAAGTAACCTCGACGGAATAAAGTTATTCTCGACGGATAACCGTCGAGGTTAAGGTGTTTCCCATTTTTGGCATACTGCCACGTAGCATACATATCCTCGACCGAATAACCTCGACGGACTAGTTATAGGGTCGACGGAAGTCCATCGCGCGTAAGGTGTTTTTCCATTTTTGTCAGGCTGCCACGTGGCATGCTTATCATCGACCGAATATCCTCGACAGACACGTTTCAGTCGGGGATATATTAACTTCGACTGAATGTTCGGTCGACAATAAGTCCGTCGACGCTAAGTATTTCCGACCGAAGAATCAACGGACTTATTTTCGACGTGCTTATATACGACCGAATTTCCGGCCGAATGTTCCGTTAGAAATGATATTACCCTCGACGGAATATCCTTATTGCCGACGAAAAAGTCCGTCGAAAATAAGCCTTTTTGTTGTAGTGTACGCATTCTATATCGCTTTATCCGAAGACCTAATATTAGTAATATAGATCTCCAATATTAGAATAATATCATCACAGTATAATAATATTATATATATATATATATATATATACATAGAATAACCTAAACACATAACACATAACCCTATCAGTCTACAACACATATAAGACTTGGTATCAGGTCAAACTATTTCAGTATGACTTGAATCCGACACAATTCTAACATCCCGACGGTCTAGTCGAACAAATACCGAGTTTAAGTTCAATTAAACTTTGCCTAAACACTTAAAAATATCTTAGATAATTTTATTATTAGTCAAAATATTTTTTATAGGCTTGTAATCATTTTCGGATAATTATTACAATTTATCATGATTTTTGAATCATTTATATCGTATTTATATTATATAAATACCATAATATTCCTTTATCATTAATATTTATTTATTATTAAATATTAATGAAAATCATTACATAATATTATAATATATTTATAATATAACAAAGTATTTTTAATACTTTAAAATTATATTTATATGATTTTTAAATGTACTAGATTCATTATCCGATAATTACTATTAATATTAAAATATTAATATTTTTATAACTAAATATCAAAAGTTATATTTATAACTTCAAATATTTTTATAACACTTAAATCCTTTTTATATGATTTTTAAAACATTAATTTATTTTCCATAATTTATTTAATATATTTATTAAATAAATTAATTACCATTAATAATAAATTATTAATAAAATTCATCATAAAATATTAAAAGTCATCAAAAATAACTTAAAATATTTTCTAATACCATAATATAATTTTTCATGATATTTCATGAATTAAAACCATTTTAAATAATTTATTTAATATTATAATTAAATAAATAAATACCTTTTATATTCCAAAAATATTAAATATTTTTGAAATATACTCAAAATAATTAAAAACTAATTTTTAGGCTTTAAAATAATTTTTCATAATTTATTTTGTATTTTTAATAATTAAAAACTAATTATTTCAATTTATTAATTAAAATAATTAATTTTCTAATTTATCTGGCGTTAAAGGTATTTTAGGCAACACAACTGTCGCTAAATGTGTTCTTGGGATGTTCTTGAGCTTTTCCAGAAACTCATGTCAGTTAACAGAGTAGGTAGTTTGACCAACAATAGATTCGTGTTCTTGATGTTTTCTAGGTTGTGTAATGTCATAATGTTGTAGTACTGATGTAGTACAACAACCTTAAACAAATTTCATGGTCAAAACATGAACAACCTGCAAGATCTATGCTACAGAAACACTTGTCGGATTCGCTTCTTCATTTCGGGTTTTCCGTAAATGAAGAATAGCGATCAAAATAATGCTTTGGCCCGTTGAATCTACACGTTCCCAGTTTGCTTAGTGCGATTTAAAGGTTCCATAGTGTAGTTCTCATGTCAGGGTACCATAATATATCATTATATCAGTCTAACATCATAACACATGCAAGATCCATGCTAGTCAAACTATGTCAGAAATTTCAATTGATGAAGATCTGGGTTTTCCAGAAAACCTTCATAAGCCATTTCGGTCAACCTAGTTTGACCAAGATTATCTACAATTCTGTTAATGATCTGGGGGTTCTAGATGCATCAATATGAAGCCTACATGTCACACAACAAATTTAAAACAACAACATGGCTATAACATTTAACAAAAGCAAAGATCTGGAGCCTAGAAAATGGTTGTCAGAGTTTCTGGGAAATCTGGGTTGCCCAGAAACCAGACTTTGTGTTCGGTCAACGCTGTTTGACTGATCATAACTTGAACTCTAGACATTATCCAACCCTGATTCAAGTTGCAGAACAAAGACCACATGGCATACTATAGATCCATAACATAAAACACACATAACACTTAACACACACTGATCTAGAAGCCCTGACATATCTGTCAGACAACTTTTCAACCTTTTTCCAGATTTTTGAAAACTTGATTTTCGAGCACTTTGATGCTATGGATCTGGGATATAACAACCCAGATCACTAAATGACATCTTATAACACACTTCTAAACAACAAATCACATAATCACATAAAATTTTAAGGATCTAGCAAGGCTTAGGGTTTTATACCTTTAAACCTTTATCCTTGAACTTCTGATCTTTGATCTGATATTAGAAAGTTAAAGGTTGATCTAGCCCTAACTTAACACTCATATTTACTCTCAATCTCGAATTTTAGAGAGAGAAAAGTCTTGGACAAAAATGAAAAGTAAAGTAAGTATTTTCTTACTTTAAATCTCTTAGAATTAGATCCATTGAATCTAGTTACTAGGTGACATTGTATTGGCTTAGATTGCTAAGATTTTAGACATATGGGCTAAACCTTAGGCTTGATGACTCACAAGATTGGCCTTATCTCTTGCTTAGGTTTTAAGAAAGGGCATTTTGGTCATTTTGCATACCATTTTAATTCTAAAATTGTTATTTGATCAAACCCTTAGGGTTTAACCCTTAGGGTTAAAACCTAATGTTTCCCAAAAATCATTTTTCTAGGATTTCAAGATTAGGTTTTCGAAATAGAAAATTAACATTTCAAAATTATAATTAGAATTCTCAAATTATACTAAGATTTTTCTAATCATAAATTAAGCTTACTAATTAGAATTAATTTATCCTAATTAAAATTGCTAAAATAGCAATTAAGTCCACAATTATACATTAGGGTTTCTGAAGGAAGAATTAGGGTTTAATTTTTTTTTTTTGAAATTAGGGTTTGTTAATTAATTATGCTTTACCCTAATTAATAGTATAATTTATAACACTTAAGGATTATAATTAACCTTTAAATTCCCAGATTAGAGTTTCCAAT
Organism: Panax ginseng; assembly: GCA_020205605.1. Lineage (NCBI taxonomy): Eukaryota > Viridiplantae > Streptophyta > Magnoliopsida > Apiales > Araliaceae > Panax > Panax ginseng. Next base: position 66,548,082 of record CM035127.1, read on the forward strand.
CTCCGAGTTAGGGTTTCGGATTCCCGAAACTGAAATTAGGATTTCTAGAACTGGTTTCTAGGGTTTCTTAGTAGACGTTAGGGTTTTCTAATAGAACGTCGATATTCGATAATAATCTTAGGGTTTGATACTGATAAAATTTATCTGGTCAACCCTTGACCCTTAACCACATTCTGAACACATAAACAACCATATACACAGAACATATTCACGTATACACTTAATCCTGAATAATTTACCAAAATCCTACACAGAATTTTGAAATCCTCAAAATTCCTTCCCAAAAACGTCAAACGCATACACTAATTTTCTATCTAGGTCTATTATTTGACCTTAAATCCATCATTTAAGATTTTAATAAATTGTCTAAATTCTCGGGTTGTCACAACATCAGTAACGATGAAGGTTCTGATATTAATTATTCTTCTAGTAGTAATAATAGTAACAATGAAACATGTAGTGAAGAAGAAGTTACTATATGCGCAGATAATTACAATGTAAATTGTTGCAATAAAAGATTAAATGTAATCACCAAAGAGGAAGAAGAAAGTTCTCTGTTGATTGATTTAATTAGTAAGATTAAAGACCCAGAGTTAAAGGTTCAGTACACAAAACAATTAAAAAATTTATTAACTAAAGATCATGAGGTTAAAGACAAAATGATTAATGTGACGCCCCCAAATTCAGACCACACTTGTCTCATATTTATCACGTGCTAACTCTAATAATAGATCAAAATCTCACACAACGGAATAATAGAATAAATTGCATTGTTATAATATAATTATTCTCGTCCCAAGGTCTTGTAACCGTTACTAATACAATACAACTTAAATTAAACATAGCTTAATATAATACAGTAAATAAGTTCTTCCACAACATAGTAATAGTACATTCCTAATACTAGGAAACTAATTACTCCAAAGCCTTCTCTTTACCCTTGTCCTTGCCAGAGGGTTCACCACGTTCTGCCTTAATTGAAAAGTTTAAGGAAAGCAAGGATGAGCAACAAATTTTTCCCAACAAGAAATATAGCAATAAGGGTGTTCAATATAGTTTTGAATTTCTTAAGGGAACAATAATAATGATAAGTCAAGGATAACAAGAAATATCAATGGTTCTCAACAATAATATCTACGGACAAAAAGATATCAATAAGATTCAATGCTTAATCAATAGTAATGAATACTGAGCAGTCACTAAGGACTATGAACTTCTCCTAGAATTAACAGTAATAAACTCATAATTCTACAAAACGAGTACAACGAGTGATCAACATAAAGTACTCTATGTCATGCATAACATTTAATCATTCTCATGTGCGCATGTCGGTTCCCCGATGAATATAAAATTCCCTACCAAGAGGGTTGTTCATCTTAGTTATAAGAGTCCATACCAAGTTAATTAGGTTTGGATAGCTTTTTATCATATACCGATAGTCTAGCTGAATCAATGGCTTAGACAACTTTCTTTTAAAATATACACATAAACAATTATCATCCAAAATCAAGGTTCGAAAACAATTTCATTTCTAAACTACGAAGTATTAAGTCATGAGATATAGATCATACTTTCAATGATTTACTTGTATAACCAATAATAGTACAAGCTCAAGTAATGCTCAATAAAGAGAAGGGTTCGAGTACTTGCCTCAAGCGTAGTTTACCAAAGTATAACTTATCAACACTTTTCGAATCATAACAAAATATAGTTATGCGTATAGGATATTCATTAGTTATGTATACTCATGCATGATATGTAAGTTTAAATGCACACATAAACGTCTAACTTAGTTGTATAATCTATACATACTACATCACATATATTACATACTCATAGCACAAAATCAGTTTATAAGACATCATGAAATTAAACAACATAGTTCGTAATCCTCTTTTGACTCAACGTTCAAAAGTTTATAAACATATATCCCCTTTATGATTTTTATCATTAGCATGCTTATAGATATTCAAAATACTATGCTTAAATATGTATTACAGATTTAGACATCAACACAAACATGCATTACATCCCATTTTCCAAATAGATTAAACAGGTAACACTGCAGGATGGCGTAGCTATGCCCTGGTTAAGCTTAGGGATGGCGCAGCTGCACTGTCCCCTGGACACACAAGAGTTGATGTAACATCCGAGAAAATTGGATTATTTGTAAAATACTTTTATTTGATTAAATAGTGAATAAAATTATTTTATAATGAGTAAGCAAGACGAATGTCATTCTATAACCTAATAGTGTTGGAATGTCGTAGTATTTTGGCTATGTGGTAGAATTAAAGTGTTTGAATTTCCAAGACGAAAATAAAAGTTTTTTGAGAAATTTTTTTAAAAACACTATTCATCGATTTCTGCTCGGGAATTATTTTTGAACTTTCGAGAAATACGTAACGGTAGAATAATAAGGGAAGATGGATTATGTAATAATAATTCAAGTATGACAAAACGCAGTTTTTTGCCTGCGTACTAAATTCGAGAATGCTAGGGAAAGTAAAGCGTTATTGAATAAACGATGATCGTATGATGCGTAAGTATTGTACGAGGCAATGAATACAAGTATGATACAAGGTATTACATGAGTATATATGAATTATGGTATGTTGTATATGATAAACGAGTATACGAGTTAGAATACGAGAAGAATACGTAGATTATACATTATAAAGCTTTAAGCCTATTATATTGGACTTGTAGGATTTGTGTAGAAGTTATAAAAGCCCTAGTGAATTAATGTTAAGGCCCAATGTTTTTTAATGTAAGCCCAAAAGATTAAGTTAAAATTATTAAACTTAAGCCCAAATTAAGAACTGGATCCGTGGATTGAACCGATGGGTAAACGGGTAAGAAAGACCCATGGGGAAACCCATGTGGGCCCCATGGATCAGATGGAACCATCTTGGTGACCAAGTAAAGTGGTTTTACTTAGTGACCAAGGATGAATAGTAAGGAGGTGATTGAGGAGGTGGATTAAGGAGGTGGAAGGGCTTTATGTCTATTATACCCTTACTTTGGAAATCCTATAAATATGAGAAGGTTGATAGATTATTTACTTGTTCAAAATTCCACCAACAACTTAAAGCTTTCATATTATTGAGAGAAAAGTGAGAAAAGCTAGAACTTTGCTAGAACAAAAGGAAGAATAAGAAGAAAGAAAGATAACTTCAAGGGTAAGAATACTAAACCATGACTCTTCATCTCTTCATTTGTTAGAGAAGTGAGTAATGGTAAAGCATGCTTGTTAAGGAGTGATAAGGATGGTTATTAATGAATGAAACCTTAATAAACCATGCGAAAGTAAAATCACAAGTATAAAAGCTATAAACCATTGAAAGTCATTGAAGAATTGGATTATGTTGTTGTTGATGGACAAGTTTAAAACCATCATTTGTAGGCTTAGATAATATATGTTGTGATAATGGAATGAATCCATTTGGAATGGTGTAAAAATCTTAAATAACGAAGTTATGGAAAAATTTACGAGATTAGATGATAATCGTCAAAATCGTGAAATTCTCGGAATGGAAGTCAAAAGTTAGCATTGAACTCGAAAACATTGGTTTTCGATGGATAATAGTCTAAATTTGCATTTTAGAGTTGCGGACTCAAAAATGGTTAAATTCTGACTTAGAACGAAGAAACGAGATATGAACGTTCACGAACGTTTATTGTTTTCGTAATAACGGACTTAACTAGTGAATTCCATGTTAACAGATTCAAAAATGTAAAGTTCTTACATGAACACTTAGTTCATGTGATTTGTGAGCTAATGGCTTTTGAAAAAGCCAATTCAGACTTAAAATGAACAAGTTATAAGTTCGAAAAATTCACAGAAGAAATGAACTGTAGTAATCGCTCGAGGCTCGAGTCTGCTGCAAGCATACGAACCGAACGAGAGGAAAAGCCGGTGCCACCACATAAAAGTAAGTACTCAACCAACAGCAAAGTGGCACATGTGTTGTTTAATGAAAGGAGTTGGCGCCGCAGCGCCAGGTCCGGGTAGAATACACTGGAAACTCGCATCGCAACGCGAGCTGTATAAGGGAAGCTGGCGCCGCAGTGCCAGCACTAGAAGGTAGCTAGTAAAGAAAGTTTTTGAATGTAAAATGAAAGATAGTTGATTAAAGGTGAATTAAATCCTTAATAAATCTAAAGTAACATCCTTAAATGATGTTAAAAACTGTAAGTAATACAACTAAAGGTCGAAGGAAGATTACTTGAACGTGAACATAAACACAATGTAATATGGTAGAACGTAACCAATGTTAACAAATCTAATGAACAATTAGATTAAGAAGAAGGGTAAGATAAGTTAGATATCATACATGTCTGACTATGACCTAATGTGGTATGTTACATAATTATGTATTGTAGAGACCTTAAAGACTCATACAGAAAGTATTTAATCTATAGAAGATGTTGAAGGCAAGTGTTCTAACCCTTGTCTATGTTCATTCTGGACAAGTTTTGTGATTCATGTATCTTGCACATAAATTTATGTATGATGAGGTCGAAGCCAGTTCTTTCGGCTATACTTAATGTATTTACTGGATTTCTTATAATCTTTTGGAATGCTATCAAAGTTGCTATCTTTTTCCAAACTGTTTTGATATGGATTTCAAAGAAAGACTGAGTATGAATAAAAAAATGTTTTGTCGTCAAACAACAGGCACGTGAGGTTGCAAACACTAAAACGTAAATACTTTTACCAGAAAAAGTGTTGTACAACATAGAGTACTATAGGCTGAGCACCTAGACGTGCTCGTAAGTAATATCGGACTTACGGACTTAGTGCCGGGTTGTCCTTTTCAAAGAAAGAATGAATGCTCAAGTTCTTGGACCGAAATATATGTTTAATGAACGTGGTTCATTGTGAAATGTTTTAAACAAAAAGAAGTGTTATGTTGAATTATCGATAGTATTTCATAACTATTGTTCAGTTATTGAAGATATACGATTCCTATGTTTCAAGCATATTGTTTAAATGAAATTGTCATACTTGTTGAGCTAGTTATGCTCACTCTTGCTTGAACCATATGAATGCAGCTAAGACTGAACAACACGAAGGATCATCTAAGGATAAAGGAAAGGCTAAGGTAGACCACTAAGCTGTCTATGTGATAGTATAGGTTTAATGTTGTAATTATTGATATTATGTTAAGAAATAGATGTATTGGTTATATTAACCTGGGAAGGGAATATTGTTTTGGAATATAAATATGACATATTCACTCTTTTGAGTAATTTCAATTGAGTGTATGTGTGAATGGTAGTACCGTGTAGCACCATCTGTCGGGTTGGAAGATACCCGAATTTGGGGGCGTCACAAGTTGGTATCAAAGCAATAGGTTATAAAACTTAAGGGGGGAAATAGAACCTTAAGTCATAACCTTAAAAAGAGTTAAAGAAGTAAAAGATGAAATTAACCCTAAAAATGCATTAAATGTGATATGTGTTTTTATTATGCTAATGATATTTACTAATCAAACTAATTTGTTTTATTGTAGATGTCAGGAGATAGCGTTATGTATAGGGATGTACATGTTGATAGTGAAGAGTCGATGAATCAGGTAGAGATTATACCGAACCCAGTAGCTGAAGAGCCAGAAGTGGTAGTTGTTGAGTCTGGAGACTCAAAAAACCTAGACCTTATGTCTATGTTTGATGGCATGTCTGAAGAGGAGGTGGAGGTGGTGTCATTTAACACCATAGAACCTGCAAAAGAGATAACTCCGGGGGAGTCAATGAAGGCGATGTTCAAGGAACTCTATGAGGTCTTGGAGTATAGTACCTCCATATATACCTCCATTTTTAACTTAGTCATGCAAGTATTATCAATCTTGCACCAACTCCCCTAATAGTAAATCATATGAATCAATAGTACACATATGTGAACACATAGTTATAAGCATGCAAATTAATAGCAATTAATTACTCATTTATCTGATTAATTACCCGATTGGTCAATATAACTTTCAGACATTAATTATCATCAAAATAAATGTTGCTTTTTCACTAACACCCATAATCCCAACACAATGGAGCTATCAATTTCATCTTTAATCAACACGAACTTATTCATCATTAATATTATAACTCACAATATTTAACAACCAGGTCGTTCCCAGGAAAGAGGGGGCTTTCCGATAAAGATTTCTCCTTATTGGCGCGCAATTAGATGACCAAACCTCTCCTTGACAGAACTTCTAGACATTGTCAATATTTCAAATAATAATATGAATAACTTTGTCATCTCAATTATTGATTTAATAATATAAATATTGTGACAATAATTGAATAAAACTGAGTGACTTCTCACGTAAACATCAATAATCAGTACCGTGTGCTACTATGCAACCACACATATTACTATACTTTTACTACCGATTATTTTATGACAACTTGCTTACTTTGAAAAATTTTCATATATCACCCTTAGCTTTAATCTTTTATCAATTTAACCATTTACTAAATAGAAAAATTATAATAAAATTGAATACTTTCATTTCATAAAAATCGGGGTCTCACAATCTCCCCTCCTTATGAAATTTTGCCCTCGAAATTTACGTACTTGGTAGTTCGAAGAGATGAGAATACATTGCTTTCTTTTCGGATTGTATCTTCTCGGTTATTTTCTCTCTATCATGATTTTCCCATTTCTTATCTCCTGTATTTCAGATATCATTCTAGAATATAGTTTTAAAATAAGGGTTAATTGACATGCCACATATTATCCCTATACTCTAACCGACCAATTAAATACCAAATAACTTAGGTAGGTCATACTAGCGAAGGAATTTCCCGTCTCTCCCCTCCTAGTTCTTGTCTCACATCTCAGCCAGGGATCATATCCTTAAGCTTTGTTACCAACTGTGACACCCCCAAAATTGGTATACATCACCCATCTTGGGTCGTCAGATACATGGAACAGAACTCAACTACAAACTTAATTATACAACTGTCGTGTAAAATACGACAAAACATAAGCTGGGAGTTTTAACACGAATATTGTCTTCTAGACAATATCCACACTCAATGGAGTCCTCATTACATTTATTGTCACACTATTTTATACAATAGTGAGGACTACTAAAACAACCATCTGGACCATCAATCCGTTCCCCGACTCATCCCAGCTATATTCTCATTTCTTGAAGAGAATAGTGAAAGAAAGGGTGAGCTCAACTAGCCCAGTAAGAAATATTATGACTAAGATAATGCAGAATAAATTATCCTTAGCCTTCAACAGTATAACAACTGATAGAATATAATAGACAACAAGTTTTAGATCAACAACTGCAGTTTAATAAGCAATCCATTAGAAGAGTCAAGTAGAGCATAAAATCTACTATCTTCTATGATTTAAAAAGTTTTTCATCAACTTTATCATTTGAGACTCGACAATAAATAAAATCGAATCATCCCTGCATCACGACCAAGGATATTCATGTAATCATCAATGGTCATGATTATACTGAATAATCCCTGGTCATAATCATACCAACAACTGTCCATCAATGAACTACAGGCCAATGAGGACTTTCACCACATCATTCATCACATTACGATCATGATTATACCAAATAATCCATGGTCATAACCATACCAAGTTCATCTATGCACGTAAGCCAAAGATGACTTTCATCATAATATAAGCATGAAGATGATGACAATGACATAATAATTCAATAAAACAAGTTCAAGGATAAATTTTAAAGATTTATAATCAAATTTATCCAGAAATCAATAACGTCCAAATTGTCAACATGATACTGCTTTCTGGAGTAAAATTCAAGAATACTCAGAAGAATGTTTCCATGAAAAGATACTGGATGAAGCGCAAATATCCAGGATATTCTACTAATTTCATGGAGTATAGAAGCCAAAACTTTAACCAAATGAGTATACTAGAATATATGAAACTGCAAATGGATTTTCATCCGCCATGCGGTAATCCACGTAGATAGATCATTTCCACAATTTAATAAGGAATGAATACGAAGGATCATTCGCCATGCATGCGGTAATCCACATGACGAAAGTTATTCCAATGTAATAATAAAGAATGGAATAATAGAAGAATTCACCATGCATGCGGCGGTAGTCCGCAGCATAGACGAGTTATTCAACAGAATAATAAAGAATGGAATAACGAAGAATTCACCGTGCATGCGATAGATAAGCCATGCATGAACGAGTTATTCAATGAATAATAAAGAATGGAATAACGAAGAATTCACCGAGCATCACGATAGGCCGTCGCATGACGAGTTATTTTAATAGAATAATAAAGAATGGAATCAAAGTTATGCGTGTCCGTGCATGTGATATATTCCAATAGAATAATAAAAAATGGAATAACAACAGAATTCACCAAGCATGCGATAGACCGCACAGACAGGTTATTCCAACAGAATAATAAAGAATATAATAACAGAAGAATTTCACCATGTATGCGGCACTTCGCATAGACAGGTTATTCCAACATAATAATAAAGAATGGAATAACAACCCTTACGAGTATTGAAAGAAAATAACTCTCTTCATGAATACGAAAGAATAATACCCCTTACCTCAAAAGAAGATTGGATACTGAAATAGTGAGGTAGCAGACTTCTCTTCTTCTTTCTATCTATAATTTCTCTCTATAATAATTGCTCTATAGCTTTAGTGAATTGGTGAAAAATAATGAAGGAATGAGCTTCTATTTATAGGAAAATATAGTTTCGATAATTGCACGTTTGGGGCTCGAAATATTACAGTATAATACCTTCCTCTTTTCCTTCATTTTTAATTTAGTCCCGCAAGTATTATCAAACTTGCACCATCTCCCCTAATAGTAAATCATGTGAATCAATAGTAAATCATGTGAATCAATAGTTCTAGACATGTGAAAATACGAATTACAATATAGTACCTCCATCTATACCTCCATTTTTAACTTAGTCATGCAAGTATTATCAATCTTGCACCAACTCCCCTAATAGTAAATCATATGAATCAATAGTACACACATGTGAACACATAGTTATAAGCATGTGAATTAATAGCAATTAATTGCTCATTTATCCGATTAATTACCCAATTGGTCAATATAACTTTTAGACATTAATTATCATCGAAATAAATGTCGATTTTTCACTAACACCAATAATCCCAACACAATGGAACTATCAATTTTATCTTTAATCAACACGAACTTATTCATCATTAATATTATAACTCACAATATTTAACAACCAGGTCGTTCCCGGAAAAGGGGGCTTTCCGATAAAGATTTCTCCTTATTGGCGTGCAATTAGGTGACCAAACCTCTCCTTGACAGAACTTTTAGACATTGTCAATATTGCAAATAATAATATGAATAACTTTGTCATATCAATTATTGATTTAATAATATAAATATTGTGATAATAATTGAATAAAACTTAGTGACTTCTCACGTAAGCATCAATAATCAGTACCGTGTGCTACTATGCAACCACATGTATTACTATACTTTTACAACCGATTATTTTATGACAACTTGCTTACTTTGAAAATTTTTCATATATCACCCTTAGCTTTAACCTTTTATCAATTTAACCATTTACTAAATAGAATAATTATAATAAAATTGAATACTTTCATTTCATAAAATTCGGGGTCTCACACCTGATGTAGTGTTTTATGGTAATAAATCGTCGGGACGTTCGTGTTGTCTTACTATGACACAAACTATGAAATTGTTGAGGAAGGGATGTGTAGGTTATTTGTGTCATGTTGTTGATACCTAGAGAGTGGGTGCAACGATGGATCAAATGCCTACAGTCAAAGAATTCATGGATGTATTTCCAAGCGAATTACTGGGTACCGTAATAGATATTGTGCCAGGAGCGACACCAGTTTCAAGGGCACCGTATCGTATGGCACCGGTAGAGATGAAGGAATTGATGGTTCAATTACAAGAGTTGTTGGATAGAAAGTACATTCAACCAAGTGTTTCGCCGTGGGGAGCACCGATATTATTTATAAAGAAGAAAGACGGATCAATAAGACTTTATATCGACTACCGAGAGTTGAACAAGTTAATAATAAAGAATAAATATCCATTGCCTAGGATCGATGATCTTTTTAATCAATTGAAAGGGGAAAAGTATTTTTCTAAGATAAATTTGTGGATGGGGTATCATCAATTGAAAGTTAGGAAGGAGGATGTACCTAAGACAACATTCAAGACTCGTTACGGCCATTACGAGTTTCTGGTGATGTCATTTGGTTTGACGAATGCACCAACTGCATTTATGGATATGATGAACAAAGTGTTCAAACAATATTTGGACAAGTTTATCGTAGTGTTTATCGATGATATTCTAGTGTATTCTAAAATGCCAGAAGATCATGCTGAACACCTAAGAATAGTGTTGGAGACACTAAGGAAGGAGAAGTTATATGCAAAATTCACTAAGTGAGAATTTTGGCTAGAAAGGGTACAATTTTTAGGACATGTTATCGACCAGAATAGGATTTTAGTAGATCCAGTGAAGGTGGACATGAATTGGGAACAACCAAAAACACCGACTGAGGTGCGGAGTTTCCTCGGTTTAACGGGATACTATCAAAGATTCATCCAAGATTTTTCTAAGATAGCTACTTTGTTGACTAATTTGACAAAGAAGACAGTGAAGTATGTATGGACTGAGAAGTGTGAGGACAGTTTTCAAGAACTGAAGAAAAGGTTGAGTGAAGCACCTATATTGTCATTACCCGATGATACAGGAAATTTTGTATCTTATACCGATGCTTCGCATAGAGGACTTGGTTGCGTGCTCATGAAGCATGGCAAGGTCATTGCGTATGCATCACGACAGTTAAAGGATTATGAGAATGTTTACCCTACTGATGATCTGGAACTGGCCGCGGTAGGGTTTGCCTTAAAGATATGGAGACATTATCTTTACGGAGAGAAATATGAGATATACACGGACCATAAGAGTCTAAAATATATCTTCACATAAAAGGATTTAAATATGAGACAAATGAGATGGCTGGAGTTGATAAAGGATTATGACTGCGATATCCTGTATCACCCCGGGAAAGCCAATGTAGTTTTCGATGCCTTGAGTAGGAAGGGTCGGGAAAAGTTTTCTATGCTAACAGCTCAAACTGAGTTAATAGCAGAGATGGCTAGAATGGAGTTAGAGGTGAATTTACCGAACGAATCGGGGCAGAGATTATTTAAAATGAAGATTCGATCTACCATTGTAGAGAGAGTCAAGGAGGTACAACTCAAAACTGATGAGTGTGACTAGATGAAGAAGTGGCTAGCAAAGGAAAAAGATATTAAGTATAGTCTTGATAACGAGGGGTTATTAAGATTTGAAGGAAGAATTTGGGTTCCGAATGAGATGGAATTAAAGGATGAAGTGTTACAAGAAGCTCATAGTTTGAGGTACTCGATTCATCCTGGTAGTACTAAGATGTATTAAGACCTTCGACAGAGTTTTTGGTGGCCAAACATGAAGAGAGAAATATCAAAATACGTGAGTAAGTGCTTAACTTGTCAAAAAGTTAAGGCTGAAAATCAACGACCAAGTGGCTTGTTACAGTCATTGGAGATTCCGGAGTGGAAGTGGCAGCATATCACGATGGACTTTGTGGTGGGACTTCCAATTACATAAAAAGGGTATAACTTTATTTGGGTAATAGTGGATCGATTGACGAAGTTGGCTCACTTTTTGCCGATTAGGGTCAAGTATAACTTAGATAAGTTAGCTAAAATTTATGTTAAGGAAATTATTTCCAAACATGGAGTACCAGTTTTGATAGTGTCAGATCGTGACCCACGATTCACATCGAACTTTTGGAGAAGTTTACAAGAATAGTTGGGAACGCAGCTGAAGCTAAGTACAACATATCATCCACAAACCGATGGACAGAGCGAAAGGACAATTCAGACGCTAGAAGATATGTTGAGATCATGTGTCATGGATTTCAAGGGTAGTTGGGCTGATAACCTACCATTAGTAGAGTTTGCGTATAACAATAGTTATCATGTGAGCATAGGCATGCCGCCTTACGAAGATTTGTATGGAAGGAAGTGCATAACACCATTGTGTTGGGATGAAGTGGGAGAATGCCAAATGCTAGGACCTGAATTGGTGCACCAAATAGCGGATATTATAAAGCTAATACGAATGCATCTAGTAGCAGCTCAAGACAGATAGAAGAAGTTTGCGGATTTGCATCTAGTAAATCGAGAGTTTGAAGTAGGCTCGTATGTATTTCTAAAGGTATCTCCCTGAAAAGAAAAGATACGCTTTGGAAAGAAGGGAAAGTTAAGTCCAAGGTTTATAGGACCTTTTGAGGTATTAAAAAGGGTAGGAGAGGTAGCTTATGTGATATCATTACCTCTAGACTTAGAACGAATACATAATGTATTTCATGTATCTATGTTACGTCCTTATAAGACGGATTATAAACATGTAATAGAGTATGAACCTATTCATATCGAGAAGGACTTAACATATAAAGAGACGCCAATTCAAATCATCGATAGAAAAGATCAAGTTCCGTGGAACAAAGTTATACCTTCAGTAAAGGTGTTATGGAAGAACCATGATGCCGAAGAAGCAATGTGGGAACTTAAAGAAAAGATGAGGAAGGATTATACTTAGTTGTTTGTTTAATATTTTAAGCGAGATTCTGGGGACAGAATCCTTATAAGGAGAGAGGAATGTAACGACCGAGAAAATCATATTATTTGTAAAATACTTTTATTTGATTAAATAATGAACAAATTTATTTATAATGAGTAAGCAAGATGAATGTCATTCTATAACCTAATAGTGTTGGAATGTCGTAGTATTTTGGCTACATGTTAGAATTAAAGTGTTTGAATTTCCAAGATGAAAATAAAAGTTTTCCGAGAATTTTTTTGAAAAACACTATTCATCAATTTCTACTCGGGAATTATTTTTGAACTTTCGAGAAATGCTTAACAATAGAATAATAAGGGAAGATGGATTATGTAATAATAATTCAAGTATGACAAACGCAATTTTTTGCTTGCGTACTAAATTCGAGAACGTTAGGGAAAGTAAAGTGTTAATGAATAAACGATGATCGTATAATGCCTAAGTATTGTATGAGGTAATGAATACGAGTATGATACGAGGTATTATATGAATATATATGAATAATTATATATCATATATGATGAACGAGTATACGAGTTAGCATACGAGAAGAATACGTAGATTATACGTTATAAAGCTTTAAGCCTATTGTATTGGACTTGTAGGATTTGTGTAGAAGTTGTACAAGCCAAAGTGAATTAATGTTAAGGCCCAATGTTTGTTAATTCAAGACCAAAAGATTAAGCTAAAGTTATTAAACTTAAGCCCAAATTAAGAACCGGATCCGTGGATCGAACCCATGGGTAAACGGGTAAGAAAGACCCATGGGGCAACCTTAGTGGGCCCAATGGATCACACGGCACCATCTTGGTGACCAAGTAAAGTGGTTTTACTTGGTGACCAAGGATGAATAGTAAGGAGGTGATTAAGAAGATGGATTAAGGAGGTGGAAGGGCTTTATGTCTATTATACCCTTACTTTGAAAATCCTATAAATATGAGAAGGTTGATAGATTATTTGTGTAAGACCCCAACTTATTATAAATAAAATTGAATTTTTCCTCTATTCATTATTCTAAATTAATAAGGTGTTAATTTGATATAATGCTTTGGTTATGGGTGAAATGTGCAAATTTTGCAAAATTAACAAGTGGTTATAAAATATTCATTTCTGTCGGGGAATATTCGTTTGGTCGTGGAATATTCTTGTTGTCGGGGAATATTCTTACGACGGTGCAGCCATTTGTGGGCCCCATAACGGAAAATGGTTGGATGAAGGAAAATGACAAAGTATGAGTTTTTATGAATAACAACAGAATTATTACTGAATTAACACTTTGTTGGAATACCGGTGGTTAAAATACGATGTCTGTTGTTGCATGCGCACGTGTATTGCACAATATTGTTGAATTATTGATTCTTACGTAAGAAGGCACTACTCAATAATTGTTACAGTAGTTACTGTTCAATATTTTATTTTATTGGTTCAATAATTGCTGCGTTGATAGTTTATATTATTGTTGTTTCACTAATTGTCATTGCACAGAATTTCCCATTATCAGATCAATAATTCATATTATTTGAATAATATTATTAGATAAACATTATTGGCAATGTCTAGAAAGTTCTGTCAAGGAGAGGTTTGATCACCTAATTGCGCGCTAGGAAGGAGAAATTCTTATTGGAAAGTCACCTCTTTCCTGGAAACGGCTTGGTTGTCATAATTGTGATTCTGTAATATTATTTGTGAATAATTAGTTATTGATTTATATGATAAAGAAATATTTATTTGATGTGGATATAAATGATGGATTTATTTATTTTATGTGATTATTAATGAATGAATTAATACTGAGGTGTTTTATCAGTATTTTGTCGGAGTGGAGGTATTAAAAATCATCCGTTTGTGGGTTTTGGATATCTTTTGTGTGGAATTTGGAAAAACTCAAAGCTACGAAGTTGTAGAGAATTCGATTTCGTGTGGAATGGACATAAAATTCGTATTTTTCTGATAAACGAGCTATTTTCTATGAATTACTGAAGTTTCGGAAAATAAAATAATTTTTATTAAATTATGGGTGGGACCCACTTTTGTTTTAACATGTGGGCTGCTGGGATTTTTTCTAGAATGGCATGCTAGATGGCTAGTCTTTGCATGCGTAGGAAAAAAGGAAAGAAAAAATAATATTTTATTATTTTAGTCTCCTATGGTGTTCTAGCATTTTCCTATAAATAGGCGCTTATGTTAGAATTGAAAATCACACCACAAACAAGTTTTCTTTCTCTCTATATTGTCGAGCGTATTTTAGTGAGTATTTAGATATTTTGAGAGTTGCTATTCAGTACAAGTTCCCTTCGGCTTTACATTCGATATTCCGAACAGAAGTACTATCATTTTGAGGTTAGGGATGTTATTTTTTTCGTAATGATGTTATTCTTTCAATATCATTATACCAAAATATTGGTATGGATTTTATTATGGAATTTCTACCTTTTTGTGTCGGGATTAGTATTCACGTATACGACATTATTCACGTATACGACACTATTCACGAATACGGCACTATTCACCGAAAAATGAAAATTTTCCTTTTTCATCCTAGATGTCTTTTATGGTTACTATCTTTGATTGTATCCATGTTTTGATCTTTATTTTTGAATTCTGCTTCACAATTGGTTATTATGAAGTATTATTGATCTTGGATAAACTGTTATACGAATCCCTAATAATTGTCCTTCTGTCTCACTGGATTCGTTTTCTTTAAAATATTTTTCATCATTCTTAGTCTTAAATGATGATATTACTGAATATCTTTGGCATGTAGTGCAAAGATGAATGATTAACTGATGAATATCTTTGGCCCGTAGTGTAAAGATGAACATGTGTTGAGATGAACATGACCGACTGATGATATAAATGAATATCTTTGGCCTGTAGTGCAAAGATGAATATTTGATTAAAGATGTATATTGATTGATGTTACTGGGATAAAATATTGATGATGGACTTTTAAATCTTAGAAGATAGTAGAATTCATTCTTTACGCGACTCTTCTAATGGATTGTTGTTTCTGCTGCATTTGTTGATCTAAAACTTGTTGTCTATTATATTCTATCAGATTTTTCCCTGTTGAAGACTAATGATAATTTGATGTATATTATCTTAGTCAAAATATTCTTTACTGGGCAAGTTGAGCTCACCCTTTTCCTTTTTGTTCCATTTTTTCTTCTCAGGAGGTGAGAACTAGCCGGATCGAGTCGGGGTTTGGAGTGATGGTTTTAGAAAGATGTTTTAGCAGTCCTCACTATTTCTGTAAAATAGTGTATGAATATTTGTAATGAAGACTTATTTGAGTGTGGATATTGTCTAGAAGACAATATTTGTATTTAAACTCACAGTATGTGTTGTCGTATTTTGCACGACAATTGTATTATTGAAGTTGTAGTTTGCTTTCTGTACCATGTATTTTGGCGACTCAGAATGGGTGTTGTATACCTATTTTGGGGGCGTCACAAATTGCTTGTTCAATATTCCACCAACAACTTAGAGCTTTCATATTATTGAGAGAAAAGTGAGAAAAGCTAGAACTTTGCTAGAACAAAAGGAAGAATAAGAAGAAAGCAAGAGAACTTCAAGGGTAAGAATACTAAACCATGACTTTTCATCTCTTCATTTGTTAGAGAAGTGAGTAGTGGTAAAGCATGCTTGTTAAGGAGTGATAAGGATGATTATTAATGGATGAAACCTTAATAAACCATGTGCAAGTAAAATCATAAGTATAAAAGCTATAAACGATTGAAAGTCATTGAAGAAATGGATTATGTTGTTGTTGATGGACAAGTTTAAAACTATCATTTGTAGGCTTAGATAATACATGTTGTGATAATGGAATGAATCCATTTGGAACGGTGTAAAAATCTTAAATAACGAAGTTATGACAGAATTTACGAGATTAGACGATAATCATCGAAATCGTAAAATTCTCGGAATGGAAGTCAAAAGTTAGCATTGAACTCAGAAATGTTGGTTTTCGATAGAGAATAGTCTAAATTTGCATTTTATAGTTGCAGACTCGAAAATGGTCAGATTTTGACTTAGAACGAAGAAATGAGCTATAAACGTTCACGAACATTTATCATTTTCATAATAACGGACTTAAACAGTGAATTATGTGTTAACGGATTCGAAAATGTAAAATTCTTACATGAACACTTAGTTCATGTGATTTGTGATCTAATAGCTTTTGAACGAGCCAATTCGGACTTAAAATGAACAAGTTATGAGCCCGGGAAATTCACAGAAGAAATGAACTGTGGTAACTGTCTGAGGCTCAGGGTCTGTGGCGCAGCACGACCCAGAGAGGAAAGGTCGGCGCCAGGCCAAGTACTCAACCATCAAAGTGGCAGGCCTTGTGCTGCGACTAATAATGAAGGAGTTGGCCAGCAGCATGCCTAGGTCTGGTAGAATACTCGAAACTCGCATCGCAACGCCGAGTATAAGGGAAAAGCTAAGCAGCCACATGAAATGACTAGAAGGTAGATAGTAAAGAAAGTTTTTGATTGTAAAATGAAAGATAGTTGGTTAAAGGTGAATTAAATCCTTAATAAACCTAAAGTAACATCCTTAAATGATGTTAAAAAACCGTAAGTAATACAACTAAAGGTCGAAGGAAGATTACTTGAACGTGAACATAAACACAATGTAATACGGTAGAACGTAACCAATGTTAACAAATCTAATGAACAATTAGATTAAGAAGAAGTGTAAGATAAGTTAGATATCATACATGTCTGACTATGACCTAATGTGGTATGTTACATAATTATGTATTGTAGAGACCTTAAACAGAAAGTATTTAATCTATAGAAAATGTTGAAGGCAAGTGTTCTAACCCTTGTCTATGTTCATTCTGGACAAGTTTTGTGATTCATGTATCTTGCACATGAATTTATGTATGATGAGGTCGAAGCTAGTTCTTTCGGCTAGACTTAATGTATTTACTGTATGTCTTATAATCTATTGGAATGTTATCAAAGTTGCTCTCTTTTGCCAAACTATTTTGGTATGGATTTCAAAGAAAGACTGAGTATTAATAAACAAATGGTTTGTCGTCAAACGACAGGCACGTGAGGTTGCCAAAACTTAAATGTAAATACGTTTACCAGAAGAAGTGTTGTACAACATAGAGTATTATAGGCTGATCACCTATGTAAGACCCCATATTTTTTTTTAATAAAATGGAATTTCCTCTATTTATTATTTTGAAATAGTAAGGGTTGATTTGATTAATGTGGTTAGTTATGGGTAAAATACGCAAATATTTCAAATAAGCAAGTGGTTATAAAATATTCATTGTTGTTGGAAAATATTCGGTTGGTCGTGGAATATTCTTGCTGTCGGGGAATATTCGTACGACGACGCAGCTTTGTGTGGGCCCCATAACAGAAAGCGATTTGGATGAAGAAAACGACAAGTTTGAGTTTTTATAAATAACGGCGTAATGGTTACCGTTAATACTGTTGGAATACCCGGTGGTTAAAATACAGTAATACACGATGTTGCATAGTAGCACACTGTATTGAACCAATTATTGATTCTTACGTAAGAAGGCACTACTCAATAATTGTTACAGTAATTACTGTTCAATATTTTATTTTATTGATTCAATAATTGCTACATTGATATGTTATATTATTGTTGTTTCAATAATTGTCACTACACAGTATTTTCCATTATCAGATCAATAATTCATATTATTTGAATAATATTATTAGATAGCATTATTGGCAATGTCTAGAAAGTTCTGTCTAAGGAGAGGTTTGGTCACCTAATTGCACGCTAGTAAGGAGAAATCCTTATTGGAAAGCCCCCTCTTTCCTAGGAACGGCCTGGTTGTCAGTATTGTGATTCTGTAAAATTATTTGTGAATAATTAATTATTGATTTATATGATAAGAAAAATATTCATTTTATGTGGATATAGATGGAGAAAAATTTTTAAAGTGATAATTGTTGAAAATTGATATTTTATCTTTTCTGATAAAATAATTCATTAAAATATATTATTATATTATAATAATATAATAATGGTGATATTTTTACAATGAATGTGTGATATATGAATAAATGAGGAGGAAGAGTATTTTTGTTGCAAAAAATGTTTAACACATGTTTTGTGTGTTGGTGGACCCTATTTTTGACTGAAATTTGATAATAGCCTGCAAAATCGTCCGTATGTGGATTTCGGTCAATTTCTGTTTGGAATTTGGAAAAACTTTCTTCTGCAAAGTTGTAGAGAATTAAATTTCCTATGCAATGGACATAAGATTTGAATTTTTCTGATTTGTTATTAATTATTGAAGTTCTGAAGTTCCGGAATAATTGATTTTTGGAGTTTAAAATATTTTTTTGTAAGAAAAACATTTTTGGTGAGTTAGTGGGCCCCACTTATGTGGTAATGTGTTGAAATTAGATTTTCCAAGTTTGCGTATGATTTTTTTATAAATATTAGTATTATATTAAATTTTCTGCTTTGGTGTTCTAAGCATTTTCTTATAAATAGGGTGCTTAGGTTAGAATTGAAAATCACACCAAAAACTGAAGTTTTCTCTCTCTATATTATCAAGCGTATTTTTGTGAGTATTTAGATATCTTGAGTGTTGCTATACGGTGCAAGTTTCCTTGAAATTATATCGATATTCGACCGTAAGTACTATTCTTTTGAGATAAGGGATGCTATTTTTTTTATAAATGATATTATTTCTTTCAATATCATTATACCGGAATATTGATAAGATTTTTCTTGTGAAATTCTTATCTTTTCATGTCGGAGTTACTATTCATGAGTTACTATTTATGAGTTACTATTTATGAGTTACTATTCACGAGTTACTATTTATGAGTTACTATTCATGAGTTACTATTCATGAGTACTATTCACGAAGCAAGATGATTTTTCTTGTGGAATTTCTACCTTTTAGTGTCAGAGTTACTATTCACGTATACGACACTATTCACGTATACGACACTATTCACGAATACGACATTATTCACAGAAAAATTAAATTTTCTTTTCTGTGTCCAAGATTGTCTGTTATGGTTCCTATCTTTGATTGGATCTATGTTTTGATCTTTATTTTTGAATTCTGCTCCACAATAGTTTATTATGGAGTATTTTTGAACATGGATAAAGTACGAATCCTTAATATTTGTTCTTTTGTCTCACTAGATTCGTTTTCTTTAAAATATATTTTTCATCATCCTCAGTCCTAAATGATGATATTACTGAATATCTTTGGCTTGTAGGGCAAAGATGGTTGATTTTCTTATGAATATCTTTGGCTCGTAGTGCAAAGATGAACAGGTGTTGAGATGAACATGACCGACTGATTAATATCCTTGGCCTGTAGTGCAAAGATGACTATTTGATTAAAGATGTATATTGATTGATGTTACAGGGACAAAATATCAATGATGGAATTTTAAATTCATAGATGATAGTAGATTTCATTCTCTACGTAACTCTTTTAATGAATCGTTGTTTCCACTGCAGTTGTTGATCTAAAACTTGTTATCTATTGTATTCTATCAGATTTTTCCCTGTTGAAGACGAAGGATAATTTTTTTTACATTATCTTAGTCATAATATTCTTTACTGGGCTAGATGAGCTCACCCTTTTCCTTTTTGTTCCTTTTTTCTTCTCAGTAAGCGAGAATATAACGGGGAGTAGTCGGGGTGTGGAGTGATGTTCCAAGGCAGTTGTTATAGTAGTCCTCACTATTTTGTAAAATAGTGTATCAATAATTATAATGAGGACTTTATTTGGGTGTGGATATTGTCTAGAAGACAATATTTGTATTTAAACTCACAATTTATGTGTTATCGTATTTTGCACGACAATTGTAATAATGAAGTTGTAGTTGTTTCTGTACCATGTATTTGGTGACTCAGAATAGGTTGGGTGGATTGGACCTATTTTGGGGGCGTCACAACCTAGACGTGCTCGTAAGTAATATCGGATTTACGAACTTAGTGACGGGTTGTCCTTTTCAAAGAAAGAACGAATGCTGAAGGTCTTGGATCGAAATATATGATTAATGAACGTGGTTCATTGTGAAATGTTTTAAACAAAAAGAAGTGCTATTTTGAATTATCGATAGTACTTCATAACTATTTTTTAGTTATTGAAGATATACGATTCCTATGTTTTAAGCATGTTCTTTAAATGAAATTTTCATACTTGTTAAGTAGTTATGCTCACTCTTTCTTGAACCATATGAATGCAGCTAAGACTGAACGACCCGAAGGATCCTCTAAGGTTACAGGAAAGGCTAAGGTAGACCATTGAGCTGTCTATGTAATAGTATAGGTTTAATGTTGTAATTATTTGATATTATGACAAGAAACAGATGTATTGGTTATAAGAACGTGGGAAGGGAATATTTTTTTGGAATATAAATAAGACATATTCACTCTTTTGAGTAATTTCAATTGAATGTATGTGTGAATGGCAGTACCGTGTAGCACCATCTGTCGGGTTGGAAGATACCCGAATTTGGGGACGTTACAGTTGAGCCTTGCATTTCCTATTTTTGTCCCATACTTAAGCATACCTAAATAATTACACTTAACATACATTCATGCTAGATGACTTTATATAAGCATATGACCATCCTACGTTCACTTTTACATGTCATGATCTTAGTTTTGGATTTCCACGGAATTAAGGCCAAATAGGGTCATATAATCACCATGCGTACTAATTAGCCATATGTTCACATAAAGATATCAAATAATCTGTAATGCGCATACTCATAAGTGTTCACATCATTTATTCACAATTAACATCGTTTATTACTTTAAAACATGCTTAAACTCATGCTTGGTTTATTTCCATTATGTTTAACATATAAGAATCATGTTTAGAGACATAATGAACATAAATATGCCATCTTAAATCTTCAGAACTTAACTACTCACACTAATGTAACTTAGTTTGAAAATATATCCGAGTTTGCTTTTGAAATCATTTTAAACTTGAACAACGTAATTTAATACATACAAAACATCTTTAAAGCTCTTTTCATGTGTAGTTAAGTAATGTTAACATCTTCACAAGGTCAGAACATACATCATATAATATTCATGCATATTAGTTTTAATATGTCAAGTTTTCCTTTGAAAAAGTCACCTAACTTAAAGCTTAACAAGTTGGTCATGAACAAAGGAACTATAATTCACAACTCATACTCATTATGTTCAGAAATCAGTCATGTGTATATAATATAAAGCTCAGAATTTGTAGAACATGAGTTTCATTAAAGTTCGTTTTTGAAACATTAAGTTTTTATCATAAATTTCCAACTAAATTATGTTGGTTATTTCTTATCTCATAAGAAAACTTTAAACCACATGATATGTTTCCTTTCATGTATATATTAGTCATAATACCAAGTTAGCAACAACATTGTACCACATAAACCAAAATCTGGTTCTGGGGACCGGCTCATCTACACTGCACCCTAGTATAAACTGGGCGCAGCTGCGCCCTTCCTGGACCAGCACCAGTAGGATACTCTATTTTGCAGAGTATCAACCCAACCTCAAATTCTTTCAATCAAGCATACTCAAACTCATTCTTAAAGATTCTATACATGCATACAAACTTTATAAACACTTGATAGCATGCTAATTTATACTAATTGATAGAGAATTCAAGAAATTTTAAGAATTTGACAAAACTCAAAATTAAGAATAAAAATCAGAACTTTATACCTCTTGCAGCTTAAATTGAACTCCCACACTTCTCTGATTATACTTTCACAATGCTCAGCAACTCACACTCTCTAATGCACTTATCAGTGAAATTCTAGAAACTGAGAATGAGATGAAGAGGGTGCTTTATATAGAGAATTTGTTGCCTAGTTTCTAGCTTTGTACAAAGCTTTGATTCAATGGAGAAGGGAAGAAGACAATGGTTATACAAAAGTTGGACAACTGCCCACTTCTTAGCCATCATCACTATTAATTTGATGATTGGGTTTTATACTTACGAATCGTCTTCAAATTCGAGCTTAAATTGTGTTAATTCTTTATTTTTATGTTTCATTTTTACTTGTTTAGTGTTGTTTTGTGTTTAGGTGCGGTGGTGTGGCGATTTGACTTAAAAAGGTGGAATTATAGTGAAACTTGGCAAGATCAGGAGCTAAACTTTGACATTAACAGAAAGGACCCCCGCTAGGGCGGACTTTCTACACACAAAACCCCTGCTAGGGCGGGGGGTGCTGAGAATTTGATAGAAAGGTAACCCACCGGGGCGGATATTTACAAAGAAAAACCCCCCCACCGGGGCGGGGGTGTGGGAAACTAGTGTCCTGTTTGTTTTGAACTGCTGTAGTAAACGTGAAGGTTAGTGATTGGAATGGCTTGGAACTCAATTGTGCATGGAATTAGAGTCAGAATATATGTCTTGGCATATATTTAACAACAACAACAACAACAACAACAACAACAACAACAACAACAAGAAGATTGAATCATCATACAACCAATTAACATCTTCCGAAGGCAATTTTGAGAAAGAGCATTTGAGGAAGACTTTGAAGGAGATTTCATGATAATTGCAGATTAAGGCTAGAGAGAAGGGTGGTTTTGGATTCATTCTTTTTCTTTAGTTTAATATTTGTAATTGGGATGATGTTTACTTTGATTAATTCAGTTTTTATTTCATTGATGATGAACTAATTTACTTTATAGGCTTATAACGGATCTTGGAGTTGAACGATGATTAGGTAATCTTTAATTTTCAGTTTAATAACCTATCTTTCAGTTTATTTATATTGATTTGTGCTTGAATCTATGAATTTCTTGATCACCAATTCTATGTGGACTTGTATGGATTCGAAAGAGGATGTATAAGTCTAGACTTAGTCAATATAGCATGTGTTCTTAAATTCTGTGATTAAATGGAATCTTGATTTATGTTAGGGTAGAGATATACCTAGTGTCACATGTAATCGGATAGAGAACTTGAACTTAAACCTTCTTTGATTATAATTCACATAGAGATATAGTGAATTAGTTAATTAAGGTGTTTAACTTAATTCTATCTAATTTATGGATTTAAGTTACTATAGTATTAGTGCATTGAGATGTGGCT
The DNA here is from genome assembly GCA_020205605.1 of Panax ginseng. Classification (NCBI taxonomy): domain Eukaryota; kingdom Viridiplantae; phylum Streptophyta; class Magnoliopsida; order Apiales; family Araliaceae; genus Panax; species Panax ginseng. The sequence goes on from CM035127.1 coordinate 66,571,869, forward strand.
AGTTCTACTTAAGTGTTCTTGATTAATAAACTGGGATAGTGAATTAAACTGGAATAAGGTGTAATAATTAGAGTGATACTTAGAGCGGAGTTGTAAGCCTAATTCTCCAATATTTGTTTGAAATTATAGTTTTTAGGGTTTGTGATTGTTTGGTATTCTTAGTATTTTTAATATTTTTAGTTATAATTCTTAAATTGGATAGTTTAATAAAATTTGGATTAATAGGAAGTTGATAATTATGAGGGTTAATTTCTTGCTAATCTCTGTGGGAACGATACTTGACTTATCATTATATTACTTGTTGACCATGTATACTTCCGTGTTGTGCGTAACTAGATTTTACCCAACAAGTTTTTGGCCCTGTTGCCAGTGAGTAGTATACATTTTAATAATTTGTAATATCAGTTTAATTAGTCTAGTTTTACTTAAACATTTTTCTCTTTTGTTTTGTGCCTTCTATTTTAGGTTCTTGAAGTTGGTTTATGCAAACTCGGTCCCAAAACCCAGACTTGCTTCCTTTTGAGGACGATATCGAGAAACGGTTTCAAAGGCTAAGTAAGTGGATTAGACACACAAGGGGAAACTTCGAGAGTTCTGAGAAAGAAGAAGAAGAAATAATGGTTGCCGAAGACCAGAAAGCGTTAAGGACTTTGCTACTCCTAAAGTGACTGAGCTACAGTCGAGTATTACCAGACCGACGATTACTACAAATATATTTCAGATCAAGCCTGGGACTATTCAAATGATACAGAAATTAGTTCAGTTTGGGGGACTTGCAAATGACGATCCAAATGAACATTTGGTCAGCTTTTTGGAGATATGTGACACCTTTAGATACAATGGAGGTGTCGGATGATGCAGTTAGACTTCGTTTGTTCCCATTCACTTTCCGGGACAAGGCGAAGAGTTGGTTACACTCTCTACCATCGGGATCAATAACTACATGGGAAAACCTCGCTCAAAAATTCTTAGCTAAATTTTTCCCACCAGTAAAGACTGCAAAAATGAGAAACTAGATTACCATGTTTGAACAACAGCATGGGGAATCATTGTATGAGGCATGGGAGAGATACAAGGAATTAATCAGAAATTGCCCACTTCACGGATTACCTAAATGGCTGTAGATGAACACATTCTACAACGGGTTTAATGGGAATCTTAGAACCAATATAGATGCAGCTTCGGGTGGAGCATTTATGGCAAAGAGTTACGAGGAGGCATATGAGTTAATAGAGACAATGTCGGCTAACAACTACCAATGGCCCACGTCAAGATTGTCATAACCTAAGGTAGCTGGAGTGTTAGAGGTAGATGGGGTGACGACATTAACAACACATATTTCAGCGCTATCGAAGAAGGTGGATGCTTTGTCTGGTGTACAAACTCAGCAGGTTGTAGTTTTTTATGAATTGTGTGCGGGTGAACATCGTACGGAACAATCTGCAATCAACCCAGCATCAGTACAATTTGTGGGTAGCTATAACAGGATTAAACAAAACATGTACCAGAATGCCTACAATCTGGGGAATAGGAATCACCCTAATTTTTTGTGGAGTAATAATCAGAACCAACAACATCCACGACCATCTTATCCCCCAGGATTTCAGAATCAACATCAACAAATAGCTTAGAATCAAGAGAGAAAAACAGATTTTGAGGAGTTATTGTTGAAATATATAACGAGCAACGAGGCGACAATAAAATCACAAGAAGTAGCCATCAAGAATTTAGAAAATCAGATGGGACAGATAGCTTTTGCATTGAGTAATAGGCCTCAAGGAACTTTACCCAGTGATATAGAGAAAAATCCAAAGAGGAATCATGAGCAATGTCAAGCGATTATGTTAAGGAGTGGAAACTATCTTGAGGAGCAGAAAATAGAAAATTTGGATGCAGAAGAGGATGAAAAAGAAAGTGAAAAGAAAGTGGTTGAGGACAAACAAAGGGAAGAAAAACAGGTGTAAAAGAGCAAGACAGATAATGAACCGGTTGTGTATCCTCCACCACCATTTCAGCAATGAATTCAGAAACAAAAATTAGATAAGTAATTCGCCAAATTTTTGGAAGTTTTTAAGAAACTTCCAATAAATATCCCGTTCACAGAAGCCCTAGAGCAGATGCCTAGTTATGCCAAATTTATGAAGGGAATTCTGTCTAGGAAGAAGAAGTTGGAAGATTATGAAACTATGGCGTTGACGGAGGAATGCAACACAATCTTACAGTAAAGTTGAAGGATCCAGGGAGTTTTACAATACCTTGCATGATCGTTAACATGGCTTTCAAGAAGTGATTGTGTGATTTGGGGGAAAGTGTAAACCTCATGCCATTGTTCGTGTATATAGAATTGGGTTTACCAGCTGATGAGTGGGTTTTATACCTACGAATCGGCCTCTAATTCAAGCTTAAACTGTGTTAATTCTGTGATTTTATGTTTCATTTTTACTTGTTTAGCGTTGTTTTATGTTTAGGTGTGGTGGCATGGAAATTGGACTAAAAGGGTGGAATTATGATGAAATTTGGCAAGAAAAGGAGCAAAACAGGACAACTAGCAAAATGGTAGCCAGCCGGGGAAGGCTTTTCCATGTACAAAACCCCCGCCGGGGTGGGGGGTGCAAGAAAATTAACAGGTTAAATGCCAGCCGGGGCGGGCTATTTACTAAGTAAAACCCCCAACCTAGGCGGGGGTACGGGAAAGAGAAGTGTCCTTCTTGGTTTAAAATGTAACCACAACGTGAAGGTTAGTGATTGGGTCGACTTGGAACTTAATTGTGCATGGAATTAGAGTCGGAATACGTATCTTGGCATACAAATTAACAACAAACAACAAGATGGAGACATCATACAAGCAATTAACATCTTTAAAGCTAATTAGGAGTAAGAACATTGGAGGAAGATTTTGAAGGAAATTTCACAATAATTACAGATTAAGGCTAGAGAGAAGGGTGCTTCTGGATTTATTTTTCTTATTTAGTTTATTATTTGTAATTGGGATGATGTTTACTTTAATTAATTCAGTTTTTAATTCATTGATGATGAACTAAATTACTTTTTAGGCTTATAACGGATCTTTAAGTGGAACGATGATTATGTAATCTTGGATTTTCAGTTTAATAAGTTATTCTTCAGTTTATCTATATTAATTTGTGCTTGAATCTATGAATTGCCTGATCACTAATTCTTTGTGGATTTGTATAGATTCGAGAGAGGAAATATGAGTCTAGACCTAGTTAATATAACATATGTTCTTGAATTCTATGATTGAATGGAATCTTGATTTATGTTGGGGTAGAGATATGCTTAGCATCACATGTAATCGGATAGAGAACTTGAACTTAAACATTCTTTGATTGTAATTCACATAGAGATATAATGACTTAGTTAATTAAGGTGTTTAACTTAATTTTATCTAATTTTTGGATTTAAGTTAATATGGTATTAGTGCATCGAGAGATGGCTAGTTCTACTTGTGTCTTCTTGATTAATAAATTGGGATAGTGAATTAAACTGGAATAAAAGGGTAATAATCAGAGTGATACTTAGAGTGAAGTTGTAAGCCTAATTCTCCAATATTTGTTTGAGATTTTAGTTTAGGATTTGTTGATTGTTTGGTGATTTTAGTATTTTTAATATATTTAGGTTTTATAATTATAATTCTTAAATTGGTTAGTTTAAAATAATTTGGATTAATAGGAAGCTGATAATTGTGAAGTTAATTTCTTGCTAATCTCTGTGGCAACGATATTCTACTTACACTTTATTACTTGTTGACCACGTATACTTGCGTGTTGTGCGTATATAGATTTTAACAAACAAGTTTTTGCTGCCGCTGCCAGGGAATAGTATAGATTTTAATAATTTTGTAATATCAATTTAATTAGTCCAATTTTACTTAAATACTTTTTCTTTTGTTTTGGTCTTTTGTTTCAGGTTCTTGAAGTCGGTTTATGCAAACTCGGTCAAAAAACCCAGACTTGCTTCCTTTGGAGGACGACATTGAGAAATGGTTTCAAAGGCTAAGTAAGGGGATCAAGGATACAAGGGAAAACTTCGAGAATTCTGAAAAAGAAGAAGCAATGGCTGCCAAAGACCAGAAAATGTTGAGAGATTTTGCTACACCTAAGGTGACTGAGCTTCAGTCGAGTATCACCAGGCCTGCTATAGCTGCAAATACATTTGAGATTAAGCTTGGGACTATGCAGATGATTCAGAACTCGGTACAGTTTGGGGTACTAGCAAATGATGATCCGAACGAATATTTGGTCAGCTTTTTGGATATTTGTGACACCTTTAAATACAATGGGGTGTCGAATGATGGAAAAAATGAGAAACGAGATTACTATGTTTGAACAACAGCATGAGGAATCATTGTATGAGGCATGGGAGGGATACAAGGAATTACTCAAAAAGTGCCCGCATCACGGATTACCTAAATGGCTACAAATGAACACATTTTACAATGGGTTACATGGGAATCTCAGGACCAATATTGATACAACATCGGGTGGAGCTTTTATGGAAAAATGTTATGAGGAGGCATATGAATGGATAGAAACAATGGTGGCTAACAATTACCAATGGCCCACGACAAGAATGACACAACCTAAGGCAACTGGAGTGTTGTAGACACTCGAAATTTTGCATTTCTAATACTAACCTGGCAGGAGGGCAGAATTATCTTCCAGAGATAACCCTGGGAGCCTAATCAACTTAATTTCGGAGACAACCCCAGAATCCTCAGTTTTCCATCTCGTAGATGACCCCGAGATATCCATCTCCAATCCCGGAAATAACACTGGGAGTTTCAGTTTCAACCTCGAAGACAACCCCAAGGAATACAGTTCCAGTTCCGAAAATAACACTTGAGAAGGCAATTCCATCTCGGAGATAACCCCGAGATACTTAGTTCCATTCCAGGAAAAAACACTGGGAGGTTCAGTTCCAACCACGAAAATAACACCGAGGAGTGCAGTTGAATTCTAGAGATAACCCTGGAAAAGCTCCTTTCAACCTTTACAGTCAGTTACAACCTCAGATCTAACCCCGAGGCATTCAGTTCCAATCCCGGAGAAAACCCCAGGAGGTTAGGCACACCTCAGAGACAACCCTAAGGACATTCAGACCTTGAAGTAGCCTAATCTCAGAGATAACCCTGAGCAACAACTGCTATATCAGCCCAAACTGGAGATAACCCCGGTGAAGGGAAAAATTGTCATTTTGCCACGTCTATCCTACATACGCGCCGTCTCAACACATTTCAACATACACTATACACAACAGTATCCTACAAGAACCAATAGCTCCAATCCCGAGTGACTACTACACAAGACAGCACACCGGATAGAATTTGAAGACTTGAAGACCAAGGGCATGGTCCTATCTTCCTCACTTCGCACAACCTCTAATCCCATGTCATTGTGTAGCTCTCGATAATAGCACTCTGAAAAAGGTCTTATACACCTCAATCAGATGCTCGGATTGAAGTTCTAAAAGTTTAACCAGATAACACATTGCATGCGTGCACGTACTTTGAGACGGCAGGACCCGCGGAGCCCGGGGCACCTCGGGCAGCCGCAGGTGCACCAATTTTCTATGTACACACTATAAACTGAGTGCTTGCTCATTTTAAACACTTGTGAGCTCATATTTGGCTATATTTTTACCGGTGGGAATCGAGTGTTCATCCATTTAAAGCTATAGAAGTCTTCTTTGGTAGTCCACTGTAAGCCTTCTTACATCTTTTCAAGCCTTTCTCCACTACTGTGCACACATAGTTCTGCACGTGGAGAGTCGTGTGGCATGTGTATGCCCGGACTTTGGTCCGTGGCTTTTTATTTCGTTATATATATATATATATATATATATATATATATATATATATATATATATATATATATATATATATATGGACTAACATTATAGAGTTATTCCTCGATTGAGCCTTGGTCTCACATCCTGAGGCGTTTATTGCTTATATATATATATATATATAAGCATTGTCAAACTACATTACGATGAGCTTTGGATTTACATCTGGAGCATTTATTGCTATATATATATATATAAGTTGTAAATGATCAAGACTCGATTATCATTTCAACGATATATATATATATATATATATATATATATATATATATATATATATATATATATATATATATATATATATATATGTGTGTGTGTGTGTGTGTGTGTGTGTGTATGGCGCCCCAAAATAAGTCCACACAACCCATCTTGGGTCGCCAGAAACACACACTACTGACAACTCCATTCATACAACTATCGTGCAAAATACGACGACACATATACTATGAGTTTCAATACAAATATTGTTACGTATATAATACGACAATATTCATACTCAAATTATTACAAAGCCATCTAAAGTACAACAACAAATATTTCAAGTCCCCAAAGGAACACAAGAAGATTTCTGTCCTCCTCATTCTAATGGAGTGCATTTTTGACGCTCTCAAATTCGAGTTCGCATCCCCCTATTTGGTTCACCAAATATAACTATTAAATGATGTATAAAATATGTCACACACATTTTAAGTTCTCAGTACAATTATTATGCCACACCGTTTCATAATTTGATTAGGCTTGTGACTAATTCGTATCACCACTTTATACACAGGTTCTCTCTGCTAGTCTCAGCTACACTTTTATTACCTGAAAGGGGTGGTGAAGTAAAAGGGTGAGCACAAATAGCCCAGTAAAGAATATCATGACTTAAGATAGTTAAATTATCAACACAATTAAGATATTTTGAACATATGATAGAAGATAAAAGTTTTCAACCATAATAGTAGCGGAATCAACAATCCATTAAAAGAGTCAAGTAGAACATAATGTCTACTATCTCCTCTAGATTAAAAATCCACTGTTAATATTTCATTCCTGTAATACTCATCAATATTTCTTTGTTATACCCAAGACAAAGAGAACTCTCACCACATGTCTTCACCTGAACCACCACAGATTATAATTAAATCATAATTCATATTTATAATCATGTAAATCAACAGTCTATCTTTGCAATACAAGCCTAAGACATACAATTTTAAAATCAATAACGCTGAGACTCAGCTCAATAGTATCACGACCACGAATAATCCATGCACTACGGGCCAAGGATATTCGTGTTTTCACCAATGGTCATGATTATACCAAATAATCCCTAGTCATAATCATGTCAATCAACAGTCCATCTATGCATAACTAGCCAAAGATGGCTTTTACCACATCATTTGTAACATTACAGTCATGATTATATCGAATAATCCCTGGTTATAATCATACCAAGTCCATCTATGAACTACTGGCCAAAGATGACTTTTACCACATCATTTATAATATTACGGTCATGATTATACCGAATAATCCCTAGTCATAATCATACCAAATCCATCTATGCACTACGTGCCAAAGATGACTTTCATCACAATATAAGCATGAGGATGATGACAATGATATATATAATGAATAAACATAAATAATCAGAATAATAAGATAACTTAGATCTTAGTGATTTTCAACTTAATTATCTAGAGTCCAAGTTGCTAACATAATATTAGATGAAGCACAAACTATTAAGGATATTTTAATCCTTTCAGGACTTTTCACCATTTAATGATAAACTGAATAAACGCATAATAATATCTTATCATAATATGGAGTATGAAAGAAATTACATCTTTTTACCATAAAAATGATACCCTCTTACCATAATAATGACATCCCTTACCTTAGCATGTGATTTAGTTCGACCTTTTGTTAAATTGATCAACTTAAACAATGCTTGCATTCCTTATCTACACTTGGAGTAACATTACACTCAATAGAAATACTCACAATATTATAGTACTCACAATATTGTAGTAAAAGAATTCTATATTTTTAGTGTAGTGATGGTGTGTGTTTAGTTACTCAACCGAGCAACCTATTTATACTAAAAATTTAGTAAACAACTAGCACACCTGTTTTGACAAAATAACCAAATGAGGTATATAATAATGGTAATGGAATTTATGGTCCCACCGAGAAAATAATTTACTTTAGAAAAAGTAAAGTGTCGGCAAATCCTACCAAATTTACTTTAGTAAAAAGAAAATAATTGAACAACATCTACATATCATACTTATCTTTAATCAACACCTTTTATTCATCAATTATTTACACATTTTTAATCTTTCAATAATTATTCACAATTATTAACAAAGACTCACAATATTGCCAACTGGTTTAATTATATCATATCAAATAATATGAGTTACTGTGCAAACTACTGTGACAATTATTGAAATAAATACTGAGTGACTTCTTACGTAATTAAGAATCAATAATATAAATCACTGTGCAATAACTACTATGACAATTATTGAATAAAATAATGAGTGACTTCTTATGTAAGAATCAAATCAATACCTTGCTATAAACAATTTAAATTCTATTAAAAGTAGGGATCAACATCAAATCATATTTATCTCTAATAACTTATAAACCAACTAATAATTCATTATTCATTCAAGTTATCTTTATTTATCACATAATATTATTATTCATATTCCAAAACTTTAGAAGTGAATAATAAAACTTGAGAAATCTAAAACCTCATATATGACAATCCACTATTATGATATTATCACCATTTTTACTTTAACAAAAATATTATTTTTGTTTTTATCATAACTCATTCGTTAATTGTGTGTTTACATCCCAACACCTCATGAGCTTACTAACACATCTAAAATATTTAAAATAGTATTCTGAACTTTCTAAACAATTTTCACATTTTTCGGATTATCCAACAATTTTCTATAATTATTTCTATTTATAAAAACTATCATTTAATAGCTTTCAAAATAGAAATACTAACTTCACATACTTTTATAACTTTAAAAAATCATCAATATTAATCTTATATTATTATAATATTATAATATTTTTCAACAAAATTCCTAATTTTCCACCATTCATAGAATTTCCTATGAATTTTCTCTATTTTTAAACTAACCATAAATAGCTTAAAAATATAATAAATATTTCTGTCATTCAATAATTTTTCAAAACTGTCCAGAAATTATAAAATAATATTATAAGATTTATCACCATTCATAATTTTTCATCATTCATAGAATTTTCTATGAATTTCTTCTATTTTCAAACTAACTATAAATATTTTAAAATGTAATAATTACTTCTACTTTTCAAAAATTCATCAAAATTTTACAGAAATTCTAATATGATATAATAAGCTTCCTGTAAAGATATTTCAGCCCAAATAATTTTTTTTGATAAATTAATTATAAATTCCTATATTCAGAAACTTCAATAATTCACAATAATTAGCTCTTTTATCATAAAAATACGGATCTTATGACTCGTCCATGTAAAATTTAATTCTTTACAACTTTTTAGAAGAAAGAATTGTCAAATTCTGACTCTAACATAGAGAGAAGGCTTACCGAAAATTTCTGCTACAACAATTTCTGAACCAGTCATCTCTTAAAATTCATAACAAATCATACGTTAATCTTTAACGGTTCAAAATTTGTAAACATATACTCAACTTATATATACATAATATATCCAAACATTACAACGATCCAACGGTTGGAATAAAAATTATAACTCACACAATAGAGCTTAATAAAACTGATTTTTCGGACTATAACTCCTTCGCATCTGTTTCACTCAAACTATCGCCATAAAAAATCCACAAAGCATTTTTGGGTGATTCAAATTTCTACGTTTAGCTTACTTTCAGGGCTTTATTTTGATATATGGCTCATCTCCTAACTCATTATACACAAAGAGTTATGGATTTTACAAAATCAAGTAGTAAACTAATTTTTCTGAAAATCTCCATATTTGTTCTTCTTTTGATTTTTAGATTTCTCTCATTTGATCCTTGTTAATACAAGTTTAAATCATCTAAATCAAGTATAAACAAAATCCCTTCATATAAAAACTTATGAAAACTTAAATAGAAAAATAAATCAATGGTTTTAAACATACCTTTTTTCTTGATTTCTTCTTCATCTTCTTCTTCCTTTTCTTCTTTCTTTCTTTCTCTTTCCCCTCTCTTTTTCTCTATTATCTTTTCTCTCTTCTCTATTATTTTTTTTTCTTCCTTCCTTTTCTTTCTTTTCTTCCTTTCATCCTCACATGTTCCCCCCATTAATAAGTCAACCAATCACAAACAATTTTGGTGAGACAAATGTGAAATGGCTTGGAAGTATATGAAAAATAATTTCAGCATACTCCCCACATGGCTAAAAATTATATCATTTCCTCTTTTATTAACTCACTTATTCAATTAATTGTCCATTTGATAAATTATTAATTTAACATTTGAAATTTATAAATAATAATTATAAATTAAATTAGACTTTTATTTCATAAAATTCGGGATCTTACAATCACCCCATCTTATGAAATTTCGTCCCCGAAATTTACGAACGTACTTGGAATTCCGAAGAGATAAGAATTTCAAATTCTAGCTCATAGGTTACTTCCTCTATCTCATGGTTCATCAATTTCTTATCTCCTGTATTTCAGATATAATTCTAGAATACAGTTTTAAAACAAGGGTTAATTGACATGCCATATATTATCCCTATATTCTGACCGACCAATTAAATAACAATTAAGCTTAGGTAGATCATACTAGCGAAGGATTTACCCGCGTCTCCCCTCCTAATTCTAGTCTCACATCTCAGCCAGGGATCATATCCCTAAGCTTTGATACCAACTGTGATGCCCCCAAAATAAGTCCACACAACCCATCTTGGGTCGCCAGAAATATACACTACTGACAACTCTATTTATACAATTGTCGTGCAAAATATGACGGCACATATACTGTGAGTTTCAATACAAATATTGTAACGTATATAATACGACAATATTCATACTCAAATTATTACAAAGCCATCTAAAGTACAACAACAAATATTTCAAGTCCCCAAAGGAACACAAGAAGATTTATGTCCTCCTCATTCTAATGGAGTGCATTTTTGACGCTTTTAAATTTGAGTTCGCATCCCCCTATTTAGTTCACCAAATATAACTATTAAATGATGTATAAAATATGTCACACACATTTAAAGTTCTCAGTACAATTATTATGCCACACCGTTTCATAATTTGATTAGGCTTGTGACTAATTCGTATCACCACTTTATACACAGGTTTTCTCTGCTAGTCCCAGCTACACTTTTATTACCTAAAAGGGGAGGTGAAGTACAAGGTTGAGCACAAATAGTCCAGTAAAGAATATCATGACTTAAGATAATTAAATTATTAACACAATTCAGATATTTAGAACATATGGTAGAAGATAAAAGTTTTCGACCATAATAGCGGCGGAATCAACAATCCATTAGAAGAGTCAAGTAGAACATAATGTCTACTATCTCCTCTAGATTAAAAATCCACCGTTAATATTTCATTCTTGTAATACTCATCAACAGTTCTTTATTTTACCCAAGACAAAGAGAACTCTCATCACATGTCTTCACCTGAACCACCACAAATTATAATTAAATCACAATTCATATTATAATCATGTAAATCAGCAGTCCATCTTTGTAATACAAGCCTAAGACATACAACTGTAAAATCAATAACGCTGAGACTCACAGAATAGTGAGGACTACTAATGCAAACATCTGGACCATCACTCCGTTCCCAGACTAGTCCCAGCTATATTCTCATTTCCTGAAGAGAACAATGAAAGCAAAGGGTGAGCTCAACTAGCCCAGTAAGAAATATTATGACTAAGATAATGCAAAATAAATTATCGTTAGCCTTCAACAATGTTAAACTGATAAAATACAACAGACATCAACTTTAACTGCAGCGGAACTAGCAATCCATTAGAAGAGTCAAGTAGAACATGAAATCTACTATCTTCTATGATTTAAAAAGTTTATCAACAGTTTATCATTTGTGACTCGACAATAAATAATCCACATCATCGAATCATCCTTGCACTACGACCAAGGATATTCATTAGTATTACGATCACAAATTATCCATGCACTACGGGCCAAGGATATTCGTGTTTTCACCAATGGTCATGATCATGCCAACAACTGTCCATCAATGCACTACGAGCCAATGAAAACTTTTACCACATCATTTGTAATATTACGGTCATGATTATACCGAATAATCCCTGGTCATAATCATACCAAGTCCATCTATGCACTACTTGCCAAAGATGACTTTCATCACAATATAAGCATGAGGATGATGACAATGATATATATAATGAATAAACATAAATAATCAGAATAATAAGATAACATAGATCTTAGTGATTTTCAACTTAATTATCTAGAGTCTAAGTTGCTAACATAATATTAGATGAAGCACAAACTATTAAGGATATTTTAATCCTTTCAGGACTTTTCACCATTTAATGATAAACTGAATAAACGCATAATAATATCTTATCATAATATGGAGTATGAAAGAAATTACATCCTTTTACTATAAAAATGATACCCTCTTACCATAATAATGATATCCTTTACCCTAGCATGTGATTTGGTTATGCCTTCTGTGAAATTGACCAACTTAAACAATGCTTGCATTCCTTATCTACACTTGGAGTAACATTACACTCAATAGAAATACTCACAATATTATAGTACTCACAATATTGTAGTAAAAGAATTCTATATTTTTAGTGTAGTGATGGTGTGTATTTAGTTACTCAACCGAGAAACCTATTTATACTAAAAATTTAGTAAACAACTAGCACACCTGTTTTGACAAAATAACCAAATGACGTATATAATAATGGTAGTGGAATTTATGGTCCCACCGAGAAAATTAAACCAACTTTTACACGTTTTAAAAATAATTGAGTTGGGGTCCAGACTACTTTAGAAAGAGTAGAGTGTCGGCAAATCCTGCCAAATTTACTTTTGTAAAAAGAAAATAATTGAACAACATCTGCATATCATACTTATCTTTAATCAACACCTTTTATTCATCAATTATTTATACATTTTCAATCTTTCAATAATTATTCACAATTGTTAACAAAGACTCAAAATATTGCCAACTGGTTTACTTATATCATATCAAATAATATGAGTTACTGTTCAATAACTACTCTGGCAATTATTGAAATAAATACTAAGTGACTTCTTACGTAATTAAGAATCAATAATATGAATCACGTTGCAATAACTACTATGACAATTATTGAATAAAATAATGAGTGACTTTTAACGTAAGAATCAAATCAATACATTGTTATAAACAATTTAAATTCTATTAAAAGTAGGGATCAACATCAAATCATATTTATCTCAAATAACATATAAACCAACTAATAATTTATTATTCATTCAAGTTGTCTTTATTTATCACATAATATCATTATTCATATTCCAAAACTTTAGAAGTGAATAATAAAACTTGAGAAATCTAAAACCTCATATATGACAATCTACTATTATGATATTATCACCATTTTTTACTTTAACAAAAATATTATTTTTGTTTTTATCATAACTCATTCGTTACTTGTGCGTTTACATCCCGACACCTCATGAGCTTACTAACACATCTAAAATATTTAAAATAGTATTCTGAACTTTCTAAACAATTTTTACATTTTTTAGATTATCCAACAATTTTCTATAATTATTTCTATTTATAAAAACTATCATTTAATAGCTTCAAAATAGAAATACTAACTTCACATACTTTTATAACTTTAAAAAAATTATCAATATTAATTTATATTATTATAATATTTTTCAACAAAATTTATAATTTTCCACCATTCATAGAATTTCCTATGAATTTTCTCTATTTTTTAACTAACCATAAATAGCTTAAAAATATAATAAATATTTACATTATTCAATAATTTTTCAAAAGCTGTCCGAAATTATAAAATAATATTATAAGATTTTTCACTAACTTTCATAATTTTTCATCATTCATAGAATTTTCTATGAATTTTTTCTATTTTCAAACTAACTATAAATAGTTTAAAATATAATAATTACTTCTACTTTTCAATAATTCATCAAAATTTTACAGAAATTCTAATATGATATAATAAGCTTCCTGTAAAAATAATTCAGCCCAAATAATTTTTTTGATAAATTAATTATAAATTCCTATATTCAGAAACTTCAATAATTCACAATAATTATCTCTTTTATCAGAAAAATACGGATTGAATGACCTTTCCATGAAAAATTTAATTCTTTGCAACTTTGTAAAAGAAAGTATTTCCAAATTCTGACTCTAACATAGAGAGAAGGCTTATCGAAAATTTCTGCTACAATAATTTTTGAATCAGTCATCTCTTAAAATTCAAAATTTATAAACATATACGCAACTTATATATGCATAATATATCCAAAAATTATAACGATCTAATGGTCGGATTAAAAATTATAACTCACGCAATAGAGCTTAATAAAACTGATTTTTTGGACTATAACTCCTTCGGATCAGTTTCACTAATTTTTCTGAAAATCTCCATATTTTGTTCTTCTTTTGATTTTTAGATTTCTCTCGTTTGATCCTTGTTAATACAAGTTTAAATCATCTAAATCAAGTATAAACAAAATCCTTTCATATAAAAATTTATGAAAACTTAAATAGAAAAATAAATCAAAGGTTTTAAACATACATTTTTTCTTAATTTCTTCTTCATCTTCTTCTTCCTTTCTTTCTCTTTCCCCTCTCTTTTTCTCTATTCTCTTTTCTCTCTTATCTATTCTTTTATTTTCTTCCTTCCTTTTCTTTCTTTTCTTCCTTTCATCCTCACATGTTCCCCCCATTAATAAATCAACCAATCACAAACAATTTTGGTGAGACAAATGTGAAATGGCTTGGAAGTATATGAAAAATAATTTCAGCATACTCCTCACATGGCTAAAAATTATATCATTTCCTCTTTTATTAACTCACTTATTCAATTAATTGTCCGTTTGATCAATTATTAATTTAACATTTGTAATTTCTAAATAATAATTATAAATTAAATTAGACTTTTATTTCATAAAATTCGGGATCTTACAATATATATATATATATATATATATATATATATATATATTTACACTTCTGTCAGGCCTGAAGTTTACTTCGTGGCCATTTACTGCTTTATTTACATTTAGTCCCGCCTAGAGTTTACTTCGTGGTGGTTGATCATCTTTACTGCTTTATTTACTTTTTCGATCCCCCATGGAGGTGCTTCGTGGTGGTTGATCGTCTCTCTCTCTCTCTCTCTCTCTCTATATATATATATATATATATATATATATATATATATATTTACCTCTTTTATATATTTACATTTCCAGTCCCCCATGAAGTTCGCTTCGTGGTGGTTGACAGTCATATATATATATATATATATATATATATATATATATATAATTATAGCTTATATATATATAACTATTTACAGCTTTCATATAAATTGCTACATCATGTGAGCCTAGGAATCATGTGATCACAGATTCAGTCTTCTGAATCTAGATTCGGTTCCCATGATGGACATTTTCGACTGTAAACAGCTTGTACATTATTTACAGTGTTTGAATTTTCTTAGATGGCTATCATGCCCATAAGGAGTTCGACACTGCTATATATATTATTTTCTCGAAGATACCTCACATCTCGAAAATAAAATCAATCAAACCGAACATTTAATAAAATGGAAGTATGAAAAGCCTCAATTACTATTGAGCATAAGGGTTTGAAAAAACTCTTTTACAAAACATCACTGCTATATCTTGTTAAAACTGAATTTTTACACAAATTCAAACCCTTTGTATATAGGTGCGAATGAGGCATAACACTACTTCCAGATAATTGCACATTGATCCACACACACACACACACACACACACACACATTCATATAACAGTTTAATTGAAAAGTTGCGGTCACCGTGGTAACACGGATGTCGGGGGGTGCCTAACACCTTCCCTCCGCACAATCAAGTCCCCGGACCCTAACGAATCTCGGTTTCATAGACATGTTAAACAATGTCACATCACTGGGTCAATGTGAAAACCTTTTCTCAGTTGAGTTGGTGCAACCATTTAAAAATACTAACTGGCGACTCTTACAGTCCAATCGTTGACATATATATGTCGGACCTTTTCACAACTTATTTTTTCAAACAAATCTCACCTAACACGAGAACACCAAAAGACAAGAATAAAAAAGGGACAATAAAAATCCCGACGTCGACATGTGGTGACTCTGCTGGGGACATCCAGTAAGAGGACTTAAGCCGCTACTACAAACTTTTCAAAGTGTTATATGCTTGTGTGTGGTTGTTGCATTTAAATTTATATGGATGTGTACGAATGCATTTACTTACTGCACTTAGTGCTTCACACTGTATCTACTTGTGACATTAAAGTGCTTCGCATATGTCATCATTTCCATAAACGGTGGGACACGTTGTATGTGAATGTATATTGTGTGGTCCCTCCCTCAGGAGGCTATCCTGTTAGTGTTTGATTACTGGACTCGTATGGAGACTAATTCCAACGAGGCTCAGGAAAGGCACCACCCAGATTCGCTCCAGTTGAAAGACCGGATTAACTTCCCGTCAAGTAAATGGCGATGATCTGGGAACCTTCATATCAAAAAGCCGCGAGAGTAACCTAAGATAGGTCAACCTCTGATAAACCAAACGCGGAGGGAAGTCTCTTCATACTTTCCCATTTCAATTACTTGTAAATATAATTACCTGTAATTACATTCCATGTCAATCTCATTGTAATGGAAAGTATAAAAGAAAAAAATGTGTGCATGCATTCCTTTTTACCATGTTATCTTACAAATAGCTAACATCCGTTTTGCAGGATAATACTCCTAAAACGGACCCATCACATAGCATGTAACATTTATATGTTCCGTAAGACTAAACTACATAAGTTTTTTATAGGGAAACAATTGGGCCTGTTACCCGCTCAAAGTCCAAAAAGGCAACGAGCCTACAGCCAAGCATGGCTTCATCTGATCAAGCTAATCCTGCTCCTGTCTCTCGTGAGGAGTTTGACGGATTAAGTAAGTAAATTACAAATTTCGCTTTTCTGCTTAAAGAACTACACCGGTCTACTCAGGGTTTATGAATATCTGTACATACAGAATCCTCTGTACAAGGAGGAACTCAAGGTTCTAACCAAGAAATTACAATACCTGAGAATCAGTTGGATAAGTCGAACAAAATCCCTAAAATTACCCATCTCAAAGAAGATCCAGACACCAGTGATATTAGGAAGAAAGTCCTTCAAATGGAAGAAACCATTCGATCTATTAAAGGGATTGGAGCACACGGGAGTGTTTCATATGCTGACCTTTGTATATTCCCTAGTGTTCATTATCCAGAGAAGTTCAAGACTCCTGACTTTGAAAAGTATGATGGGTTGGGAGATCCTTACACACATTTGAAGGTATTCATTGAAGAACTCAGATCTAATGCCGAGGATGAGAAGCTCAGAATGCACCTATTCCAAAAGAGTCTAACTGGAGAAGCTAGATCGTGGTATACCAGATTAGACAACTCCAAGATTCATAGTTGGGAAGAGCTGGCTCATGCCTTCCTCAGTCAGTACAGTTTCCAATTTCAGATGGCTCCTGACCGGTACCAAATTACCAAGGTCAAGAAACAATCTAATGAATCTTTCAAAAAGCATGCTCAAAGGTGGAGGTGCCTTGCTGCTCAAGTGATTCCCTTTTTTGTTATTAAAGCTAGGCTGCTCAGGAGGAAAGATGGAAACTGGGGAGTTGGCTGATAAAGATGGACAGTAACGATTGCGTAATATAAATTATTCAGCCTTGTCGCTAATGTAGTGGCTTGTCGAGCATTTCACAAACTCACACCATCCATTTTAAATAGGATTTGTCCCGTGGACACACGACCAATCCAACCCGTAGGATTTCCTTTCTATGAGAGAGTCTTAGCTGGCATTGGCAAGCCATTTTCTGAAATAATCAAACACGGAGAGATGACTGAGATAGGATTGAAGTCAGGAAAGATCCAAGACCTAGCCGCTCTGAAAGCTGTTGCTAAGTACATCAAGTCTGGAAGTTATGGAAACAACCCCAGGAGGGTCCAAAGAAGAAAAAGGAGGATGTTTCCTTGATACTACAAGGTTAGAATGGTAATCAGAACATGCCTATCCAGAGGACAAACTATTCCCCTTTTCAAGCATAGTCTTCAAACCATCCATTGCCCAAAAGTGGAGAAGTCCGATGCAACCGAGTGTTCACACCCTTAGGGGATTCACTCAAGAATATTCTCAATCTTCTGACTACTAAGATGAAAATTACCCATCTTTTTCCACTAGCTAACCCGAATGGGAAGGGTTTCAATGCTACCCGAAAGTGTTCCTATCATGTTGGAGCTCCAGGGCATGATACTCAGGATTACTGGGCCTTGAAACACAAGATCCATGACTTAATTGACAACAGGGATATCGTGTTGACTAAACCCGACCAACCTCTTGTGCAAGACAACCCTCTTCCTCAACACAAAGAAAAAGAGGTTAACATGATTAATTAGAGCAATAGACAGAGTTCCAATTATGGCGGCGAATCCTCCCAAACTAGTAAGGACGGTGCTAATAAATGGGATTATGCGCAGTTCCAATTTATGATGGAACAGAAAATGAAGGCTCTTTGTAAGCATGTTAAGAAATTGGCAGAACTGGTGATCCATCAGCACCAAGTCACACGCCAATTAGTCAGTCAGGAGCATGGTAGTCTCCTTCCTTTTTTTATGAATACTTCATCATCGTCTCCAGAAAATGAAACACTGGAGGATAAAATTGCAATAAGAGCAAGTGCCAAGGCTCGTCGGGATTTTGCCAGCAAGAGGGAATGTACATACCTTGGCCAACCAATAGAGGAGATATTTCAGATGCTGGTTAATGATGGAAGAATTACAGCTCTGCTACCTCCAATTAATCCTCGTTCTAGAAAATTCAATTCTAATGGAGTATGTCAGTATCACTCCCACTCTCGCGGACACAGCACAGAAGAATGTTGGGCACTCCGCCACCTTATTCAGAATTTAATTAACAGCGATGTTCTGCAGTTGGCAGATGATGACACTGTGTTACTTGAGAGTGGGGACACATTTCCTACCTAATGAAGATGATTCGGCTGCCAGACCACTCACAATACAAGTAATTGAACTCAAAGGTTTTGACAATCCTTTGAAAGTGGCTGCGCCAAAGCCAATTACATTTCCATCTAGGCCACAGTATCCTGTTGTCAGCCTACAAAAAGTAACATGGAATTATGGACAGGCTGAAGGATCCACATCTTACATAACTACTACAGTGTTAAAGGAGAATCCACTATATCTTTCACATCGGGTGATGAAGCCTATCATCAAATTGAAGGGAAAAGTTTCCATAGAGAAAATTAAAGATTTCCTCCGTACTATGGGCCATAATGAAGCCAAGGTGGTTTTAAGCTTTAGAGAAGCTCCACAACAAATTTCCATACTGGACTTGGTTTTCTCTTCCGAAGATCACAAGAAGATCTTGCTAAAGGTTTTGGAAGAAGCCCATTTACTAAAATCAGTGGATGTTGAAAAGTTCCAACATCTGGTTGATCACATTTTTAACAACAATGTGATATCTTTCACTGATGACGACATTCCTCTTGAAGGGACTGGTCATTGCAAGCCATTGCACATTGAGGTTCTGTCCTCCGGATACATGGTAGGAGGAGTTTTGATAGACGGAGGTTCATCTTTGAATATCTATCACTATGCCACCTTGCTGAAGATGAATATCAATCTCAATCGGACCTGAAGCAGCCATACGGTTATTAAAGCTTTTGATGGATCCCGACGAAACTCTGTCAGAGAGATTAAACTTCTGGTGGAGATTAGTCCACATACATTCTGTGTATCTTTTCATGTGCTCAAGATAGATACAAGAAACAACCTGCTTTTGGGAAGACCGTGGATTCATATGGCCGGAGTTGTCCCTTCCACCCTTCACCAACAACTTAAATATATTATCAACAATAGCTTAATCACTATCAATGCTGAGCCGGAATGTCCTGAACAAGGTGAAATACCACTTATCAGCTTTAATGTATAAGTTGAACCGGTCAGTTTCCATGCCCTAGAAGTGAGCAACACTCACTATCATCCCATTGGGGTGCCACCTCTCATACCCAAGATTTCTGTTGAGGTAATGGAAACAACTCAAGAGATGATATCATTAGGCTATCAACCTGGACAAGGGTTGGGCAAAGATCATCAGGGCATCAAGCGCCCAATTCAAGTTCCCAATCAGACTGGGACAGCCGAACTAGGCTATTCTGCCAGTTCCAGTCATAGGAATCCTCATAAGCACAAATAGATTCCTTTAGCTTCAGCCACACGACGATTATCTCAACCTATAGATCATGAGCCTATATAGTCTCGTGTAAATGTGCTTGCCCATGTAATGGCTATGTTATTTCCCAAATTGATACAAGTTAAAGCAAAAGAGGTCTTGATTCCTGATTCCAAAGTGGAAGAAAGGGAACAAATACGTAAACAAGACATCGACAGGATATTGTCTCACATATACATCATTTTCCATGATGAGTACACAAATAGAGACACCCCAGACAATGATTGTCCAGACATTATGGTCATCATTTGGGAAAAGGAGGACGATAACAACCCCTTTATCACTACAGTCCAACAGGACTCACCCTTGACAATTGGAGCAGCACTCCTCGAATTTATTGACAAGGGTAAAAAAGGGCAGAAACTCCCTCTGCCCTGTAGATAGTTATAAATGCTTACTTTTTTGTACAGTATTAGCAGTTGTTTTGTCATTACAAGCTAACACTTTGTATGATTAAACAGTTTCATATATTAAGTGAAAGCATATTTTGTTTCAGGACTCTGAATTTAGATGTGCCTGTACTTGTTGATGAGGTGCCTTTTCTCCACAAGGACTGTAACTTTGATGAAAAGTTGGACTCAGACTTGATGGAAATTCAAGAGGACACTGAGATACCTCAGGAGATCAAAGAATGGGCCAAGGATAAACCCAAACCAAATCTTGAACAAACCACCTCATTCAATCTCGGAACCTTGGAAAACCCTAAGCTAATCCAGATCAGTACGGACCTCACTCCAAACCAAAGGAATAACATGGTTACGCTATTAACCCAATTGCAGGATGTGTTTGCATGGTCTCATGAAGACATGGTTGGTTTATCCACTGACATTGTCATTCATCGTCTTCCCATTAAAGATGGATTCAAGCCAGTCAGGCAGAAGCTCATGCAATTAAAACCTGAGTGGAGTTTAAAGGTTAAAGAAAAAATTATGAAACAATTTTGACCAGGCATCATCATAGTGTCTACATACCCTGAATGGCTATCCAACATAGTCCCCATGCCTAAACTAGGAGGAAAGTTGCGAGTTTGAGTGGATTACTGGGATTTGAATAAAGCTTGCCTTAAAGATAGCTTTCCCGTGCCATTTATCCACATTCTCCTTGATAATATTACTCAATACGACACGTACTCCTTTACTGATTGTTTTGAGGGGTACCATTAAATCATGGTTGCTGAAGAGGATCGTGAGAAAACTGCATTCATCACGCCTTGGGGAACCTTTTGCTATAGACGGTTGTCATTCGGCCTCATCAATGCCGGAGCTACCTACCAGCGGGCCATGATGGATCTTTTCCATGACTTAATGCACAAAGATAAAGAGAGATCTATGTGGATGACATCATTGTCAAATCCCGAATGGAAGAAGACCACATAAACCATCTCAAAATGCTCTTCAACAGGTTGCGTAAGTACAACTTGAAGTTGAATCCAACCAAGTTCACCTTTGGCGTTAAATCAGGCAAGTTGCTAGGCTTCCTAGTTAGCCACAAAGGGATTAAGCTGGATCCCACCAAAATCCAGGCCATCACGAAAATTCCCATTCCTCAGATAGAGAAGGAAATATGGGGATTTTTGGGAAGAATCAATTTCATCAGCTGATTCATCTACCAACTCGTAGCAACCTGTGAGCCTATTTTCAAGTTGTTAAGGAAGAACTCCTCCATGAAATAGAATGATGAGTGTCAAAAAGCCATCCTTGCAATCAAAGAACAACTGGTCAACGTTCATGTTTTGGTACCTCCTAGGGATGATGTTCCCATGTTCATGTACCTATCCATCAATGACAATGCTATGGGCTGCATGCTGGGATAAAAAGACGATAGAGGCTAAGAGAGAGCTATCTACTACTTCAGCAAAAGATTCAGCAGCAGTGAACACAAGTACACTCTGATTGAGAAGGCTTGTTGTGCTTTAGCATGGGCTTCCATGAGGCTACAGTATTACCTCCATGGTCACACAACCCATCTCATATCCTGCGTTGATCCTCTCAAGTACGTGTTCAGTAAACCCATCTTGAATTGTCGGCTGTCCAGATGGCAGTTGATCCTTTAATAATTTGACATCGTCTACGTGACGCAAAAGTCTATTAAAGGTCAAGGAATTGCGGATCAACTGGCCCCCGCACCTTCAAGGGATTTCAAACCCTTGGAAACATACTTCCCTGATGAAGGGGTAATGATAGTCCAGCAACACCATCGGTATGATTCACACCAATTATGGAAAATGTATTTTGATGGAGCTATTAATATGGAAGGTTCTGGAGCTGGAGCGGTTCTAGTATCCGGTACGGGGGAGCAGTATCTCGTCACCATCAAATTGCAGCTTGTCAGCACCAACAATGCAGCTGAGTATGAAGGTTGTATCATGGGACTCAAACTTGCCCAATTAATGGGTATCAGGCGGTTAACTGTCTTTGGGGATTCTGAATTGGTAATCAGATAAACCACAAGAATCTATCACACCAAAGAACTACATTTACTGCCTTACCATTGGCAGGTTTTCCAAATGACTTCGGAGTTTGAAGAAATAAACTTCCTCCACATTCCTCAAAATAAGAATGACTTTGCGGATGCGCTAGCAACTTTGGCATCCTTAATCAACATATCTGACAAGGAAAACATGCCAAGCATTCCATTTGCCATGCAAAAGGCTCCAGCCTATAGGAATTACATTGGAGAAGTATCAGATGAGCTACCTCCCATCCAGCACCCTTGGTATCAACATATCAGGGAGTATTTATGAGATGGATCTACACCCGCTAAGGCGAGTCCTACTGAGAAAAAGCGAATCTGTCGAATGGCTATGAAATTCTACCTGAGCAGAGATGCACTCTATAAATGAGATGCAGGACTAGGTCTCCTTAGATGTCTGGACAAGGACCAAGCTCAGAGGCTCATGGAAGAAATCCATGGTGGAGTATGTGGCCCACACATGAGCGGCCCTCTACTTATCAAAAAGATTCTCAAAATAGGACACTACTGGCTCTCTCTCAAGGCTGACTGTGATGATCACGTCAAGAGATGTTATCAATGCCAAATTCATGGAAATGTTATCCACGCCCCTCCACAGGAACTCAACTCCACAATATGAGTTCACCTTGTCCCTTCTCAATGTGGGGAATGGACGTGATCAAGCCCATCTAACCTAGAGCCAGTAATAGGCATCGATTTATCTTCACCATGATCGACTACTTCACCAAATGGGTAGAAGTAGCCTCCTTCCCCAGGGTTGCCAAAGAAGTCATCATTGGTTTCATCAGAAATAATGTCATTTGTCGATATGGACAACCAGAGGTAATTGTGTCAAACAATGCTAAGAACCTCAACAACAAAATGATGGAGGAGTTGTGCAGTAAATTCCATATCCAACACCTTAAATCCGTCATCTACCGTCCAAAGAAGAATGGTGATGTTAAAGCGTCTAATAATAACATCAAGAAGATTATGCAAAAGATGTCTTCCATTCACAAAGGATGGTCTGACTTATTGCCTCTGACTTTATTAGCCTACAAAACTTCAATGCGTACTTCCATTGGGGCAACGTCCTACTCATTAACCTATGGGATGGAAGCATTTATCCCCATAGAGGTGGAAATGGAATCCCTCAGAGTGTTGATAGACGCTCAGCTGGATGAAGACCAGTGGTTGCAAGATAGGTATCACCAATTGTCTCTAATAGACGAAAGGCGAAGTGATGCTATCTTCCATGGGCAATTATACCAATAGAGGGTTACCAGATCCTATAACAGAAAAGTTAGATCCTACAACCAAGATCAATCTAAGGGAAAATTCGCTCCAAACTGGGAGGGACCATTTATTGTCAAGGAGGTACTGACAGGAGGTGCTCTCAGATTATAGGAAATGGATGACACTAAATTTCCACAACGTATCAACTCAGACACCGTGAAATGGTACTATGTCTGAGGTTACCATCAAGAAAACATCCTGGTATTGGGATCACCAGATCCCCAGTCATTTCAGGTTTTCTAACCTTTACTACATATAACCATTTCTTCATACCCTTCTGCCCCATCAGGGAAAAACACTCTTCAAACAACAACATGGTTTTTAGATCATCAGATCTTTCATTCCACTTCGTTTTAAACCTTTCAGGTTATCCCACCAGGGATTGAACGTTTCACACCTGCAGTTTTATCCACTACAGATAAGACTTTTCACACCTGCAGTTTGTCCTGTACATGAGATCAAAAGTTTTCCCCTGTAGTTTGTCTTAAACATGGGATCAAACTTTTTGATTTCAAATCATCCTGCACATGGGATGAACTACGTCGACCTGATCTCCCCGATACCTGGGAGTACATAGGCAACCATTTTTTAATGGTCCGGTCGTAATAAAAAAACAAAAACACACTTCTACACCCTTTCACATTCAGCATTCATCTTCTTACACCAGGTTCAAACTACTCAGACCTGATCTCCTCTTCAATAGGAATACGTAGGCAGCCATTTATGGTTCGGTCTTACCCCCTACCAAAATATAAAAACTTGTCGCATGGTACTGGGGTCATCCTTTAATCCACCACTTTTCATCGGCTTCAGACCAAAGGGATGGAACTAACTGATTTCCCCACACAAATGGGAGAATTGGCGACCTTCTAAGCTATGGTTGAATCCTCAAAGAGCAACACTAATCCATAAGAGATGGAACTACCTAGGATCTCCTCTTCAATAGGAGTATCGACAACCATCTGTGGTGCAGTCAATCTTAGAGAGGAAAGCCACACTCCTCTCCACATCTACGTACAGAAACCAGTCCCAAGACACCAAAAAAGGTAGGGGATACACATTGATCAATAATCTATTCTGAAAGATCCTAAGATATCTCAATGTCCACCCATCAAGGATAAGTTCATAATACTCCAATATCACAAATCGTGAAGAAACATGCAAATATGAAGCAAGTAGCAAGGCACAACTAAAAGGGAAATGAATCAAAATATATTTCCCTGCCATATATAATGTTGTTTGATATATACAATATGAACTGTACATGACAACATGGCTAAGATAGTCTGTGTAAGAAAATACAAGCCTATCTACAATCTCGTGGATATACGAGCTATCAAGTCCAACATGGCATCTCTCTCTGAAGAAGGAGGTAACGATGTAAGCTCCTGCCCAAGCGTATCTACACGAGCTAACAGATCCACTGCCAACTACATGGTGACATGATGCTCATCAATATATGCATTCATCTCGATAATCATGCTAGCAGTAAGGGATCTCACTATAGTACTATCTGTAACGGCTACATCCCTGGAAGATATGGCAGCATCTCGCTCAATAATTAATACATCTCTAGATGATCTAGACTCATCCCACTCAACAATAGCGATGTCCCTATGAGATAGAGCATCATCTCTCTCCAATAGAGCGACATCTCTTCCAGCAAGAGCTGTTAACATCAAGGCCCTAGCCTGATCCCTCTCAAATGTCATCAGATGCAGACTCTGCGCTAAATACTCTGAAGGGGGAGTCACAGCTGTAGAGGTACTCGGAGAATCTATCAATGCTACTGGCAACCCAAAAAATAGCTCCTCCTCGACGGGAAAATCAATGTCCTCCATGGACTCTCCACCCTCTGAATCAATCCTCGGCTCTGTGGATACAACTGCAACCGATGCAGTCTCTATCTCCATCCATGCAGAATACTCTGGCGAATAGCCTGGATGGCTAACAGAAAACTCAGCTAGCTCACGCTGATCCCAATAGGCATACACCCTGAATCTGTCCTTTGCTGACAAGTGTCAAGAAGCCAAGTGCTGACCTAATGCCCCCTCAAAAGGATGGAAATCCTGAAACTGGTCAAACTGTGACATCATAACTAGTGGGTGGTAAGTAGTCATTCCCCTCAAACTAGCCAGAGGGAGATATTCCATGCCATGCGCATGAGTAATGAAGCTATAGGGTGAATTGAGCCCTATACACGGAAAAATGACAAATGGATCTTTGGTCCCTAACAAAAACACCGACCATGATGTAGCGTATGTACACTCCGTTGGCTGAAAGGAGTAAGACATGGCTATCTCATGGGTAAAATAATATCCATGTCGTCAGAAGGTGCCAATTGGTCTCAGATGTGACATGAACCATACATACAACATGACTGAGCTGCCTATGAATAACCCTGTGGGATAGGTATTACAATACGTGGCGGATCTCAATGTCTCTATCATAATCATCGGCACAATAGTATGACCCTCCCTGAGAGCCCTCACTGCCATGATAACACTGATGTCCAACTCATCCATATATCGTGGGATGTACACATAAGCCACTAAGCACATAATGAGTACATCTACTCTGGCTAAATGCCACTGATCCTCCGGTGTTGTGAAATCCCCCGAGTACCGTGAATAACTGTCTGGTGAGCCAAATCTGTCTATCAGAAAACACTGGGATATCACATGGTTGAATGTAATCTCATCCTGTACTACTCTACGCCTCAACCCAGTGAGGGTCATAAATTGCCGGCTCATGTCACCGATAGCCATCTACGCGCAAGGTCTGTCCAATGGCAGTGCCATTAACTACGTATACTCCTCTAAGGTGGGAGTCAACTCATGGATACCAAACTGAAAAACCTTCCTCTTCGGTATCCAATGCTCCAGCATACCCTCTACAAAGCCTGTGGGAACCTGAAACATTAGAGGGGTCATAGAGTGTTATAATAACTGATCTACGGTCACCTTGTCTGGAGGTGACAAACTATCATACCACGACCTCAGACTGGAGGCTACCAACACTGGTGGGGTGTGATCAATGGGGATAACTGTCGAAGAAGACATCTGCATGGGCCATATCATAAGACTATCCAGGGTCAATGCTGAATATCTCTGGACATACATACATATACATAACATAATAAATGCATGATCAACAATAGATGGCAATATGATGTAGGGAATAACAGTATATACATTCTTAAGTACATCATCATCTAATACATAATCTCTGTACAGCTAAAAATACAGGAAAATGGGGCACAGATGCCCAACAACTAACAGAGGCCTATCAAAAGATATAACGAGAATATACATCAGAAGAAGACAATTGTGTCAATCTCTATATCATCAATCATGTCAACTTGATGTAACTCCTCTTGAGTCACTGGATCTCCATCAACGGGGATGTCAGGCATATACAACAGAGGATCTGCACCGATAAAGCCATTTGGGTCATCTAAGGGGCTAGTGCCTGAGCTGGAAGGATCAAAAGTATCTGCCTATGAAGTATCTCTGTCTAAGTGTTGGATAAAGAAATGTGCCTGGTCCAACTATTGGGTCAAACTGTTAATCTATGTCAAATGAGTCAGATCTCGGACATAGGCCATCCAATCCATCATCATCATGGATCCAGGAACCATATCCCCCATAAACTGAGTGGCGCGGGTCTGGGCTCTGATGGTACGAAGGGACCACCAACGCTGGAACATTTCCTGAGTATACGGACCCTCTGGTAGTATAAATTCGTCAACCCCCATCAATGTGATATCAATGGCGGGTGACTGTGATACAGGTTAATAACGTCTGGCAGGAGGCAAGATCGGTACATGAATCTCCCCTGTGGTGATCCTAATAGCACACTCTCCTAAATAGAGCTCTCATCCTCCATCTGTGAAGAGAGGAATCCTACGGGTGGATATCACGTACTTGAAACCAGTCGGGTACCCATCCTCAAACCCAACGGTCAAATGTTCCCCAGAATAGGGAATCCATGTGATAACATCAGCTGTCAACAACTCTAACTGTAGACGACAATGTTTGAAACCCTCAGTTACAAGGACCTCCTCCAGTATGGAGTGATGCCATCACCGTCCTCGTGGATAGGTATCTAAACCTAACACACTTAGAGGACGCAAACATGAGAGCCTCTCATAGGCCCAGAACTGCCAACACAAAGGCAAACATCTGCTATCAGTCAACACTCTTAACCTGTACATAGGAAATCATAAGAGAAATACTCACCAGTAGAAATGGGTACAATCCTAGCCAAGCCTCCGTCAAGCCCTACAAATGCATACGCATGCCCCTGAGGAAATAGGCAAAGGTGTAGAATCCCCAATCATACTCTCTGATACGGTCCATATCTCGTGTGGCGCTGACTAAAGCGAAAGATATCATGGAAGAGTTATCCGCTATCACCGAAGAATAACCGAAGAATGTGACTAAAGCGAAAGATATCGTGGAAGCCCCTAATGATTATCAGGAACAATCACCAAAGAATGCGATTCCTGACTCACTTAATAGCCTACTCATAGCATCTATGCTCAAAGGACTAGTACGAACTGTCCTACCCTTGAACGCCATAGCCAGGACTCCTAGTAAGGATCTGACGGTAATCGGGGTAATATCGGTCGTACATGGCACTGGCGCCCCTCCAAACTCCATACCTGTAATAAATTGCCAATCCATCGGTATCATCATCACCTCACTGTCTAACAAATGGAGAAACTGAGTCTGGTGAAACCATTGCTCAGACAATGCCCTGAGGTAACCCCAGGGAAAACGACGGGGGAGGATGGAAAAGAATGCCTCGAAGCCCCATCCATGCACAATCGCTCGATAATCAGGATGCAGAGCCTGATATATAGAGTGAATGCTGAACCAGTTCCCTCGAGGCTACGAAACACTTTTACGGTGAGAGAATTTGCAGAAAGACGCCCGAACTCAACAGATCTGAAGAAGAGCTCTCGGATTTCCTATGTGGCGCGATATAAAAATGACTTACCACTACAACAAGCCATTTAAGGCCACCCACGGCTGGCCGCAGGTGTACTTGCGGCTCCCTTGGGTGGGGCCCACCCCTCTGGCTCAGTTTAATATGAGTTGCACAGGAAATCTTACAAGCAAAAAAGGCCAAATCAGAAAGAAAAATGTTATGCGAATTAGCGAAAGAGCCTAAAATCCTGGTTTTCATAGACCAAGTTACGGGTCTACATATCACTCATTGGTATTCGCCCAAACATAGGGTTTACTATACCAATGATCACAGTTGTTTCACACTACACTCGGTAATACCTCACAAGGGTCTGATGTTGTCAGTTTAGAGTTGTAACTCCAAAACAATTCTCCCCTACAGAAACTTCATCTGTTAATGCACATGTCAACGAAGGTCAATTAGCCTTGACATCATCAGCCGTTGGCAGTTAAACCCAACGAAGCATCAGGAACCATCCGAAGATCACATCCATTGATGCACATATCAACGAAGGTCAAGCAGCTTTGACACTTTTCCCAGTAGGGATCTAATGCGTTGATGTATATTTTAACGAGAGTCAGGCAACCCTGACAACACAGACTATTGGCAGTAACTCCAACCAGACACTAAAAAGCCCTGGCGATACAAACCAGGAAGGAACACCTTCATCGGGGAAGACCGATGATGGAATCTGTTATACACAACTTCGTCAAACAAAACACATCCCCACAAAGTCTCTTGTACATGAGAGATACATCCTCAGAGAATAGTTTGGACCAAGGATTAAACCCCAATGTCAACATCCTAAGAGTTCCTGAGAACTTTGGATCACACGTCCAAGACAGTTCATCAGGTTTGTCAGTGATAACTGCAATCCCCGTCAGAAGTTATGGGAACAAACAGTCATCACATACTGTTGGAGAACAATCCAACAAACCACATGCATCATACATTTACATCATGCTGTTGTACATTGCATCATGATTATCTTGTCACATTTCAAGTGTCTAGTATTCTTTATCCTATCAATGCCATTGCATTGCATGAATATGATAAAGAGGGGCATCTGTAGACACTCAAAATTTTGCATTTCTGTTACTAACCTGGAAGGAGGGCAAAATCATCTTCCAGAGATAACCCTAGGAGTCAAATCAACTCAATTCCAGAGATAACCCTAGAATTCTCAGTTTTCCATCTCGGAGATAACCCCAAAAACAACACCAGCAATTTTAGTTTCAACCTCGGAGACAACTCCGAGGAATACAGTTCCAGTTCCGAAAATAACACCAGAGAAGGAAGTTTCATCTCGGAGATAACCCCGAGATACTCAGTTCCATTCCCAGAACAACACCGGGAGGTTCAGTTCCAACCTCGAAAATAATACCGAGGAGTGCAGTTACAGTTCTGGAGATAACCCTGGAAAAGCTCCTTTCAACCTTTGCAGTCAGCTTCAACCTCGGATATAACCCCGAGGCACTCAGTTCTAGTCCCGGAGACAACCCCGGGAGGTCAGGCACAACTCAGAGACAATCTTGAGGACATTCAGCACTTACAGCAGCCCACTCTCAGAGATAACCCTGAGCAACGACTGCTATATCAGCCTAAACTAGAGATAACCCCAGTGAGGGGTAATATCATCATTTAGCCACCTCGATCCTACATTCATGCCATCTCAACACATTTTAACATACACTCTACACAGCAGTGTCCTATAAGAACCAATAGCTCCAATCCCGAGTAACTAGTACACAAGACAACACACCGGATAAAATTTGAAGACTTGAAGACCAAAGGCATGGTCCCATCGTCCTGACTTCGCACAACCTCTAATCCCATGTCATTATGTAGCTCTCAATAACAACACTCAAAAAAAGGTCTTATACACCTCAATCGGGTGCCCAGATTGAAGTTTTGAAAGTTCGAGCAGACAACACCTTATATGCATGCACGTACTTCGAGACAGTAGGACCCACGGAGCCCGGCGAACCTCGAGCAACCGCAGGTGCACCTGCGGCTTTCGTAGGTGCACCTGCGGCTTTCGCAGGTACACCTGCGGCTCCCCCTCTATAAATAGAGGGCTTGGGTGGCCATTTTGTAAGATAAAACGGAGAGGAAGCCATGTCCAATTTACTCTATACACACTATAAACTGAGTGCTTTCTCATTTTAAACACTTGTGAGCTCATATTTGGCTATATTTTTAATGGTGGGAACCAAGTGTTAATCCATTTAAAGCTATAAAAGTCTTCTTTGGTAGTCCACTGTAAGCCTTCTTACATCTTTTCAAGCATTTCTCCACTATTGTGCATACACAAATCTGCAAGTTGAAAGTCGTGTGGCGTGTGTATGCCCGGACTTCGGTCCGTGGCTTTTTATTTCGTTTTGTCTATATGTATATATATATATATATATATATATATATATATATATATATATATATATATGGACTAACATTATCGAGTTATGCCTCGATTGAGCCTGGACTCACGTCCGGAGCGTTTATTGCTTATATATATATATATATATATATATATATACTTATATATAATCTGTTGTCGAACTCTGTTCGATGAGCCTGGATTTACATCTGGAGCGTTTACTGCTTATATATATATATATAATGATAAACCGAGCCCGGATCGATATATATCCGGTGCGTTTACAGATTTTATACACATATATATATATACATTTCTGTCAGGTCTGGAGTTTACTTCGTGGCCATTTAGTACTGCCTGGAGTTTACTTTGTGGCGGTTGATCGTCTTTACTGCTTTATTTACTTTTCTGATCCCCCATGGAGGTGCTTCATGGTGGTTAATCATGTCTATATATATATATATATATATTTACCGCTTTTATATATTTACATTTCCAGTCCCCCATGAAGTTCGCTTCGTGGTGGTTGACAGTCTATATATATATATATATATATATATATATATATATATATAGCTTTTATATATATATAACTGTTTACATCTTCCATATAAATTGCTACATCATGTGAGCCTAGGAATCATATGATCACAGATTTAGTCTTCTGAATCTAGATTCGGTTCCCGTGATGGACATTTTTGGCTTTAAACAGCTTGTATATTATTTACAGTGTTTGAATTTCCTTAGATGGATATCATGCCTATAAGGAGTTCGGCACGCTATGTATATTATTTTCTCAAAGATGTCTCGCATCTCAAAAATAAAAGCAATCAAGCCGAACATTTAATAAAATGGAAGTATCAAAGGCCTCAATTACTATTGAGCATAAAGGTTTCAAAACCCTCCTTTACAAAGCATCACTGTTATATCTTGTTAAAATTGAATTTTTACACAAATTCAAACCCTTTGTATATAGGTACGAATGAGGCATAACACCACTTCTAGATAATTGCACATTGATCCACAAACACACACACATTCATATAACAGTTTAATTGAAAAGTGGCGGCCACTGTGATAACACGGATGTCGGGGGTGCCTAACACCGTCCCTCCGCATAATCAAGTCCCTGGACCCTAACGAATCTCGGTTTCACAGACCTATTAAACAGTGTCACATCATTGGGTCAATGTGCAAACCTTTTCTCGGTTGAGTTGCTGCAACCATTTAAAAATACCAACTGGTGACTCTTACAGTCCAAACTTGTATTTTCAAACAAATCTCACCTAACATGAGAACACCAAAAGATAAGAACAAAAAAGGGATAATAAAAATCCTGACATCGACAAGTGTTAGAGGTAGATGGAGTGACGACATTAGCAGCGCAGATTCCAGAGCTATCTAAGAAAGTGGATGCTTTATCAGGGGTACAAACTCAATAGGTTGCAGTTATTTGTGAATTATGTGCGGGTGAACAACCTACAGAGAAATGTGCAATCAACCCAACGTTAATGCAATTTATGGGTAGTTACAATAGAATTCCACAGAACATGTATCAAAATGCATATAATCCAGGGAATAGGAATCACCCTAATTTTTTGTGGAGTAATAATCAGCATCATTAAGCTCCACGACCATCTTATCCCCAAGGATTTCAGACTAAACATCAACAACCAACTCAACCTCAAGAGGGAAAGACAAATTTAGAAGAGTTGTTGTCAAAGTATATAATAAGTAATGAGGCGGCCATGAAATCACAAGAAGTAGCCATCAAGAATTTAGAAAATCAGATGGGATAGATAGCTTTTGTATTGAATAATAGGCCTCAAGGAACTTTACCCAGTGATACAGAGAAAAATCCAAAAGGTAATCATGAGCAATGTCAGGCAATTATGTTGAGGAGTGGAAAATAGCTTGAGGGATAGAAAACAGAAAATTTGACTGCAAAAGAGGATAACAAAGAAAATGAAAATAACGTGGTTGAGGAAAAACAAGATGAAGGAAAGTAGGTGGAAAAAAGAAAAATAGATAATGAACCAGTTGTGTATCCTCCACCACCTTTTCAGCAAAGAATTCAAAAACAAAAATTAGATAAACAATTCACCAAGTTTTTGGAAGTTTTTAAGAAACTTTAAATAAATATTCCATTTACAGAAGCCCTAGAGTGGATGCCTAGTTATGCCAAGTTTATGAAGGGAATTCTGTCCAGGAAAAAGAAGTTGGAGGATTTTGAAACTGTGGCATTAATAGAGGAGTGCGGCGCAGTACTACAAAGGAAGTTACTGCCAAAGTTGAAAGATCCGGGGTGTCTCACTATTCCATGTATAATTGGGAATATGGAATTTCAAAAGTGTTTATGTGATTTGGGGGTGAGTGTAAACTTCATGCCATTATCAGTATACACCGAATTGGGTTCACCAACTTCGAAGTGGGTAATACAGTGATAAGGAAAGTGTCGAACCCATGAGGAACTATAACTAATATTTACCAAGTACCGACTTTGTATCGCTAAAATCTTATTCGAACAACAATAAATGGAAGTGTGATTAATCTAAGTATAACTAATTATCAAAGCAAGTAAATGGATAACGAATGGTAATCAAAGGAATTACAAGCTATGGTTACAACTTCACCCCACTCAGGCATTCTGTCGAACACCTGGTGTGTTATGCTTCATCAAACTTCCTACCCTTCTCTCTTTGGTCTTAATGGTCACGACAATTTATCGACCGAGAACACACAGGTGCTCATATACCTCTGTCGAGGTATGCACAAACATATCCTCTCCAGATCCACCCGATAGGGAATAGAACAGAAAAAAACATCCAAGCTAGATACAATCCTACACATGTCTATGTGAATTAATCATAACAAGGATTTAGGCATAAGTTTTCAAATAGGTCGCACGTGGCGAACATATATATGTCTTTTCTACGCACAACTTATACATTCGAAACCCATAATCATATGCCAATATATTACGGTGTAAATCTACAATCCTTCTTTCAATATCATATAAATTACCAAAATCATCACTAATGTCTTAGCGAGAATCATTAAGCATAAATATATTAAACCAAATCATATGGTGCGAACCAAAGAGATAAGACAGACGATTTAAATAACAAAGGGTTCCATTATAACCTTAGAGCAAATATTCAGTTCATAGCTATTAAACAAAAGATAAGTAGCAATAAAGACAACATTTATGGATTATAGAGTCAGAGGGAATAAATGGATAATAGGAAACTCTGTTAAAGCCCTTCAATCTCCAAGCATTCTGCTAAAATCAAGCTTTCCAATCTGTGTAGCTCACTGCTCTTGTCACTCCAAGGAAATCCCAAACTTCTCCCTAATCTATATTTACAGACATTTACTAAGAACTAGAGAGAGAAATTACAAAAAAAGAGGAAAAACTAAACTAAACTATCCTAAGCTATTTTATTCTCTGTTATAGGAGAGATATGAGACCTGCCCACTTTTTGCCTGCAGAGGCCTCTTTTATATATATGTGTCTCCTTCTTTTGCTAGGTCAAACCAAGGCCTTCTCTGCCTGGGCACCGGAGGTGGCGCCGCGGCGTGGACAATAAGCATATGGGTGGCGCTACAGCGCCACATTAGTTTGGAAAACACCGGAGCTCGCACTGCAGCGCGAGTCCATAAAGGAACAGTGGCGTTGCAGCGCCATGGTGACATCAACAAGATCAGGGGGCGGCACCACGACGCGAGATATAGACTGGGCATTGACGTTGCGGCTCCAGTGTATAGAATTTGTCCGTTTTGTCCCCTTAAAGCTAGAAAAGTACTGTAAAGCCCTGAAATACTTTCGTTAAGCATAATAATACAATAATCATATAAATTTATATAAAATCTATGAATATCAGGAAACTATTTAAGCCCTAAAGTATTCGATTCGCGGGTATAAATCTCACTCATCAAATAACCCCAAACTTAAGTCTTTGCTTGTCCTCGAGCAAACTGTCCAACACAAAAATGACAGTAGTAAATTAACACATGAAAGAAATATAAAACTATATACTAGCATCGTGGCTATAAAGCTCAATCATAGCTACTCCCAGAGAACAAGGCAAAAACAGACATGAGTAAGGGTTCATTCTATTTTAAGCATAAAACTATATTCGAGCCATTTTATATGTGTGTGTGGACCAACCATCCTGACTAATCATAGGTCAAATAAGTTCGCACAGTCGATTGTTAATACTAATATGCACACTCCGTAACTTAAACATTCAACAAGCATTAAGAATAAGACACAAGTACAAGAAATGATCAAAAGGTTCTAGCATGAAGAAAGTAAAATCTGACTCGGACAGTCCTTAATTACCTTAGGCTAATCAGAACTACCCATAAATGAGCTTTTGATCAGTGACTCCTAAGCCAGATGACCTTAGGGCACTAGGTGTAGAACACCCCTATGAATCTAATAACTCGAGCAGCAAAGGTCACGTAATCAACATAAGCTAAATTAGATTTTACGAATATCAAACATTATTAGGCGAGTGCATTTTATGCTCCATCTCAATATATCGGTCCTGCGTTTATGGGCGAGTGCATTTTACGCTCCATCTCGACCCACTGTAAGACTTTCAATATTCAATCTTCTTATCTTTTTATTCTTTTTTTTATATATGTCAACATGCCCAAATCCAAGATCCAAAACTGTATAAACGTCTAAGTCTTTTATTACCTTATAAAAATGAAAGTTTATAAGAGTGAACAAACTCTTAAAGCAATAAACACGCGAACTAAATTCAAAAAATAATTAGTTAACACAGTTGGTCAGTGCTTACTAGAAGGACGAATCAATAACAGTCTCAACTTATCAACTAAACAAACCCTTAGTTCATACATGCTTGACACAACTCTAAGAGAGACATACTCATTTGGCGCTTGCCATTAGCCACAATCAAAAAATTAATGATAAATATAACACCCTTGCTTAATAGCATCTCAAAATAGGGTAAAAAGGCCATTAATATGGCACAAGCATCTAAATCTGTATGAGCCCCAAAAAGATGGCTATAAACCAACTAACTATGCTGATAATAATCAAAGCATTAATAAATAATAACCAAAAACAATTCATCGCATCCATAATAATAAAAATTCAAAACATAATCCCGCAGTTCAAAAATGACTGCACCACAATACTGTAAAATAACAAAAGCAAAGTACTAAATATGCAACCTAACATGTCATTAGACAGAAATAACAAGATAATAGGCCCTAACACACCCAAACTTAAAGTGAGCAATGCCCTCATTGCTAAACATATAACAATCTATAGAAGAGGGCTTCCCTGAAGATCTCTCACTCGTCATCAACATCGTCCTCATCAGCTTTGGCGGGCGGTAATGGTGGAGGGTATGGTGGGAAGACAGGAGGCTATGGAAATTGGTATGGCATGAACTCAACGTTCTCGCCACAATAGTCGGTGTATATACTCTGCGTGGTGTTCACCAGCTCAGCTTGGTACTGCATACCTATGTCCTACCTCTACGCCCTGCAATATACATCTGCTGCCTCCGAGCCTCGGCGTCGTGCTTTTGATGCAACAAGGTGAGGGATGCCATGATGTTTGCCAGTAGTCCCTGTGCAGCTGGGCCCGCATCTGGAGGCTGCGAGGGCTCAGCCTCTGTAGTGAGAGGTGGCACCGTAGGTGGCCCATATCCTTCGCCACTGATATGAGACTCTTCCCCATCCCACACATTATAGCGGGCGATGGTCGGATGGTTAATGACTGTCATGGGTGGCAAGGCTATCTCCTCTGGCCCCCACTGAATACCTGCTTGCTTGCACAAGCGGGTGATTAATGATGGATGTGGAGGTCCCGTAGCGACGTTACTCTTGATCGCCTTCAGAATTGACTCGTGAATCAGAACTCCAATATCCACATGCAGACCCATGACAATAGCGAATAACAGAATCTCCCTATCTTTAGTCACGTCGCTCAAGTGACGGGTCGGTATCATGTTGGCATAAATAAAGCTAAACCACGCCTTCCCATAGCGACTGAGTGCTGAAGACAGGAAATTGGTCTTTTCACCCGTGTAGTCATTCGTCTTCCATGTAGTCCCGGGCTTGTAGAACCGCTTAATGATATCCTCGAGATCATAGCTGCGGAGTCCTGGCTCTAGATAGTCCATACCATGATAATTGGGTGCCGTAAACAATGCATTGATGGCCTGACTTCCAAACGCCACTGACTTCCCCCTAACTTGGACAACAACAGGACCTTCGGGATTGGCATTCACATAAAACTCCCAAACCACAAATACAATAGCTGATTCAGGTGGTTTTATAAAATGCACCCTATTGCGTTCAAGTATCATGGTTGTTAGCTCACCATCCTTTTTGTCCGGCCTGAACCCCCGCTCAGGAATCAAATTTCACGCAGCAAAGGAGCTTTTATACCTTTTCCAGGCCTCCTCATTGATGAACTTGGTGTTGTCCCAAGCCGTTGGTGGTGCTGCGGACGATGATCCTCCCATACTACGATGTTGCCTCTTTTGTGCCATGTCAGAAATCTCAGTTGGTTTGGTTCAAAAATAGTCCCTAAGCAGTGCTAAAATTCCCCCAAACTTAGGCCAAATAAATCCCAACAATTTCCAATGTCAAAACAGCCCAATTCAATCAACTGTTTGGTTCAGACAATTTATCGAGCACCTAGATAGCCCTAAGTTTGTTGAAGCTCTAACCAAATTTCCACAAGTGGAAATCACTCAAACAAAAAACAAGGATTTCACAAATACCACAATTAAACCAAAAATATTTCTGTTTGAATGAAATCCAACAAAACTACCTTGAGATGCAAACCCTAGTTTAGAATTCGAGTGGGGATGACTCTGACAAGCAATCGATGCTCTTGGTTTGTTATGGTAGGTTGAGATAAGACACGATCGATCGCTACTAGGAATTTTTGGGAGTGAAATGGATGCATGGGTTCTTTTGTGCTGAATTAACGAGAGAGATGTGCTTGAAAGTGTCGAGAGATATGGGCAAATGGGCACAACTGCTGGCCAAAACTGTGTTTTAAAAAACAAAAACTGTCGTCATACATGGCATGGCTCGGCCTTTGTTGTATGGCATCATCGCCATGAAAGTTAGCGCAATGTTGGTCTAAGCTCCGGCGTTGTGGCGTGAGATCTGCTATGTATCATAGCGCTGCAGTGTGACGTTGAAAGTTTATCTTTTAGGCCCGCTGCCGCGGCGCGGGTTCCAGTCAATTTATTGGCGTTGTGGCGCGGGTTCAATTTCTGGGTTTTTTTGCACAAAAGCCATGTATTAGCTAACATATATTACACATATATCATACAAGCTAGATACCCCTTATTTCTAACTAAGATATACACTAGCAACACACTAAATAAACATGCTGCATGCATCCTATAATCGCAAATTCATGCACATTAGATACGACAATGCATTACAATTAAACTGGCAGCAATGTTAACAAGGTAAAGAGAAAAAAATGCAATATTAACTAGACATAAGTAAAGAAAAATAGGGAAAATTGACCCTGAGATGGGGGTGCCTCCCCACCAAGCGCTTTTTTTAAAGTCGTCAGCTTGACTATACCGATGCCGGTCAATTCAGCTCATAAGCGAAAAAAATGACCATCTCATGCCGCCTATTTATTAATTCCTTTAAATTTTTTGCTGACATGGATAATTGGCCATTCTCATTTTCTTTACCCATCGGCACGAAGAATCTTTCACCACTAGAATTATCCACTATTCACCTTGTTCATCAATTTGAAAGCATTCTTTGTGCGCTAGCGGGCCCTCCAAGGTTTCCACAGCCGCGAGCATGGTTTCTAGTTGTTGATCAGTCTTGACTATACAACCACTGTTGATCCATTTGTCTCTAACTTCAGACTCCACCGATTGGATAGTTTGCACCATGTCGTCTCCCTCAACAACTACAACTGTGTGAGACTCATCGCCTTTTCCTTGCGTATCCACCATTCATTGCTCTACTTTTTCATCGTCGAGATCAATTATGACCAGTAGATATCCTTGCGGTGGATTTGTGCTGACATTGACGAGTTGCCCTAATTGATTTTCAAGGCTTTGTAATGCGGCTTCTTGGCTTGCCATCCGAACCTCATTTTTCTCAATAAAGTTGGTGAGACGCTCTCCAAGCCCGTTCTCTTCTTCTTGTGTTGAGTACTCAGACATGCTCTCATTGGGTCGAGACATCACCTCATATTGCGATAGAGACTGATAGTCAAATTGATTTGGATAGGAGTAATTTGGATCTTGATATTGCTCTTGACTGTAGTCCCAAGAGTTTGGATAACCCTGATAGTTTAGATGATAGGAGAATAGTTCAATGTCATCTCGTTCCTGACAGTAGGCATTCTGAGTGGACTGACACTCAAGATTGTCAAAAAACCTCAAGATATTTGCAATTTGAAATTGAAATTGCTTGAGTCCATCTTCTGAGCTTGGTTATGTTGTCCTCTCATAAGGCCATTGATAACAATCATCGTCCATAACCTGTAAACTTAAAAACAAAAAGGAAGATCAAACAAATAAAAGAAATATATATATACGTTCAAATTAAGACTATATTGATTTAAATCAATATTGGACCATATTAGAATAATAGTTACCCGGCAACGGCGCCAAAAACTTCTTGGTCAAAAAACTAATCACTAAACACGTGCAAGTATACGCGGTCTAACAAGTAATACAGTGATAAGGAAAGTGTTGAACCCACAAGGAACTATCACTAATATTTACCAAGTACCGACTTTGTATTGCTAAAGTCTTATTCGAACAACAATAAATGGAAGTGTGATTAATCTAAGTATAACTAATTATCAAAGCAAATAAATAGATAACGAATGGTAATCGAAGGAATTACAAGCTAAGGTTACAACTTCACCACACTCAAGTATTCTGTCGAACACCTGGCGTGATATACTTCATCAAACTTCCTACCCTTGGTCTTAATGATCACGACAATTTGTCGATCGAGAACACATAGGTGCTCATCCACTTCTGTAGAGGTATGCACAAACATATCCTTTCCAGATCCACCCGATAGGGAATAGAACAGAAAAGAACGTCCAAGCTAGATACAATCCTACACATGTCTATGTGAATTAATCATAACAAGGATTTACGCATAAGTTCTCAAATAGGTTGCACGTGGCGCACAGATATATGTCTATTCTACGCACAACTTATGCATTCGAAACGCAAAATCACATGCCAATATATTACGGTGTAAATCTACAATCCTTCTTTCAATATCATATAAATTACCAAAATCATAACTAATGTCTTAGCGAGAATCATTAAGCATAAATATATTAAACCAAATCATATGGTGCCAACCAAAGAGATAAGGCAGACGATTTAAATAACAAAGGGTTCCATTATAACCTTAGAGCAAATATTAAGTTCATAGCTATTAAACAAAAGTTAAGTAGGAATAAAGACAACATTTATGGATTAAAAAATCAGAGGGAATAAATGGATAAGAGGAAATGTAACGCCCCAAAATCCGGTCTATCTTCACACCCGGACGTCACGATCCCATCTTCTTCCAAACATACATCAATATATACTAAAATATAACAACATACACTCTCAAATCCCAGGTTCTAAAAACCATATAACCTTTTTCATTACAAATAATGATAAATACATTATTCGTTTCATCTTACAAGAGTGACTTTTATCCGCCACCAAGGATACATAACAGTTTCTTAAACTAGTCTATAGTTTAATTTCATATTTCTATATTACAAGTCTTTGCTCAATATTCTTGCTCATCCACATTCTGAATGACACTTCATCTAGATACCGTCAGCTTGATCTTTATGGAATCCTTAAGTTCTTCTAACATCATTCGCTGAAAATGTTTTTCATTTAAAACAAGTGTGAGCATTCAATTGCCCATCAAGTCATAACAGTTGAACAAACATCTTCAAGAATTCAAACATTCTTTTAAGACTTCAATAACCGAACAAAGATTATGAAGCATCTTAAATAATAGGAATAATCTCGATTTCTATCATTTTAAAACAATATTCACTTTAATTTAAAATACTTTCATTCTTCTACATTTTTTATACACATTCTGTCTGGCTAGAATCATTAGCACATACTTAACAATAACGGATCATGTATGAACAGAGCATTCTCTTATTGAACAGTTAAAGCACAGAACAGTTCATGTCCTAGAAACACCAAACTGTTCACATTATAGCACAAGGCCTCATATGTTCTACCACTTTACACAAATATCGCACATTAATAAATAGACAGAACATCTCAAGTTCAACATCTGAGAAGTTTAAGAAACTATCTTACATTTCAAATATGAATGAAGTTAGGAAACTTGCCTTACGCCCAGCTATCGCCCAGCTATAGCTTACGCTAAACTGTTCATTTCAATTCCTATATAACACATAAGAAAACACCACATACACCAATTAGTCATATATATTTGACTTATGCATTGATTTGCTTAACTTTACTTCTTAGGGTTCGCGTTCTTCCAACCTAAGTTTACGCGACCACTTTCACTACCGTTCTACGTCTTTATGATATACGGAGATGTATTACTTATACATTCATCATCTTTGATGTTTTAAATTCTTATCTTCTTCTTATTACTTCTCTAAGATTCATCACACATCGCTTCTCTACTAGTAGTCCATATGGTACTTTGAGTGGTTTCCCACAAACAACCAACAAACAAGTTCCCGTCTCATCTACACTGCCCATAACAGTGAGTTAGATCGGTTGCCAGTTTTGTATATACTTTCGCTCTCTGAAGGAATTGTTTAGCCCAACTCCCATATGTCAACCATCAAAGGTTATGATTGTACTACAACTTAAACTTATCGTAACTTATCCGAACTTATTAAACTATAATCTTCGTTAAGTTAATTTGTTATTCCTTATGGCTTTTTGGCAATTAAATGCCATACCTCGGGATTCATTCCTATACAACTCACCTCCGGCTTTCATTAATATTAATACTATTCATTACGACTTTCTTAATACCATTCGTATCTTACTTAATACTTTCGTTATCCACTACTTTAACCCCATGTTCATTAGTCATTCTTATTGTCCAAGCCATACCATTTGTTGTATGCTAAGATCGCTTGTTTATCGCAATAACGTTAAGTTTTGCAAAATCATCCTATACGCTTTACACTTATCTCTCACTATCATGACATAACATCAAAATGTTATTCATTACCCTCGTCGCTCAACATTTAAGGAATCACAACCATAGCAATCCTCCACGTTCGTTTATCATAACTACGGTCCCCGGATATCAGTTCCGTAATCCGCATTTACATTCTTTCTTTTTTACTCTCATATAGCCTTTTTCGTTCGACCTTTATTAAAGGTTTAATTCACTAAATTAAGTGTTACATTTGACGAATCTTATGTTCTTTATCTTCCCATACGTTTCCCCCAAGAGTTGAGTAGTTAAAAGATCTTCTTTGGCTTTTTCCCTACACTGGCGCTGCGGCGCCACTATCCCTTCTATCTCTCATGCCGTGGTGTAAGTTTACAGCACCCGACTCTCTGGTCTAGCACTGCAGCAT
The DNA here is from genome assembly GCA_020205605.1 of Panax ginseng. Lineage (NCBI taxonomy): Eukaryota > Viridiplantae > Streptophyta > Magnoliopsida > Apiales > Araliaceae > Panax > Panax ginseng. Next base: position 66,615,001 of record CM035127.1, read on the forward strand.
CACCTTACAAGGCATGGCTGGCGTCGCGGCGCCAAGCCCTAATTCTTGATAATTTCTTCTAAGTGTTAACTTTATTTTGAGATGCTACGTCCCGATCACACAACTCCTTCGTTATAACTCGGAATGAGGTCATTCCAAAGCCATTCTCTTCCTTATCTTATGTACTTCAATCACCCTCAGACAGAAATTCATTCTGAATCCGTTAACGTGCCATTTGATTGGCTTGATCTTCACCCTTTGTTTATTTTACATTTTTAACGCTCTTCGTTTGTTCGTCCGTAATTCGGTCATCTCAACTCAGAATTCCTTCGTTCTTGAGTCCACGACTCACGTTTTCTATGTTCTCTTACATTCTTATGAAACCCTACACGTTCGGGTTCATTTACTAACTTTTTAATTCTCATTTGTCTTTTATAAAATTTTGCCATAACTTCATTATAGCTAAGTTTTAATCCGTTCTTCATGAACGTTTCTACCGTTCCTAACCAAGTAATATGCATCAAACTTATACGCAATGGTTTTAAACTTGTCCGTTAATAACAAATATCCTATGATGGTTTTAAATTTGTCCATCAACAACATTCTTCGTGTTCTTCGCGTGTTGTTCGTGTTCTTCGTTCGTTCTTCATTTTAATCGATATTTTGGATTACGATTTCACTTTTTATTGGAATTTGATGTTATCAATCATCATTCCTTACTTATTACACCTACTTATTGATATAATCTACTCGGATCATTCTAATTCATTACGAATCTTATACTTCCTTAAGAAATTTATTTACTAAACTTCAAATTCTTATTTTCATTATTTCTCATGATTTCAACCATATGAAATCATTCCTAACATCATCTACTTCTTATCTTCATTAAGTTATGTTTTAAACATATAAAACTTTTAAAGAAAATATAACATAGAAGTTAGGTGTTAATACCTTTCCTCTTTATTTTTCTTCCGCTAGACAAAACCGGCGATTTGCTAGCTTTTCCATTTCACGAACATTTTCGATCCGAACATTCATGCTCATACTCTTCCTTCTCCCTCTCCATCCGAATTCTCTCTCTCTTTAGTGTAGGATTTTTCAAAATCTCATTTAAATGAAATCTAGCTTCCTATTTATAGATTTTCCAAAGCTAGGGCAAAATAGTCATTTCACCCCTAACCTCCTTACTATTCACACCTCCATACTATTCATTACTTAAGTTTTAAGTTAACTTATCCCTTAAGTCTACTCAGCCTTTAAGTTACGTGGTTCCGTCTTTCGGGTTTCGTCCGACAATTTTAAAAACTGCGATTCTCAGAATCCAAATATTTTTGGATATTTCGTCTTTCCTTTAGCGATTAACTTTTACGTATTCTTCAGATTTTTGAAAAACTGAAAACACTTTTTGGCGTTGTGCGTTTTCCTTCACGTTTTTCCCTAACATAGTTAAATGAGTGAAAAGTACACATCAATACTTTTCGCCGTTTTTATTTCGTCCGATTTTTGCACGTTTTTCGAGAAAAACTTTTATCAGCTAACTTAACTTTTCACGACATATTATCAGCAAATCTTTCGACGGAATGTCATTTCGACATACCGAACTCTCAGAACGGCTTAGGTTATTCAAACAATAACCCTTAGGTTTCGTCGGGTGAATAGTGCCTATTTTGTCTTTTTCCCCGGAAATATTTTTTTCCCGGAAAATTTTCATTTTTGTCTTGAAAATTCTTAATCGCTTAGTCTAGCTCGTAGCCAGAATCCTCCCGACTTATAATCATCCTAGGTTCTAGAACGATTAATAAACACATAGCACATAATATTATTAATAAAAATTCATTTTATTAATAACTAATTCTTTAAACTTAAATTCTGGAAAATCCGAATTTTTGGGTCGTTACACTCTTCCCCTCTTATAAAAATTCTGTCCTCAGAATTTCTTAAAACCACACCCATACCCGGGTCATCACATGCACCCCTTCTTCACAGAATTTCATCCTCGAAATTTTAGCCTACCCATCTTCTCAACTTCTCTTCAAAGAAGTTCCTATCTTTCAAACATTCTCTCACCTTTACAACTTATCAAGAATTATGAAGTAGAATGAACAATGAGGAATATAAGAATCCCCTTAAAATATTTCATACTTTTACTGAGGGGTCAAATTGACCATGAACTCTTACTAGCAGTTTATAATCACCAAGAAGGTAAACTACATCTTCCATATGTAGGCGATCAACCCATTGTATAACCCCATTTCGGGGTGTGTTCACCTCAGACTTAATCATTAGATTCCGCACCAAAACAATTTGGATTGGCACAACTTCTCAAGAAAAGCTTGATTTTCTTTTAAACATGACATACCATTTGTCTAGCCGAATCAAGTAGCTTAGACCATACCAATAAATTGGATATCAAAGTGAAACATTCGTCTAGTCAACTCAATTGACATCGACCACTTCTTTAAATTCTTTTCGTAATACATCAAAACATTTTATGACATCATGATACCGTACTTTTCACAGTACGTTGAGGACTTCGTCAGTTTGTGACTTCGTCATTATACATCATACCATAGCGGGTTGTTGATCCTAAGACCACATCCAACACCAGGTTCAATTGCATTAATAACTCCATCCTTTTACCATCCTTGCATCAAATGCACTGATGATATAAAATACATTTTGATATTTCAAATAAATTTATGTCTAGCCAAAACAATTAGCATAGACATACCAAGAATAGCTCTTTTAAAAATCTATTGGTTCCAAAAGTTGAACCAATTCTTTCCTTTATCAAAATGTACTTATCAGCACGAGTTCAATAAACTTTGAAATCTAGCATAGCTAGATGACTTGGAATATCCTATTCTCCTTCTTCCTTCATTGTCTTACTGCGACAGTACTTAATCTTCTCTAGCACCTTCAATACTAAGCCTACTGGAAACAACTTGTTTTCAGTCTAAACATCCCTCTACCTTAGCACAGTTCATCAACTTACCACACATTATGAGTTCAGGAGCTTTCCACAATAATATGAGTTTAAGAACCATCCCAGACAGACCATAAGCGTCCATTCGCTGAGAAGTTCAAAAATCTACCATTTCATTATGAGTCACGAACGTACCATAAGTATGAGTTTCAAGAACTCGCACCTACCTTATCGTTCTCTACCTATCAAGTATATACATGAGAAAAGATTCACCTTCTCGTCATATACATCTTGATAGCGCGACCAATTCCAATGATTATCACTGTAATAAGCTAAGCAGTTGTTACACCAAGCATAAACCTCTGCCCATACAAAGGTTCATACAACTCAGCTATCACATGAGTCCTCAATTGAAATTTTACAACTCCTAAATCTCTCTTAACTTAATACGAATTTTCTTTAATTCATATGCTATCCTTCACAACTCAATCTGAGTTCTTCTTCCAGTACTACTTCGTAGTACTATAAATCATTCATCGTTTAACAGCTCATCTATTACTACGATTCACTATGATCACGTGGTGATCTTCTTATCCCTCTCTCTACGATCACACCCGGAATCCGTACGTCACGATCCCATCTTCTTCCAAACATACATCAATATATACTAAAATATAACAACATACACTCTCAAATCCCAGGTTCTAAAAATCATATAACCTTTTTCATTACAAATAATGATAAATACATTATTCATTTCATCTTACAAGAGTGACTTTTATTCACCACCAAGGATACATAACAGTTTCTTAAACTAGTCTATAGTTCAATTTCATATTACTATATTACAAGTCTTCGCTCAATCTTCTCGTTCATCCACATTCTGAATGGCACTTCATCTAAATACCGTCAGCTTGATCTTTACGGAATCCTTAAGTTCTTCTAACATCATTCGCTGAAAATGTTTTTCATTTAAAGCAAGTGTGAGCATTCAATTGTCCAACAAGTCATAACAGTTGAACAAACATCTTCAAGCATTCAAACATTCTTTTATGACTTCAATAACTGAATAAAGGTTATGAAGCAGCTTGAATAATAGGAATAATCTTGATTCCTATCATTTTAAAATAATATTCACTTTAATTTAAAGTACTTTCATTCTTCTACCTTTTTCATACACATTCTGTCTGGCTAGAATCATTAGCATAGACTTAATAATAACGGATCATGTATGAATAGAGCATTCTCTTATTGAACAGTTAAAGCACAGAACAGTTCATGTCATAGAAACACTGAAGTGTTCACATTATAGCACAAGGCCTCATATGTTCTACCACTTTACACAAATATCGCACATTAACACATAGACAGAACATCTCAAGTTTAACATCTGAGAAGTTTAAGAAACTAGCATTCATTTCAAATATGAATGAAGTTAGGAAACTTTCCTTACGCCCAGCTATAGCTTACGCCGAACTGTTCATTTCAATTCCTATATAACACATAAGAAAACACCACATACACTAATTAGTCATATATATTTGACTTATGCATTGATTTTCTTAACTTTACTTCTTAGGGTTCGCGTTCTTGCAACCTAAGTTTACGTGACCACTTTCACTACCGTTCTACGGCTTCATGACATACGCAGATGTCTTACTTATACTTTTATCATCTTTGATGTTTTACATTTTATCTTCTTCTTATTACTTCTCTAAGACTCAGCACACATCGCTTCTCTGCTAGTAGTCCATATGGTACTCTGAGTGGTTTCCCACAAACAACCAATAAACAAGTTCTCGTCTCATCTACACTGCCCATAACAGTGAGTTAGATCGTTTGCCAGTTTTGTATATACTTTCTCTCTCTAAAGGAATTGTTTAGCCCAGCTCCCATATGTCAACCATCAAAGGTTACGATTGTACTACAACTTAAATTTATCGTAACTTATCCGAACTTATTAAACTATAATCTTCGTTAAGTTAATTTCTTATTCCTTACGGCTTTTTGGCAATTAAATGCCATACCTCAGGATTCATTCTTATACGACTCACCTCCGGCTTTCATTAATCTTAATACTGTTCATTACGTCTTTCTTAATACCATTTGTATCTTACTTAATACTTTCGTTATCCACTACTTGAACCCCATGTTCATTAGTCATTCTTATTGTCCAAGCCATACCGTTTGTTGTATGCTAAGATCACTTGTTTATTGCAACAGCGTTGCGTTTGCAATGTCTATATGCTTTACACTTATCTCTCACTATCATGACATAACATCAAAATGTTATTCATTACCCTCGTCGCTCAACGTTTAAGGAATCACAACCATAGCAATCCTCCACGTTCGTTTATCATAACTACGGTCCCCGGATATCAGTTCCGTAATCCGCATTTACATTCTTTCTTTTTTACTCTCATATAACCTTTTCGTTCGACCTTTATTAAAGGTTTAATTCACTAAATTAAGTGTTACATTTGACGAATCTTATGTTCTTTATCTTCCCATACGTTTCCCCCAAGAGTTGAGTAGTTAAAAGCTCTTCTTTGGCTTTTTCCCTACACTGGCGCTGCGGTGCCACTATCCCTTCTATCTCTCCCGCTGCGGCGCGAGTTTGCAGTACCCGACTCTCCGGTCTGGCGCTGTGTAGTGCCACCTTATAAGGCATGGCTGGCGCCACGGCGCCAAGCCCTAATTCTTGATAATTTCTTCTAAGTGTTAACTTCATTTTGAGATGCTACGTCCCGATCTCACAACTCCTTCATTATAACTCAGAATGAGGTCATTCCAAAGCTATACTCTTCCTTGTCTTATGTACTTCAATTCCCCTCAGACAGAACTTCATTCTGAATCCGTTAACATATGATTCAGTTGGCTTGATCTTCACCCTTCGTTTATTTTATGTTTTTAACGCTCTTCGTTTGTTCATCCGTAATTCGGTCATCCGAACTCAGAATTCCTTCGTTCTTGAGTCCAAGACTCATGTTTTCTATGTTCTCTTACATTCTTATGAAAACCTACACATTTTGGTTCATTTACTAACTTTCTAATTCTCATTTGTCTTTTACAAAAATTTTGCCATAACTTCGTTATAGCTAAATTTTAATCCGTTCTTCATGAACATTTCTACCATTCCTAACCAAGCAATATGCATCAAACTTATACGCGATGATTTTAAACTTGTCCATCAACAACAAATATCCTATGATGGTTTTAAATTTGTCCATCAACAACATTCTTCGTGTTCTTCGCGTGTTCTTTGTGTTCTTCGTTCGTTCTTCATTTTAATCGATATTTTGGATTACGATTTCACTTTTTATTGGAATTTGATGTTATCAATCATCATTCCTTACTTATTACACCTACTTATTGATATAATCTACTCGGATCATTCTAATTCATTACGAATCTTATACTTCCTTAAGAAATTTATTTACTAAACTTCAAATTCTTATTTTCATTATTTCTCATGATTTCAACCATATGAAATCATTCCTAACATCATCTACTTCTTATCTTCATTAAGTTATGTTTTAAACATATAAAACTTTTAAAGAAAATATAACATAGAAGTTAGGTTTTAATACCTTTCCTCTTTGTTTTTCTTCCGCTAGACAAAACCAGCGATTTGCTAGCTTTTCCATTTCACGAACATTTTCGATCCGAACATTCATGCTCATACTCTTCCTTCTCCCTCTCCATCCGAATTCTCTCTCTCTTTAGTGTAGGATTTTTCAAAATCTCATTTAAATGAAATCTAGCTTCCTATTTATAGATTTTCCAAAGCTAGGGCAAAATAGTCATTTCACCCCTAACCTCCTTACTATTCACACCTATATACTATTCATTACTTAAGTGTTCATTTAACTTAGCCCTTAACTCTACTTAGCCTTTAAGTTACGTGGTTCTGTCTTTCGGGTTTTGTCCGACAGTTTTAAAAACTACGATTCTCGAAATCCAAATATTTTTTGATATTTCGTTTTTCCTTTACCGATTAACTTTTATGTATTCTTCGGATTTTTGAAAAACTAAAAAACACTTTTTGGCGTTGAGCGTTTTCCTTCACGTTTTACCCTAACGTAGTTAAATGAGTGAAAAGTACACAGTAGTATTTTTCGTCATTTTTATTTCATCTGATTTCTACACGTTTTTCGAGAAAAACTTTTATCGGCTTACTTAACTTTTCATGACATATTATCGGCAAATCTTTCGACGGAATGTCATTTCGACATACCGAACTCTCAGAATGGCTTTAGGTTATTTAAACCCTAACCCTTAGGTTTCGTCGGGTGAATAGTGCCTATTTCGTCTTTTTCCCCAGAAATATTTTGTTCCCGAAAAATTTTCATTTTCATCTTGAAAATTCTTAATCGCTTAGTCTAGCTCGTAGCCAGAATCATCCTGACTTATAATCATCCTAGGTTCTAGAACGATTAATAAACACATAGCACATAATATTATAATAAAAATTCATTTTATTAATAACTAATTCTTTAAACTTAAATTCTAGAAAATCCGAATTTCTGGGTCGTTATAGGAAACTTTATCAAAGCCCTTCAATCTCCAAGCATTCTGCTCAAATCAAGCTTTCCAATTCGTGTAGCTCACTGCTCTTATCGCTCCAAGGAAATCCCAAACTTCTCCCTAATCTATATTTACAGACATTTACTAAGAACTAGAGAGAGAAATTACAAAAGAAGAGGAAAAACTAAACTAAACTATCCTAAGCTATTCTATTCTCTGTTATAGGAGAGATATGAGATCTGCTCACTTTTTGTCTGTAGAGGCCTCTTATATATATATTTGTGTGTCTCCTTCTGCTAGGTCAAACCAAGGCCTTCTCTGCATGGGCTCCGGAGGTGGCGCCGCTGCGCGGACAATAAGCCTATGGGTGGCGCTGCATAGTTTGGAAAACACCGAGCTCACACATGTGACATGAGTCCATAAAGGAACAAAGGGTGCTACAAAGGGCATGGTGACATCAAGAAGATCGGTGCGCCATGCAGTGCGAGATATAGATCGGGCATTAAGGCCATGACGCCGCCAAGTATATATAATTTATCTATTTTCTCCCCTTAAAGATAGAAAAGTACTATAAAGCCTTGAAATACTTCTGTTAAGCATAATAATACAATAATCATATAAAATTATATAAAATCTACGAAGATCAGGCAACTATTTAAGCCATAAAGTATTCGATTCTCCATTATAAATCCCACTCATCAGGAGTGCGGCGCAGTACTATAAAGGAAGTTACTGCCAAAGTTGAGATCCGGGGTGTTTCACTATTCCATGTACAATTGGGAATATGACATTTCAAAAGTGTTTATGTGATTTGGGGGCGAGTGTAAACCTCATGCCATTATCAGTATACACCGAATTGGGTTTACCAACTTCGAAACCAACCAATATTTCTTTATAATTGGCAGACAGGTCAGTCACGTACCCAAGAGGAATTGTAGAAGACATTCTGGTAAAAGTGGATAAATTTATATTTCCAGCAGACTTCATAATTATGGATTACGAGGAATATAAAAATATCCCAATCATCCTAGGGAGACCGTTTTTTGCTACAAGTAGGACTCTCATCGACGTATAAAAAGGTGAACTAACTATGAGGATTCAAGATCAGGAAGTCAAGTTCATTGTGTTCAAGGCCATGAAGTTTCCTATGGATGAAGAAGAGTGTTATCGGGTGGATGTCATTGATCAGATAGTTATTTAAGACATGGTTAAGAGTTTGGTTAATGGTCCATTGGAATCTACATTATAGGGAGATGAAGATTTGGAGGATCCAGAGTTTGTGGATTATTTGCAGGTGCTAGACTCTTTGCCACAAGTTAGCAGATTCAAAGCATCATTTTAACCATTTCACACAGAGGAAAGAGCCATGGTAAAGATGAAACCCTCTTTAGAGGAGCCAGCTACACTTGAGCTTAAGCCATTCCCTAAACACCTCAAGTATACATATTTAGGCAATTATAATAATTTACCTATTATTATTTCTGATGCGCTTAACGAATTACAGGAAAATAAGTTGCTGAGAGTGCTTAGAGAACACAAATTGGCTATAGGATGGACAATTGCAGATATCAAGGGAATCAGTCCATCCTTTTACATGCACAAAATTCTTATAGAAGAAGATGCAAAGCCAATAGTGGAGCAACAGAGACGGCTCAACCCAATCATGAAAGAAGTTATGAAGTAAGAAATCCTACAGTGGTTGAATGCGGGAATCATCTACCTAATTTCAGACAGTAAGTGGGTCAGTCCGGTTCAATGTGTGCCAAAAAAGGGAGGAATGACCGTAGTACAGAATGATGACAATGAATTAATTCCTACGAGGACAATGACCGGTTGAAGTGTTTGTATGGACTACAGGAAGTTGAATAAGGAAACCCAAAAAGACCACTTTCCTCTACCTTTTATTGATCAGATGTTGGATAGGTTGGCGGGACACGAATTTTATTGCTTATTGGATGGGTATTTGGGATATAATCAAATAGTCATTGCTCCTGAAGATCAAGAGAAGACCACTTTCATGTGCCCATACGACACTTTTACATTCAGGAAAATGTCATTTGGCTTATGTAATGCACCCGCAACTTTCCAATGGTGTATGATGACCATCTTCTCGGATATGGTGGTAAAGAATGTGGAAGTCTTCATGGATGACTTCTCTGTTTATGGAGATAATTTTGATGCTCTTCTAGAGAACTTGGTGATGGTTTTAAAGTGATGCGTGGAGAGAAACTTGGTGCTTAACTAGGAAAAGTACCATTTCATGGTTGAAGAAGGAATAATTTTGGGACACAAGGTCTCGGCAAAGGGATTAGAGGTTGATAGAGCAAAGTTGAAAACAATTGAAAATCTTCCACCGCCGACTATAGTTAAGGGAATCCGCAGCTTTTTGGGACATGCGAAATTTTATAGAAGGTTCATTAAAGATTTCTCTAAGATTGTGAAACCTTTATGCAGTCTCTTAGAGAAAGACACAGTTTTTAAGTTTGATGAGGATTGCAAGTTAGCATTTAAGTTATTGAAGAAAAAGTTGACTACAACACTAGTTATTGTCGCACCAGATTGGAGCATGCCTTTTGAGTTAATGCGCGATGCAAGCCACTATGCGGTAGGGGCTGTTTTGGGACAACGACGAGAGAAGATATTCCACACCATATACTATGCAAGTAAGACACTCATAGAGACCTAAATAAATTACACAACTACAAAAAAGGAGTTACTTGCAGTAGTATATGCCTTTGACAAATTCAGGGAATATTTGATTGGGACAAAGGTGGTGGTTTATATGGATCACTCAGCCATTCGGTATTTAATCTTGAAGAAGGATGCTAAGCCATGCCTTATTAGATGGATACTCCTCCTACAGGAAATTGATTTGGAAATAAAAGATAGAAAGGGGACGGAGAATCAAGTTGCAGATCATCTTTCAAGGTTAGAAAAGCCAGACAAAGACAAAGCAAATAAGTGTTTAATCAACGAATCATTTTTAGATGAATAGTTGTTTGGGGTCAATACAGAATTTCCATAGTATGCAGATTTTGCCAACTATTTGGTGAGCAATGTCTTTCCAAATGATCTTACACAGAAACAAAAGAAGAAGTTCCTACATGACATCAAGTGGTACATGTGGGACGAGCCGTATCTATTCAAACAGTTTGAAGATAAAGTAATTTGTCGATGCATTCCATATAGTGAATTAAATAATATACTGCACGAGTGCCATTCATCTACATACGGGGGACATTATGGAAGTGAGAGAACATCGGCAAAAGTGCTTCAAGCAGGGTTCTACTGGCCTATAGTATTTAAGGATACCCACCAATTCATTAAAAGCTGTGACAAATGTCAAAGAGTGGGTAACATATCGAAGAGGAATGAGATGCAACTACAAACTATCTTGGAAGTTGAAATTTTTTATGTATAGGGCATGGATTTTATGGGGCCATTTCCTTACTCGTTCAATAATCAGTACATCTTGATTGCGGTTGACTATGTATCAAAATGGGTTGAAGCCGTAGAACTCCCCACAAATGATACCAAAGTGGTTCTCAAGTTCTTGCACAAGAATAATTTTACATGATTTGGCACGCCAAGAGCTATTATCAGTGATGATGGTAGTCACTTCTGCAACAGATCGTTTACAGCTCTTTTGGCAAAATATGGGGTCAACCATAAGGTAGCTACAACATATCACCCCCAAACAAGCGGGCAAGCTGAGGTTTCGAACAGGGAGGTGAAGAAAATATTAAAAAAGGTGGTAAACCCGAATAGAAAAGACTGGGCTCTCAAATTGGACGATACATTATGGGCTTACAGAACAGCTTACAAAACACCAATTGGGATGTCGCCATATCAGTTGGTTTACGGGAAAACATGTCACCTACCGGTGGAGTTACAACATAAAGCCTACTGGGCAATTCAAAAACTCAACTTCGATCAAGCAGCAACGGGAGAAAAGAGGCTACTTCAATTAAATGAACTCGATGAATTCCGACTTCAAGCATATAAGAACTCGAAGTTGTACAAAGAAAAGGTCAAGAAATGGCATGACCAGAAAATCATGTTGAGAACGTTCGAACAGGGGCAATCGGTACTATTGTATAACTCAAGATTGCGGTTGTTCTTAGGAAAGCTAAAATCGAGGTGGTCGGGTCCGTTTACTATAAAAAGGGTGTTCCCATATGGCGTCGTTGAGCTATATAGTAGGAATTCATTGGAGACATTCAAGGTCAACGGTCAAAGGCTGAAGCATTATTGGGGTGGCGAATCCAACATGGATGTCATCGCAATAACACTTGCTGATGCGCCATAAACAGGGAGTAGACAGGCTGAAAGACTTAAAAGCAAGCGTTAGTTGGGAGGTAACCCAATTTTACTTTTATTCAATATTTTTATTCACGCCAGTAAAATTGTAGTTTAGCATAATAATTAGTATAGAATAAGTTCATTAAGTAAATAGTTAAGTTATAATTTTTTTAGATAATCTTACCTCCATGCTTAATTTGCTTAATATTAACTTATATTCATGTTTAATAATGCTTTAGGTAACTAAAAAAGCTCATGGTTATGTTATGGATGCAAGGAATGGAAAAATTCTAGTACTCTAGTAGACCACATGCCAAATGGAAGCGGAGCCCTCCAAATTATTACCACGTAAGGCTGGGTCTTATTTTTAAAAACAGTGAGCATGTCACCGGTCATCCTTCTGTTAATACCCCGTACGGGGGTCTCAACTCATAAATCGAAAGCATTCACGTGGGAATGGCCTCAAAGGAATATTACTTTCACCCCTAACCGGGGTGGGGGTACAGAATATGAATAGAAAAGATTCGGCAGTTACAAAGCTTGCACACCATATTCACCACTTCTTCTACGTATTACTCAACTGAAACCCTCCCCATACACTCTAAATCCACGATTTACCCACTACTTCAATCCATACCTCTCTACACAATTCCTCTCTATAAATCCAAGCTCTAACCACCATAATTTCAATACATTCCATATAATCTTCAATCATTCACAGTAAGGGTTCCTAGAGTGCGATTTTTGATAGCCAAAAGAGAAGGCAAGTTCAACAATTTGTTCATACACTTATGGTACGTAGTTAGTTTTTGCAAAATCTCAACATCTACCACCATATTTGAAGCAAAAATCACTAAGTTTGGGGGTAGTGCAAGTCTAGCACGCCAAGTGTTTGACGGATTGCTTGAGTAAAGTTTGGGGGAATTTTTGTTGAAGCTCACAGCAATTCCAATCCAATGGCACCTAAACCAGCATCAAAAAGACAATGTGGAGAAAGTTCAAGGTCCACACCACCAACAAGGACCTTTGACAGGCGAAAATTCATAAGTACCACCGCCACCGACCGTTACAACTACCTTGTAACAAAAGCACTCACACTAGAGTGGGGGTTGGCACCTGAACATGTCGACAACGAAATGATGTAACAAATCTATGAGAAAGGATGGAATAGGTTCATGGCAGAACTTGAGGTAGCAATTGTGAATGTGGTCAAAGAATTTTATGCCAACACAGAGGATAAGGCCCCATTCACTGCATTTATCAGGGGTAAACAAGTTCCCTTCAGTGTCGATGCCATTAACACGTACTACCAACTACGAGTTCCTAGAGAGTGCCAATATACTTACTTGCGTGACCACGATCTCGACTACAAGGCTATCTTGACTGAAATTACAAGGCCAGGTACCACATGGATCAAGGGCCAAAAATGGGGCACTATCTTCCATAGTAAGGATCTTAGTCGGTATGGAAAGATATGGTACGCATTCCTGTGCGCCAAGCTATTTCCATCTATACACACGTCAGATGTGCCCAAGGAGAAGGCATTACTTTTATATGCTATTTTCCAAGATTTTTTAATCGATGTGGGTGCTATAATAAGTTTTTCAATCTGACGATGCCTACGAGGACCATTCTTGGGCGGCTTGCCACACTCATCTCTCATTTGTGGGTTGTGTAGGCAAGCAGGAATTAGATGGTCCGACGATGAGACCATCCAGTTGCCATTGTAGTCGCTAGACACGAGGATGATTGCACAGTATTCGGTGTGTGAGTCGCACCCTAGAGGAGTCGGGTTTATATTTCCACCAGCCTCGGAGGATAAGGCTAAAGCTGAAGACACCTCGGATGATGACGAGTACCCGGGGGATGAAACGATGGGAGGGCAAGGACCTGAATTTATACAACAACCCGGTGCAACGTCTAGCTCTCAATTCCAAAACCTTTAAAGACAAGTGGATGGGTACAATAAAGAAGCACAAAGACAGATGCGGTGACTCGCAGCTAGGCAAGACCATATGTTCGAGGCCATGAATATGTCCTTTGCCTCATTGAACGCGACCCTCCAGAGTTTCAACCCCATGCATAATTCCCATATCAGTAGCCAACCCCGATGCCAAGGTTTCCACCAAGTGATTCAGAAGATGAACAACATCCATCACCTCAGGCTTAGGCGATTACGGGGAAGTCCTCACACATTTATTGCTTTATCTTTACAATGAGGACATTGTAATTTTCAAGTTTGGGGGATTTAGTTTAATTTTCATGTTGCATGTTTAATTTCATTAGTTAGGTTTGCATATGTTAGTTCATTGTTTAGTTTTAGGATTATTAAATGTTTGCATTCATGTAGTGATTTAGTTGCATAATACCTTAGTTTTGTAAATAGTTTTATTAATTGTCAATCATGTTATGCTCATCGCATATATAAAAAAAATTAGTTAAGTATTATGTTATCTTTCATATGTCCGGCAGTTTGATATAGTTAATTTTATTTTAGCCAATGATGAGATTGGGATTAAGTAAATAAGTACAATACCGAACATTAAAACTATGATGTAATTTTCTGTTATGAATTGGATATTGTGATTGTTTGAAACTGATATAATAAGGTTGACACGTTAATAACATCTATCCGGATGGATTTAGTTCAAATTGATACATAAGGAATCTCTAAACGATAATGCTAGTTTAATGGAAAGAATGACAAGTATAGTGTGAGACCTCGAATTTTATGAAATAAAAGTATTCAATTTTTCTATTTTGGTAAATAGTTAAATTGATAAAAGTTTAAATTTAAGGGTAATATGTGAAAATTTTGCAAAGTAAGCAAGTTGATATAAAATATTCTTTTTGTTGGGGAATATCCGTTCGACGGTACAATCGTTGGTGGACCCCACAACGAAATTATTGTCGGATTGAGAAAACAACAAAAATATTTTTATGAAAATAACGGCGGAAGTTTTACCGTTAAAACTGTTGAACTACTCGGTAGTAAAAGTACAGTAATATGCGTGGTTGCATAGTAGCACATGATATTGATTATTGATGCTTACGTGAGAAGTCACTCAGTTTTGTTCAATTATTGTTTGCGAGAATTGCCGCATAAGATCTCACGTTATTTGATTCAATTATTGTCGATATTTTATATATTATTAAATCAATAATTGAGACGACGAAGTTATTAATATTATTATTTGCAATATTAACGATGTCTAGAAGTTCTGCAAAGGAGAGGTTTGGTCACCTAATTGTGCACCAATAGGGAGAAATCCTTATCGGAAAGCCCCCTCTTTCCTGGGAACGACCTGGTCGATTAATATTGTGAATTATATTAATGATGTTAAATGTTGTTAAATATATTGAGGTGTCTTTTTATAAAGTCACGGAAGTTTATATATATACATATATATATATATATAAATTTTGTTTTATTAGTATTATTAATGTAATAAAACAGAAAAGCTTTGTATATAAAACAGAATACTTTTATAAAGTTATTTATTTAATTAGACAATAATTAGAATATAATATATTTTATTATGCATAGTGTTTTGCATAGTAAAATCTTTTTATATAAAACAAAATACTTTTATAAAATTATTCGTTTTATTAGATTATAAATAGAATATATTATATTTTATTTAAAAGATTTTATTTTATTAGAATATTTTATTAATATTGCATAGTAAATCAATATGGACCGTCCGTTTAAAAGTAAATCAATCAGGACCGTTCATGAATTAGTTACTATTCAGTCCATTCTCCTATAAATAGAAGTTCATTCTGTAAGACCCCAACTTTTAAATAAAGATGATTTTTCTATAAATATCATTTTTAAATATTATGGAATGAATTTGATATAATGTTATAGTTGTGGGTAATATTTATAAATTTTGCAAAGTACGCAAGTTGTTATATAATATTCGATTGGTCGGAAAATATTCATTTTAACAGGGAATATTCGTACGACGGCACAATCATTGGTGGACCCCACAACGGAATTATTGTCGGATTGAGAAAATGACAAAAATATTTTTATGAAAATAACGACGGAAGTTTTACGGTTAAAACTGTTGAATTACTCGGTAGTAAAAGTATAGTAATACACGTGGTTGCATAGTAGCACACGGTATTGATTATTGATGCTTACGTGAGAAGTCACTCAGTTTTGTTCAATTATTGCTTCAGTAATTGTTGCATAGTATCTCACGTTATTTGATTCAATTATTGTCGATATTTTATATATTATTAAATCAATAATTGAGATGACAAAGTTATTAATATTATTATTTGCAATATTAATGATGTCTAGAAGTTCTGCCAAGGAGAGGTTTGGTCACCTAATTGCGCGCCAATAGGAAGAAATTCTTATTGGAAAGCCCCCTCTTTCCTGGGAACGACCTCGTCGATTAATATTGTGAATTATAATAATGATGATAAATGTTGTTAGATATATTGAGGTGTCTTTTTATGAAGTCACAGAAGTATATATATATATATATATATATATGTATATATATATATATATATATTATATAAATTTTGTTTTATTAGCATTATTAATGTAATAAAACAGAAAAGATTTTATATAAAATAGAATACTTTTATAAAGTTATTCATTTTATTAGACTATAAATAGAATATATTATATTCTATTATGCATAGTGTTTTGCATAGTAAAATCTTTTTATATAAAATAGAATACTTTTATAAAGTTATTCGTTTTATTAGACTATAAATAGAATATATTATATTTTATTATGCATAGTGTTTGCATAGTGCCTGCATAGTGTTTGCATAGTAAAATCTTTTATATAAAACAGAGTACTTTTATAAAGTTATTCGTTATTAGATTATAAATAGAATATATTATATTTTATTTAAAAAATTTTGTTTTATTAGAATATTTTATAGTAAACCAATCTGGACCGTTCGTTTAAAAGTAAATCAATTTGGACCATTCAGGAATTAGTTACTATTCGGTCCATTCTCCTATAAATAGAAGCTCATTCCTTCATTATTTCTTACGATTTCACTGAAACTCTAGAGAGAGAAACTATAAAGAGAAAGAAGAAAAGTATTCTGCTACTTCACTACTCCTATATCTAGTTTGTTCTAAGGTAAGGTGTATTATTTCTTTCGTATTCATGAAGAGAACTTCTGTTATTCCATTCTTTATTATTCTATTGGAATAACCTGTATACGCGGTCTACCCTATACTTGGTGAAATTCTTTTGTTATTCCATTCTTTATCATTATGTTGGAATAACCTGTCTATGCGAAGTACCACATACATGGTAAAATTCTTCTGTTATTCCATTCTTTATTATTCTGTTGGAATATCTTGTCTGTGCGTTTATGCATGACCTGGTTCCGTTATTTATTATTCTGTTGGAACATCCTGCTTGGTCTTAAGTTCGCTTTGACTTCGTTTCGTTATTTATTATTCATTGGAATATCCTCATACGTGTGTTTATGCATGACCGGTTCTCGTTATTTATTATTACATTGGAATAACTTTTATCTGCTATGGCTCTATCGCGATGCCTGGTGATTTCTTTTGTTATTCCATTCTTTATTATACTTAGTTGGTTAAAGTTTTGGCTTTTATACTCCATGAAATTAGTGGAATATCCTTGATATTTGCGCTTCATCCAGTATCTTTTCATGGAAATATTCTTCTGAGCATTCTTGAGTTTTACCCCATAAAGCAGTATCATGTTGATAATTTGGATGTTATTGGTTTTGGGATAAATTAATTCTTGAGCTTGTTTTATTGAATTCGTATATCATTGTCATCATCCTCATGTTTATATTATGTTGAAAGTCATTTGTGGCCTGTAGTGCATAGATGGACTTGGTATGATTATGACCAAGGATTATTCGGTATAATCATGATCGTAATGTTACAAATGATATGGTAAAAGTCCTCATTGGCCCGTAGTGCATTGATGGACAGTTGTTGGCATGATCATGACCATTGATGAATACACGAATATCCTTGGCCCGTAGTGCATGGACAATTTGTGGTTGTGATACTAATGAATATCTTTGGTCGTAGTGCAGGGATGATGTGGTTTATTTATTAAGCTGAGTCTCAGCGATAAAAGTAATGAAAAACCTTTTTAAATCATAAAAGATAGTAGATTTTATTCTCTACTTGACTCTTTTAATGGATTGCTTGTTCCGCTGCAGTTAAACTTGATGTCTATTGTATTTTATCAGTTTAACATTGTTGAAGGCTAATGATAATTTATTTTGCATTATCTTAGTCATAATATTTCTTACTGGGCTAGTTGAGCTCACCCTTTTACTTTCATTGTTCTCTTCAGGAAATGAGAACGTAGTAGGGACTAGTCGGAGAAAGGAGTGACGGTTCAGACGATAACATTAGTAGTCCTCATTATTCTATGAAATAGTGTGTTAATAAATGTATTGAGGACTTATTTTGAGTTTTAATACTGTCTAGAAGACAATATTTGTATTAAAACTCACAGCTCATGTTGTATATTTAAGATTGTATTTGTATTTTGTACCATGTATTTGGCGACTCAGTAGGTGATGTATACCTATTTTGGGGGCGTCACACATTCCTTCATTATTTCTTACGAATTCACTGAAACTCTAGAGAGAGAAATTATAGAGAGAAGCTATAGAGAGAAAATCTATAGAGAGAAAGAAGAAGAGAAGTTTGCTACCTCACTAATCCAGTATCCAGTTTTCTTCTAAGGTAAGGGATATTATTTGTTGTACTCGTAAGGGATATTATTATTATAGTAAGGGGTATTATTTCTTTCGTATTCATGAAGAGAACTTTTATTATTCCATTCTTTATTATTCTGTTGGAATAACCTATATACGCAGACTCCCCTATACTTGGTGAAATTCTTTTGTTATTCCATTCTTTATTATTATGTTGGAATAACCTGTTTATGCAAAGTACCTCATACATGGTGAAATTCTTCTGTTATTCCATTCTTTATTATTATGTTGGAATAACCTGTTTATGCGAAGTACCGCATACATGGTGAAATTCTTCTGTTATTCCATTCTTTATTATTATGTTGGAATAACATGTCTATGCGAAGTACCACATACGTGGTGAAATTCTTCTATTATTCCATTCTTTATTATTATGTGAATATCCCATGCGCATGCGTTTACGGCGTGACTGGTTCCATTATTTATTATTCGCCGGAATATTCTCATGCGTGCGTTCTGCATGACCTAGTTCCATTATTTATTATTCTGTTGGAATAACCTATCTGTGCGTTCTATCTCATACATGGTGAATTCTGTTGTTATTCCATTATTTATTATTCTGTTGGAATATCCCGTCGGTGCGGATTACGCCTGACCTGGTTCCGTTCTTTATTATTATGTTGAGAATAATCTGTCTATGCGGTCTATTGCATGTATGGTGAATTCTTCAGTTATTCCATCCTTTATGATTCTGTTGGAATAACCTGTCTATGTGGATTACCACATGCATGGTGACTGATCCTTTGTATTCATTCCTTATTAAATTGTGGAAATGATCTGTTTATGTGGATTATGATGAAAGTCATAATAAAAGCATTGGACTGATGAAAATCATGGGTATATGTAGTATTAGTAAGTGTTATGATGATTTATGTTGGTTATTATGTGAAAACATGAAAGTTTCTTAGAAATCACTAAGGGTTGAAAATCAGATTTTGGTGAAAATGGAACATGAAATTCAATTGACCATATTTCCTATTATATTTTGAATTTTTGAGTGTGATCAAATTCTAGAGTTATATCTATGATTTTTATAACTAATCCAAGTGGAATCACTGGAAAAGGTGTTGTAGATTTTTGTATGGACTGATTTTAGCAAAAGAGTCAAAAACTGCAAAGTACCAAAAAGGCTACTGTCCAGAAATTTAGAAGGGAATTTTCGGCCACTTAGTTTGTGAGAAAAACTCCGGCCTTTTGAGACATGAAAATATATGGTATAAAGTACCTTATGTCCAAAAATGAGCTCATTCCGACTTAAAATGAGCAAGTTATGACTATTTCAATATTTAGGTTTTTTTGACGAAAAACGCTATAACCGAAGTTCTATAACTCCGATGACCATGAAATTTAAACTGGAAACTCATGTTAATATGTATAAGATCCTGCCAAGATTTGGGAATTTCTGGAGTTAAACTTGAGGTAGCTAATTTCTTAAGGAATTAATTAGAAATTAATTTTTGAAAAATACTTAAGGGAGTTGAAAAATTATAAAAAAAATACTTGTTGTGTATGAAATATATGTATATATGTTTGGACAAAGGATAGAAAAATAATAAGTTGATTTGGTAATTTTTCATGAAAATGGTTTAGTTACGAACATATGAGTTAAATATGTTATGTGAAGTTGAAAATTTGGTTTTACAGTTGTATATCTTTGGCTTACGTGCATAGATGGACTATTGATTATTGGCTTTATAGTTGTATATCTTTGGCTTACGTGCATAGATGGATTGTTGATTATTGGCTTTACAGTCGTATATCTTTGGCTTACGTGCATAGATGGATTGTTGGTTATTGGTTTTACAGTTGTATATCTTTGACTTACGTGCAAAGATGAACTGTTGATTATTAGTTTTACAGTTGTATATCTTTTGGCTTACGTGCAAAGATGAACTATTGATTGATGAGTATCTTTGGCTTATGTGCATAGATGAACTGTTTATTGGTATGATTATGACCAAGGATCATTCGGTATAATCATGACCCGTAATGTTACAGATGATGTGGTAAAAGTCCTCATTGGCCCGTAATGCATTGATGGACAGTTATTAGTATGATTATAACCAGGGATTATTTGGTATAATCATGACCATTGATGATTACATGAATATCCATGGCCGTAGTGCAGGGATGATTTGATGATGTGGATTATTTATTAAGCTGAGTCTCAGCGCTAAAATATTGATAATACATTTTTAATTCGTAAAAGATAGTAGATATCATGCTTTACTTAACTCTTCTAAAATATAGTTGTATGTCTTTGGCCTGTAGTGCAAAGATGAATTGTTAATGAATATCTTTGGCCGTAGTGCAAAGATGAATTTATTAGTATGATTATGAGCAGAAATTATGATTTGGTATAACCATGATTTTTGATGTTTCAGGTGAAGATAGGTGATGAAAATTTTCTCCGTCTTGAGTACGAAGAGGAATTTAGAATCACAATTATGATTATGAGTTATTCATATGATTGTGGACAGAAATTGTTGATTGATGTTACAGGGACAAAACATTATCGGTGGACTTTTAACATAGAGAAGATAATAGATCTGATGGTCTATTTGACTCTTCTAATGGATTGCTCGTTCCGCTGCAACTATGGTTGAAAATTTTTATCATCTACCATATGTTCTAAATCTCTGATTTATTATTGATGAAGGCTATTGATAATTTAATTATCTTTAGTCATGATATTCTTTACTGGGCTATTTGTGCTCACCCTTTTGCTTCCCAATTCCTTTCAGGTTATAAGAGTGGAGTCGGGTTCGACGGGGATAACAGGGAATAGAAACGATTGGTCTATAGTCATTTGAGGTTCTCCCTAAATAGTATGGAAATAATTTTATTGATGACTTTAGATAAGTGTGTCATATTGTATACGTCATTTGATATTTAATTTTGGTGAACCAAATAGGGTGAAGTGAACCCAACTTTGGAAGGGTGTTTTGCCACTATCATACAAGATGTCTAATGACATACAACCTCGTGTTATCATAAGACAGGGTTGTGCACATCCACTTGCTGAGTATATCTACGAGCACTACCTATATGATCTTGGAGTTTATTTGAAATATAATTTTCAATTACAGACAGTGGAGATAGTTATATGTCAGGAGAAGACTCGTCATTGGAAGGAACGTGATAGTAATCTTCTCGTTTTTCTGTGGGGTCTATTGGGTCAACCAAGGATAATTCTCTGGACATATGATATATATCATAACTTAGATTCATGGCCTCCTATGTACGAAGGTTTCCTTGAGCACTTCCCAAAGATTTTAATTTCTAAAATAGTTATTAACTGTACTTTTATGTAAAGTATCTTTGTAAGGTATTGTAGTCGAGGCACCATGAGAGTTCATAGATTTTGTATTAAAACTCACAGCTTATCTGTTGTCATACTCTACACGACAGTTCAACAGTTGTATAAATGAAGTTTGTATTTGATTTTTATGGAGTGATATCTGGCGACTCAGAATGGGTCGTGTGGACCTATTTTGGGGGTGTCACAGATAGGCAGTGAAGGAGAAGAATTAGGCAAGAACCTAAGTTTGGGGGAAAATGTGGGGTATATAAGCTTCTTATATCTAAAAAGGGGAACCTTCCCGAGATGAATAATTGAATCTTGTGGTGGGTCGAGAAGTAGCGTAAAACACACTCCCCATAAACACAGGTGTGAGAAGGAGTGTAAAATGCACTCACTATAAGTTTATCTACGAAAAAAATAAATAATAATAATAATAATGTGAATAAAATGGGAAATAAGAGCAAAAAGTCCCCGTGAAGGAAAATAAAAGCCCCCGTGAAGGAAAATAAAGCATAAGTACCCTATGTGGACCCTTAATATTAGTAATTGCTTGATTTTAGTTGGATCTCATCTGTTTTTAAAATTCTTGAGTTTAAGCTGTATGATGCCTTCTAAGAGACTTGTTATGTATTAAATTTAAATTTGCATCAGTTAGCAGGGATGTTGAGCACACACACACTATACCAGTAATAAAAGTTTAAGATTCGAGGATTGATGGGATTTATGGATTGGTTTTGATATGAAGTGTTGTTGTGTTTGCTGCATTTCTCTGAGGCCGGATGAATAAATTTGATTCTATAATGACTGCTGGATTCGTAGGCATATAGATTAGATGCATTACATTTCATTGCATGATATTGTTTAGAATTTTGTTTTGTTTCATGCTCGACGACTAGCACGTGTTTAAGTTTGGGGGAGTTTGATGAGTAGGTTCTATACCTACGAATCGGCCTCTAATTCGAGCTTAAACTGTGTTAATTCTATGATTTTATGATTCATTTTTACTTGTTTAGCGTTGTTTTATGTTTAGGTGTGGTGGCATTGCAATTGGACTAAAAGGGTGGAATTATGGCAAAATTTGGCAAGAAAATGAGCAAAACAGGACAACTAGCAGAATGGTAGCCAGCCGGGGCGGGCTTTTCCATGTACAAAACCCCCGTCGGGGTGGGGGTGCAAGAAAATTAACAAGTTATATGCCCCGGTAAATGAGCTATTTATTTACTAAAAACTTCCCCACCAAGCGGGTGTCGGAAAGAGAAGTGTCCTGCTTGGTTTGAAATGCTACCACAACGTGAAGGTTAGTGATTGGGTCGACTTGGAACTCAATTGTGCATGAAATTAAAGTCAGAATACGTGTCTTGGCATACAAATTAACAATAAACAACACGATTGAGATATCATACAAGCAATTAACATCTTTGAAGCTAATTGGGAGCAAGAACATTGGAGGAAAATTTTGAAGGAAGTTTCACAACAATTGCAGAGTAAGGCTAGAGAGAAGGGTGGTTCTGGATTTATTCTTCTTCTTTAGTTTATTATTTTTAATTGGGATGATGTTTACTTTAATTAATTCAGTTTTTAATTCATTGATGATGAACTAAATTACTTTTTAGGCTTATAACGGATCTTTAAGTGGAACGATGATTATGTAATCTTGGATTTTCAGTTTAATAAGTTATTCTTCAGTTTATCTATATTAATTTGTGCTTGAATCTATGAATTGTTTGATCACCAATTTTTTGTGGATTTGTATGGATTCGAGAAAGGAAATATAAGTCTAGACCTATTTAAAATAGCATGTGTTCTTGAATTCTGTGATTAAATGGAATCTTGATTTATGTTGGGGTAGAGATATGCCTAGCATCCCATGTAATCGGATAGAGAACTTGAACTTAAACCTTCTTTGATTGTAATTCACTTAGAGATATAGTGAGTTAGTTAATTAAGGTGTTTAACTTAATTCTATCTAATTTGTGGATTTAAGTTAATATGGTTTTAGTGCATCAAGAGATGGCTAGTTTTACTTGCGTGTTCTTGATTAATATACTGAGATAGTGAATTAAACTGGAATAAAAGGGTAATAATCAGAGTGATACTTAGAGTGAAGTTTGTAAGCCTAATTATCCAATATTTGTTTGAGATTTCAGTTTAGGATTTGTTGATTGTTTGGTGATTTTAGTATTTTTAATATATTTAGTTTTTATAATTATAATTCTTAAATTGGTTAGTTTAATAAAATTTTGATTAATAGGAAGCTGATAATTGTGAAGTTAATTTCTTGCTAATCTTTGTGGGAACGATACTCTACTTACACTTTATTACTTGTTGACCACGTATGATTGTGTGTTGTGTGCGTATATAGATTTTACCCAACACCAGCTCCAAAGCCTATGAACATTTCATTACAATTAGCGAATAGGTCGGTAACATATCTGAGAGTCATTGTGGAAGATATTTTGGTCAAGGTGGAAAAATTAATATTTCTAGCTGACTTCATAATTCT
This sequence comes from Panax ginseng, assembly GCA_020205605.1. NCBI lineage: Eukaryota > Viridiplantae > Streptophyta > Magnoliopsida > Apiales > Araliaceae > Panax > Panax ginseng. The sequence goes on from CM035127.1 coordinate 66,639,307, forward strand.
GGATTATGAGGAAGATAAGAACATCCCAATCATCTTGGGGAGACCATTTTTGGCTACGGGTAGGACTCTCATTGATGTGAAAAAAGGTGAACTAACTTTGAGGGTTCAAGATCAGGAAGTCAAGTTCAATGTGTTCAAGGCCATGAAGTTCCCTATGGATGTAGAAGACTGTTATCGGGTGGATGTCATTGATCAGATAGTAAATGAAGACATGGTTAAGAGTTTGGTTAATGATCCATTAGAAACTACATTATTAGGAGATGAAGATTTGGATGATCCAGAGTTTGTGGATTATTTTCACATGCTGGATTCTTTGCCACGAGTTAGTAGATTTAAAGCACCGTTTGAGCCATTACACACAGAAGAAAGAGCCACAACAAGGATGAAACCTTCATTGGAGGAGCCACCTACACTTGAGCTTAAGCCACTTCCTAAACACCTTAGGTATGCATATTTAGGCAATTCTAATACTTTACCTATTATTATTACCTCTGCGCTTAACGAATTATAGGAAAATTAGTTGCTGAGAGTGCTTAGAGAATACAAATCGGCTATAGATTGGACAATTACAGATATCAAGGGAATTAGTCCATCCTTCTGCATGAACAAAATTCTTATGGAAGAGGATGCAAAGAAAACAGTGGAACAATAGCGACGACTCAATCCAATCATGATAGAAGTAGTGAAGAAAAATAATTCTAAAGTGGTTGGATGCGGGAATCATCTACCCAATTTTAGACAGTATGTGGGTTAGTCCGGTTCAATGTATGCCTAAAAAGGGAGGAATTACTGTAGTACAAAATGATGATAATGAACTAATTCCAATGAGGACAGTAACTTGTTGGAGGGTTTACATGAACTACAGGAAGTTGAGTAAGGCAACCCGCAAAGACCACTTTCCTCTGCCTTTTATTGATCAGATGTTGGATAGGTTGGCGGGACACGAATTTTACTGCCTACTGGATGGGTATTCAGGGTATAATCAAATAGTCATTGCTCCTGAAGATCAAGAGAAGACCACTTTCACGTGCCCCTACGACACTTTTGCATTCAGGAAAATGTCTTTTGGTTTGTGTAATGCACTTGCAACCTTCCAACGGTGTATGCTGGTCATCTTCTCGGACATGGTGGAAAAGAATGTGGAAGTCTTCATAGATGACTTTTCTGTCTATGGAGATAACTTTGATGTCTGTTTAGAGAACTTGGTGATGGTCTTAAAGCGATGCGTGGAGATGAATTTGGTGTTTAACTGGGAAAAGTGCCACTTAAAGGTTGAAGAAGGAATATTCTTGGGGAACAAGGTTTCTGCAAAGGATTAGAAGTTGATAGAGCAAAGTTGGAAAAAATTGAAAATATTCTACCACCGACTACAGTCAAGGGAATCCGCAGCTTTCTGGGACATGCGGGATTTTACTGAAGGTTCATTAAAGATTTCTCTAAGATTATGAAACCTTTGTACAGTCTCTTAGAGAAAGATGAAGTTTTTAAGTTTGATGAGGATTGTAAGTTAGCATTTGAGTTATTAAAGAAAAAGTTGACTACAACTTCAGTTATCGTCGCATTGGATTGGAATATTCCTTTTGAGTTAATATGCGATGCGAGCGACTATGCAGTAGAGGCTGTTTTTGGTTAACGCTGAGAGAAGATATTCCACGCCATATACTATGTGAGCAAAACACTTACAGATGCCCAATTGAACTACATAACTACAGAAAATGAGTTACTTGCAGTAGTATATGCCTTTGACAAATTCTGGGCATATTTGATTGGGACAAAGGTGGTGGTTTATACGGATCACTCGACAATTCGGTATTTAATTCTGAAGAAGGTTGCTAAACCATGACTTATCAGATGGATACTCCTCGTACAATAATTTGATTTGGAAATAAAAGATAGAAAGGGGAAGGAGAATCAAGTCGCAGATCATCTTTCAAGGTTAGAAAATCCAGACAAAGACGGGGCAGATAAGTGTTTAATCAATAAGTCATTTCCGGATGAGCAGCTGTTTGGAGTCGATGCAGAATTTCCATGGTATGCAGATTTTTCCAACTATTTAGTGATCAACGTCCTTCCTACTGATCTTACATGGCAACAAAAGAAGAAGTTCCTACATGATGTCAAGTGGTACATATGGGACGAGCCGTATCTATTCAAACAGTGTGCAGATAAAATGATTCGTCGATGTGTGCCATACAATGAAGTAAATAATATATTGCATAAGTGTCATTCGTCTGTATACGGGAGACATTATGGAAGTTAGAGAACAACAACAAAAGTGTTTAAATCAGGGTTCTACTGGACCACAATATTTAAGGATGCCCACCAGTTCGTGAAAAGCTGTGACAAATGTCAAAGGGTGGGTAATATATCAAAGCAAAATGAGATGCCACTACATACTATCTTGAAAGTTAAAATTTTTGATGTATGAGGCATGGATTTTATGGGGCCATTTCCTTCATCGTTCAATAATCAGTATATATTGCTTGCAGTTGATTATGTATAAAAATGGGTTGAAGCCGTAGCACTCCCTACAAACGATGCTAAAGTAGTTCTTAAGTTCTTGCACAAGAATATTTTTATAAGATATGGCACGCCAAGAGCTATTATAAGTGATGAGGGTAGTCACTTCTGCAACAGATTGTTTGCAGCTCTTTTGGCAAAATATGAGGTCAACCATAAGGTGGCTACAACATATCACCCCCAAACAAGTGGGCAAGCTGAGGTTTCAAACAGGGAGGTGAAGAAAATCTTGGAGAAGGTAGTAAACCCGAACAGAAAAGACTGGTCTCTCAAATTGGATGATGCATTATGGGCTTATAGGACAACTTACAAGACGCCAATTGGGATCTCTCCATATCAGTTGGTTTATGGGAAAGCATGTCACCTACCCGTGGAGTTACAATATAAAGCCTATTGGGCAATTCAGAAGCTGAACTTCGATTAAGCAGTTGTAGGAGAAAAGAGGCTACTTCAAATGAATAAACTCGATGAATTCTGATTACAAGACTATGAGAACTCGAAGTTGTATAAGGAAAAGATCAAGAAATGGCACGACCAGAAAATCATACAGAGAACGTTCGAACTGAGGCAGTTAGTACTTTTGGTCAATTCAAGACTGCAGTTGTTCCCAGGAAAGCTCAAATCAAGGTAGTCTGGTCCATTTACTATCAAAAAGGTTTTCCCACATGGCACCGTTGAGTTATACAATAGAAATCCTTTGGAAACGTTCAAGGTCAACGGTCAACGATTGAAGCATTATTGGGGTGGCGAATCCAACACGGATGTCATCGCAATCACACTTGCCGACGTGCCTTAAACGGGGAGTAGTCAGGCTAAAAGACTTAAAATCAAGCGCTAATTGGGAGGCAATCCAATTTTACTTTTATTCTCAGTTTTTTTAATCATGCTAGTCAAATTATAGTTTAGCGTGTTCACTAGTATAGAATATTCATTTTAATTCATTAAGTAGTTAGTTAAGATATTTTTTTTAGATAATCTGACTTACATGCTTAATTTGCTCAATATTGACTTATATTCATGTTTTAATGATGTTTCAGGTACTTAAGAAGCGCATGGATAGGAGTTGGACACAAGTAATGGACAAATCCAGTGCAATTGCAGAAGATATGCCCGCTGGGGCGGACTTTGTAAGAAGAAAAGTTCGCCGGGGCGTGGGTCTGGACCAAATTACAGAAAGCATGCCCGCCGAGGCGGACACTTTGAACTACATAACCCCGCCGGGGCGGGGGTCTCAACTAGATAACAGAATACATGCCCACTGGGGCGGGCCTCCAAAGCTCATTACCCCTCACCGGGGCGGGGGTACGGATTCTAAAGAGGCAAAGTCGGTAGTTACAAGCATTCAGGCCATCTCCACCACTTCCTTCTATGTGCAACACAATTGAAACCCCACTTCTCCACTCTTAACCCATGATTTAGAAACTCACTCCCTACTTCCCCTCTCAAATAAACCACTACATAAATACACTATATCTCTCCCTATAAATTAAACCCCTAACTACACTACATCTCCATTCCATTCCATTCAAGTTTAGTTCTCACAAGAGGTTAAGGGTTCTTAGAGTGCGATTTTTCATAGCCAAAAGAGAGGGAAGATTCATCCAACTCGTGAATACACTGAGAGTAAGTGGTTTATTCTTGCAATTTCTCAACACCTACCACCATATCTAAAGCCAAATTACATAAGTTTGGGGGTATTGCAAGTGTAGCACACAACATGTTTGACAATTTGCTTGAGTGAAGTTTGGGGGAAATTTTGTTGAAGCTCATCAATTCAAATCAAATGGCACCTAAACTGGCATCAATATGACAACATGGAGAGAGTTCAAGGTCCACACCACCAACACAGACATTTGATAGACAAAAATTCATAAGTTCCATTGCCGCCGACCGTTACGACTATCTTGTGACAAACACACTCACACCAGAGCGGGGGTTGGCACCTGAACACGTTGACGACGAAATGATGCAACAAATCTATGAGAAAGGATGGAATAAGTTCACGGAAGAGCCCGAGCCAGCAATTGTGAATGTGGTTAAAGAATTGTATACCAACGTAGAGGACAAGGCCCCATTCACAGCATTTGTTCGGGGCAAACAAGTTCCTTTCAGTGCTGACGCCATCAATGTGTACTACCAATTATGAGTTCCTAGAAAGTGCCAGTAGGTCTACTTGCGTGACCATGATCTCGACTATGAGGCTATTTTGACTGAAATTACAAAGCCGGGTACCACATAGGTGAAAGGCCGAAAATGAGGCACTATTTTCCACAGTAAGGATCGCAGCAGGTATGGAAAGATATGGTACACGTTCATGTGTTCCAAGCTATTTCCATCCACACACTTGACAGAGGTGACCAAGGAAAAGATACTCCTCTTATATGCCATTGTCCAAGACTTTCTCATTCATGTGGGTGCTATTATCAATTTTTCTATCCGAAGATGCCTGCGCGGACCATTCTCTGGCGGCTTGCCACACCCATCTCTCATTTGTGGGTTGTGTAGGCAGGTGGGAGTTAGATTGTCCGTTAATGAGACCACCCAGATGCCGCTTCAGATGTTAGGCATGAGGATGATTGTGCGGTATTCGGTGTGGCCTAGGGGTGAGTCACACCCTAGGGGAGTCAGGTTTATATTTCCACCAGCTTCATAGGATGAAGCTGATGCTAAAGACACCCCAGATGACGATGAGTTCCAGATGGATGAGACGATGGGAGAGCAAGGAACGAAGGAGATACCAGAACCCGATGCTACATCTAGCCATCAGTTTCAGAGCCTCTAGCGACAAGTGGATGAGTACAACAAATATGCCCGAAGACAGATGCGGAGACTCACGGTGAGGCAGGACCATATGTTCGAGGCCATGAATATGTCCTTTGCCTCATTGAACGCGATGCTCCAGAGTTTCAACCCCATCGCATAGTTCACATACCAGCAGCCAGTCCCGATGCCAAGGTTCCCACCCTCTGATTTAGATGACAAGCAACAACCACCACCACCTCCAGCTTAGATGATTACAGGGAAGTCCTGATATATTTACTGCTTTATTCTTTACAATGAGGACATTGAAATTTTCAAGTTTGGGGGAGTTAGTTTAATTTTTATGTTTGCATGTTTAATTTTATTAGTTAGGTTTGCATATGTTAGTTTCATGTTTAGTTTTAGGATTATTAAATGTTTACATTCATGTAGTGATTTAGTTGTATAGTAGTATATGATTGTAAATAGTTTTTATTAGAATTTATGTTATGTTTATCACACATATATCTAAAAAAAATTTGTTAAGTATTGTGTTATATTGCATATGTCCAGCGGTTTAAATATTTCATTTTATTTTGGCCAATGATGAGATTGGGATTGAGTAAACAAATATAGTGCCAATTATTAGACCTTTGACGTAATTTGTTATTATGAATTAGATCTTTTGCCTGTTTGAAACTGGTATAATAAGGTTAACACGTTAATGACACCTATGTTAACTAATTTAGTTCAAATTGATACATAAGGAACCTCTAAAGGATAATGCTAGTTTAAATGAAAGAATGACAAGGATAGACAGTGAAGGTGAAGAATTAGGCAAGAACCTAAGTTTGGGGAAAAATTTGGCGTATATAAGCTTTATAATGAAATGAAATGAAATAAAATAAAATAAATATCGTGGCTAGTCTTGTTTTGGGGCCTTTGTTACTTGAGCAAGTACGCCCAATGGAGTGTCTTTACACCTAGCGCCCTAAGGTCTCTTATGATCTGGGAGTCGTTGGTTGAAAGCTCGCTAAGGGGTAGCACTATTAACCTAATGGAATGAGACATTGCACAGTCATGGAAAATATCTAAGAAAATGTGAATAAAACGGGAAATAAGAGCAAAAAGTCCTCGTGATTGAAAAATAAAGCATAAGTACCCTATTTGAACCCTTAATATTGGCAATTGCTTGATTTTAGTTAGATCTCGTCTATTTTTGAAAGTCTTGAGTTTACACTGTGTAGACACTCAAAATTTTCTGCACACCTGTTACTAACATTGCAGGAGGGCAGATTCGTCTTTTGGAGATAACCCTAGAAGACAGCTCACATCCATTCCGGATACCACCAGAAGTTCAGTCTCAACCCCGGAACACACACCAGGAATATTAGTTCCAAGCTCAGAGATAACCCCGAGTTTCTTTCTTAGAGATAACCCCAAGGAATGTCGTTCCAGTTACGGCGATAACCCCGAAAATGCTTGTTTCAGATGCATGCAATTATCTTCAACCTTGGAACTCTCACCGAGGCACTAATTCCAAAGACCCAGAGATAACATCGGGAAGACAGGCACACTTAAAGATGGCCCTAAGGAATTCAAACACTTGCAGCAGTCTAATCTCAGAGATAACCCTGAGCAACGTCTGCTTTATCAGCCCAAACCAGAGATCACCCCGGTGAGGGGCAAAATTATAATCTTACCAGCTCAACATCGCGCTGTCTTAACATTTCAAACATACATTTTTACACAACAATGTCCCATAAGAGCCAAGGAGATACAATCCCGAGTGACTATTACGCATGGCTTCACACCGGATATGATTTGAACCTTGAAGACCATGGACATGGTCCCCTCTTCCTGACTTCGTACAACCTCTAATCTAATGTCATTGCGTGAGTCTTGATAAAAGCGGTCCAAAGAAGATCTTGTACACCTCGTTCAGATGCTCGGATTGAAGTTTTGCAAGTTTAAGCGGACATCACAGTGCACAAGTGCACGTACTTTGAGACGGTAGGACCCATGGAGCCCGGGGCACCCCGAACAGCCGCAGGTGCACCTGCGGTTCAAATAGGAAAAGGCGAGGAAGCCCTGTAAAATTTGCTCTGCACACACCCCATATTGAGTGCTTTCTCATTTTAAACACATGTTAGCTCACATATAGCAATATTTTTACCGGCGAGAGCTGAGTGTTCATCCATTTATAGTCATAAAAGTCTTCTTTGGCAGCCCATTGTAAGCCTTCTGACACATTATAAAGCCTTTTTCTTCATCTTTGCACACACTATTCTTCACATTCAGAGTCGTGTTGTGTGTGTATGCCCGGACTTTGGTCCGTGGTTTTCATTTCTGTCTGTATATATATATATATATACTTATATATGTATATATTTATATATATAGACTAACATTATCGAGTTATGCCTCGATTGAGCCTAGACTTATGTCTGGAGCGTTTACTTATTATATATATATATATATATATATATATATATATATATATATATATATATATATATATATATATATATATATATGAACTGTTGTCGAACTCTATTCGATGAGCACGGATTTTATATACAGTGCGTTTTATTATATATATATATATATATATATATATATATATATATATATATATATATATACACACACACACTTCGCTGTGCCTAGAGTTTACTTCGTGGCCTTTTACTGCTTTATTTACATTTTGTCCCGTCTGGAGTTTACTTCGTGGCGGTTGATCGTTTTTACTACTTTCTTTACATTTACTCCGGCCTAGCGTTTACTTCGTGGCGGCTGATCGCATTTATTGCTTTATTTACATTTTTGATCCCCCGTGGAGGTGCTTCGTGCGGTTGATCATGTCTCTCTCTCTCTCTCTATATGTATATATATATATTTACCGCTTTTATATATTTACATTTCCGATCCCCCATGGAGGTGCTTCGTGGTGGTTGATCATGTCTGTATATATATATTTATAACTTTTATATATATAATTGCTTACTGCTTCTCCTATGTTGCAGATCTGCATGCAACATATATTCTTTACTATGCATATCCTACATGCATCAATAATTCATTACAAAGAATACATTCATGCATTATACATTTCTAATTTATCGAGTTACATTATACAACATGTGCTATCACATATCACATGTAAATTGAGTTCCATAACCCAATTAACTTAGTCATTTTTTGACTTTAATAAATCATAAAGCATGGTATGTAACTTACCACATAATCACATTTAATCCACAAACATAATAGAACTGAAAAACTTGCCTTGATTGGAGATTACCACAAAAATTTAACCTAGAGTTTCTCCACAATTCCTACAGAATTATATTTACATGTACACACGTATTAGATGATTGAATATGTTACAAACATGCATGTATATTCATCAATAATAATTATTAGTTTTATACAAACTAATATTATTTATTCCTCTCAAAACGAATATTAGATTATTTAGAAACTTAATTCGTTTTAACCTTTTTACACCAAATAAAGGTCCCTCACATTTTAGTATGTAAATATTTTACACTTTGAAGCTTCAATCATTTATATTCCACTTTAGGAATATCTTATGCCTTTACTCATTAATTCGGGACTTAAACAACTAATAAATAACTTTTATAGTAAAATTCAATTTACTATATTATTACTTTAATATAAATAGTTTTTATATTATTATTTTGCCCACTCATGAGTCAACTCAGACCATCGTCTCATTTATAAACATTATATCCTGCTAACACACTTACTGCATTTTTTGTTTTACAATTATTCACATTTTCACTACATATATATATATTAAGTATATATAAATCTGGGCTCAAAAACTCCATTGTGATCCCCGCAAATCTTTATTGCATCACTTTTATGATTATTACAACTTTTTAATGGTTCAATACTTTTCGTTTCAATATAAAATCATTTTTTATGTCAATTCCGGCTTACATTCGCTTAAATATGCAAATTCATATTTATATAATATTTTTATTGTATTATTTATGTCCGAAAGGAAATTTCATTACGTAAAATATCACATACCGTCAAATCTCTTCCCTTGGAACTTTATTAGATATAATATTGTCTTAAATTTAGCCCAAACACACTTTGGAACGACGAATGTCAAAATAGCCCATTATGACTACATTCGGCGTTGCCCAAATTGTAGTTCTGTCATGTATGTTCACCTATTTTTAATTCTTAAACCATTAATCGAATCGTGGTGAATTTCTAGTATGTTATAGACCTTATGACATAGTACATTTAAAAAATTTCTAAACGCGAAAATAAGTTACGAACATTGATCAAAACAAATACTCAAAAAAGCCCGCCAAACGATCAAGACTAAAGACATGGCACGACACGACAGCGTCTTGTGGACGGACATGCCATGTGGTGACACAAATACCGCTACTTCTTCATACATAACGAATGAGCCCCTTTGCGATTTTCTCACGCCTTGTTCGCTTATCAGAAAATTCCCGAATTTTAGTATATTTTTCGTATCATATGAGACTATTTTTAAAAAATATGTAACCCCCATTTTGGGTTCATTAGGTAGTCCAAATAGAGCGCCAAAAGCGTATGTTCATAATAGTTTTTTCACTTCCATTTCGGCATTACCCTCTCTCGCTAAAACAGTCATAACTTTTTCGTTTCAAAACATTGTTGAGCGATTCTTGAGCTCACGTGAAGCTAACTTCTGGGACTACAACTTTTATTTTTTGATCATTTCCAAATTCAAAACACAGAATTCCAGAAAATTCGTTCAAGGTGACTGCCCCGAGTTGGTTAGATAGTTTTGACGCGACTACTTTGAACGGTCATAAGTCTTTGCTCCGAAGTTGGAATTAGTCTGTTCTGGAGTCTATGGATTCCTTATTCAATGTACTACACATCCCCAAAAGCCCAGAAATTTCTGGAAAGTCTAGGTGGCCCCGAATTTTTCTTTTAAGGACAACAGCCAAATTAGTTTTCGGTTTCTAATATGTTTTACTAATTTGAAATCATCAAACTACGCATCCAATAAAAACCAAGTTCTGGTATATTACAGAGGGCATAGCAAGATATTTGTTTTAAAATATAACACTGCCTAAACGAGCATTCTAGATGGATTCTACTGAGTTTCAAAACTGCTATGCCAAATCAGATATAAAACCACATTGTAGTCCATGACCAAGTTGCTCACTTCATGATTTTTGTTTCTAGATTGCAGACTATATATGCGATTAAAACAAAATCCTAACATATTATAGAGGGCATTTCAAGGTATTTTTGAAAAATATAACATATCCCAAACAAGCATATTGAGTACACTTTATTAAATGACCAATTTTCCCTACCAGAAAATTTTTTTTTTCCAACTCTAACATGTTGTTTCCCTTCAAAAAAAAAATATCTTTCTTTCTTAATTCAATCCATACAAGTCATTTAATTAATTTCATATATCATGGTATCAAACATCTTTGGCCTTACCTTGCTTAATTACAGTCTTTTAATCAAAACAGCCCCTAAGAGGACTTTTAACAAACATCATGTGTGCACTATTTCAAATTTCAGATTTCACAACCAATTGGTTATGGTTTGATCCATATTTCCCATCCTTATAACTCCGTACAACAAAACTATTCACCCTTTATCCAACAAGTAGATATCACGGCCATATCATAACAGTTTATACCTTATTTATTAGCTTTCCTATTTACTGTAACATAACAGAGGTATTACCTCTTGAGCTAATCTTGAATTCAATCATGCTTCAATTATGTTCTTCTTTGAATCAAAGCTTGCTTACAACTTTTATAATCCATCTTCAATCTCAATTGAAAACCTTAGATTATGGCTTCAATCTTCTTAAATTTTCATTTGATGGCTTCAATTTTAGAGGATTTCGGTAGTTTAGAAGAATTTGGGAGTTTGACAATTTAGAGAGAGAAGAAGAAGAAATGGAACGAAAAATGGTAAAGGGAGAAGAGGAAGGCTAAGAATGACGTTCTATTCCCCACTCTAACTCTCTCTTATCTTCTGACCTTATTTTTTTTTCCCAACTTCAGCATATATTTTGATTCTTATTAGCAACTTAAGACATATTTTATATATGTATTAAACTCTTTACAATATAACATATATGTATTATTGCATTCTCATTTTATAATTCCATGCGTAATACATATTAGATTATATTCTTTTCATTATAAATTATTTCTCTTTTCTCTTTCTAAACTTAGCCAATTTGGCTAAAAATGAATATAGGTAAATTTTGATTTTGCTTATATAAAAGCTACTTTCAATTTCTTATAAGTTGGTTACCCAATTTAAGTCTTCTCTAGTTTTCCCCTTCGTCTTAAAAAGCTTGCAAATCACCCCCTGACATATTCTTAGAATATTCTTTATTCCTTAGCATATTCCTTAAGATATTTTTTGAAGTTTCAAATATTAGGTTTTTAACCCTAAAGTTTTCTTAACTCGTACAATTCTCCCTTAACTTTCATAATTCACTTCCATACCTTATTAAGTTATTTAATTACCCAATCTTAGTAACTTAATTTAATCAAATAAGTTACTACATAAATCTACTTAATTTATTTTACCCTTTTGAAATCATATAATTTACATAACTCATCTTTGATATATAAATTATATAAAATATAACATAACATACTCAAATTACATATTTATTTTATATTGTAAAATAAATATGCTACTCATAATTTCTTATGTGAATACAATTATTTACATACCCAAGATATTATAATATAATATCCTTTTCCTCATTATCATAAATTCAAGTAAGAATTTATGTACTTCTCTTAAGATATTACGATAAATATAATATATTTTCTTTATTAAATTAATTTCATATAAGAATTTATTCTAATATTCTTGGGTAAAGTATATAAAAATATTATATGCTTAACTCCGCTTCTTTTTGCCTCATTACATAAATTGTTTCCCAACAATTTTATTTCCTCATGTAATAAATATATATTTATATATATCACCTTGCAAATATTCTTTATAATGCACATGTACTCACATCACATATAGAAAATAAATAATAAATTTATTCTCTCACCTTATAAATTGTTTATATCAATTTATTTATATATAAGTATAACTTAATATATTTACCTTATAAATGGAAATTTATTCAAGAAATAAGATATTTTATTAAGATAATATCCTTTACGTATTAAAATAATTCAACTCTAGAATTTATTTTAATATCATTTATTTAAAGTATACAATAACTCTTGTATACTAATTACTTTCTTTTCCCTTCTATAAATTATTTTCAACAATTTTTAAGCTGTAATAAATATAATAATATACGTATTACATTAAAAACATACATACATTACATCCAATAATGTAATACATGATTTCTTCAATAAAAGAGTGGTTATACATTAAGTGTTATTTAATGCCACCAATTCACCACATTAAAATAATTTAATATTATAAATTATTTTAATTATACCCATCTCATTTTCTTTAAATAATTTACCCCTATAATTTATTTACATATAATAAATATATAATATCAATATATTTACTAAGCATAAACATCACATATTGCATAGTTCATACCCACTTATGCAATATAATATCATACAACATATTATCTAAAAGAATTAAATATTACCCAAAAATTTGGGTTATCACATTCTTTCCCCTTATAAGGATTCCGTCACCAGAATCACAATACCGAATCATTCTTAATCGGTTTAGATCTTATTCTTTCTCGTAACCTTATCGTCGAATCATTTCAACGTACCATTTTCTTAGATTTTTCTTAAAGATTTTAAATAAATCTTCTATTTCCACTCTAGGCTTTAAACTTTAACACTTAATTTAATCATTCAAGATCTTCTAAATTTTTGAGTTCTAATTTTGATTATTGTTATGATGTTAGACTTTTAATTTGATGATAGACTTTTACTTAATGATGTGATGTAATAATTTTATTTTCGCACTTGAATGATGTTTTAATGTTAGATAACTTAGGAAGATTTTTATTGATTAATGTAACCCTATTTTAAGGGAGGATTTATGGTTTAAATATTATTTTATTTGGGTAGATAGTATGAATGTTTGGATAGTGAATACCAAATCTTGTAGGAATGAAGTACCTAGATTTGTGGGTGTCACAAGTTGGTATCAAAGTTTTAGATTATGAACCTTAGGTGGGGGAAAAACCTTAGGAAGTAACCTTTGAAAAGATAGTGATGACTCTTATCGAGTTTTAAGGAAGAAGTAATAAAATACTTATGTGCTTATGTGATTATAACTTATGTGCTCGTGAGTGTCGAGTAGTAATGATTAGTAATTAAAATTTAAAATTTGGTTGACAGGATAGCTAATGTAGGAGAATCCAGTCAGGCTAGAGAGGAAAGATCCCAGATGCCTAGAGAGGAGGAGCCTCAAGATATTCAGGTGATTTGGGAAAAACTATTGCCACGGGAAGCAACTCAGTCGGCCATAGTAGTTGAGCAGGAGAGAATACCTGATGAGGAGGATGAGATAGAGACGGATGAGGAGGACCCTGTTGAACTGCCACAGTCGGAGGATGAGGAGAATGAGGAGGAAGAGATTCCACTTAATTCGATTCTCGACCATATGTACGATGAGGTGTATGACCGTAATGTGGAACTTCAGGATATCGTCGAGGAGTTGCAAGAGATAGTAGCTGAACAACAGACCTCGATGGCATAGAAGGACAACGAAATCTAGGATCGAGACGAACGTCTGAATAACGTTGAAGAGAAGCTGGTCCACATTGAGGGAGAGAATGAGTGAATGATAGCAGAGATTACGGAATTGAAGAACAAGTTGAAAGAGGAATCTACTAAGAGGGCAAGAGCTGAAGATGCGTACAATGAAGCTTATCAACTAGCCAGAATAGCAGAGAGAGACGCACAAGCAAAGAGGATGAAGATGGAAGAGATGAATAACGTATTCAACACCGTGATTAATTGAGCTCAGGATCGGGTCATGTGTTATCCAATTCATTTCAAGACGCTGCCATCATACATATTAGATCGCCGAACCATGTTCCGAATTATGGAGGAGGAGCATCGTAAGGCTACGCAACATCTTAGTAGGACATCGTAGGGAATGTACTTGATATGTAATTATTATGTGATTGATAAGTAAATAAGATGTAAATCCCGGATATAATACAACCAATGGGATGTGATTATGATGAAGTAATCCTGTATCTTTTGTAGTTCAGGGGAGTAATGTAAATAGCAATGATGCTATTATTTTGATGTTTTTAAATATTATGAATGAATAAAAGTTATTGTTTTATTCAAAGTTTTATGTGTTATGTGATGATCTTTTATGATGTGAAACTTAAGTACGTAATACTTAAAAAGTTGAATAGAACCTAATGGGTGTATTTTAACAGAAAATGCCTCCAAGAAGCCAACCACGACAAAGGAACCTTGAGAGTAACAATGCTGAGGATAATCCAGTTCAGCAATTCGTAACGCTACTGACGGGAGCATTATAGAATTAGCCACAGAATCAAGGTATAACTTTTAAGGATTTCAAGGTGGTTGGACCACCAGAATTCCGTGGGTCCATGAATCCAGTTGAGGCTCAGACCTGGATCATGAAAATAGAGAAAGTTTTTGATGTTGCTAGGGTAGAGGATAACCAGAAGACTGCTTTTGCAACATTTATGTTAAAAGCAGAGGTGAGTTATTGGTGGCAAGCCAATAAAACCCGAGGAGGTTAAGGGGTAATGTCTTAGGAAAGGTTCAAGGAAATATTCTTTGAGACCTATTTTCCCAAAAGTTCGAAGAATCAGATGGAGGTGCAGTTTTTAGAGCTGAAACAGGGCACAATGACAATGTCAGAGTATGCAGCAAGGTTCAACGAGTTAGCGAGGTTTGCGCCATATCAGGTGAATACAGATGAGCGCAAGGCGAAGAGGTTTGAACAGGGACTGAAGCCCTAGTTGTACAGTAGAGTCTCCCTGTTCCAGCTAAAGACTTTTGCAGCGGTGATGGAGAAGGCAATTCTCATTGAGAGTGGAGGCGAGGCTGTAACAAAACATAACCAAGAGCAGAGAAAGAAGAAGAATGAGGGCGAAGTTAAAAATGGTGGAGGGGGTAACAGTGGAAATGGTAGCAACAATTTGAAGAGAAAGTGGAATGCAAATGTAGGTTCAGGAAACCAGCAGGGTAATCGAAAAAATAAGAAGTTCGAAGCATGTGCTACGTGTGGGAAGTTTCACAAGGGTATGTGTTTGATGGGAAAATGAGTATACTTCAATTGTGTCCAGGAGGGTCACATCGCCCCAAATTGCAATCAACCTAAGAAGAACGTTTGCTTCATGTGCGGGTCCAAGGATCACTTTGCTCGTGAATGCCCTAAAAAGAGATCTGGTGAGGCAAATGGAAGCAAGGGAAATGTTGGTGGAGGTACACTGACTATTGCTAGACCAACATCAACAAATAAGCCCACGGCAAGAACCTTCAACATGATTGTGCAGAACGCGGTGCAATCAAAAGATGTCGTGTCAGGTATTATCCCAATCAATGATATAAATGCATATGTATTATTTGATTCGGGTGTTACTTGCTCGTTTATATCTGATGATTTTTCTAAGAAGTTAGAAATACCTAGTGAAGAGTTGAATTTCCCTTTAAACATAGAAATTGCGAATAGGGAAGTGATTCCTATTAGGTTCGTATACAAGAATTGTAGGGTGAACATTAAGAGGAATGTTATGAAAGTAGATTTAATCCCAATAAAACTCAGAGAGTTTGATGTTATATTGGGAATGGATTGGTTATTCAATTATAGAGCGATAATTGATTGCCAAAAGAAGTGTGTACGCCTTATGACTCCGTCAAAGGTAGTTTTTCATGGTAGCAAATCGCCTAGACAAATGAGATGTCTAACGATGATGTAGGCCAAGAAGTTGTTGAGTCAGGGCTGCGTAGGGTATTTAACTTACATAGTCGATACTCAAAAGGAGAAGAGTGTAAAATTGGAGGAAATACCAGTGGTTAGGGAATTCGGGGATGTGTTTCCGGAAGATCTTCCAGGACTTCCTCCTGATCGAGAGATCGAATTCGTGATTGACTTAGCACCAGGAACCGCTCTGATATCAAAGGCCCCGTACAGAATGGCTCCGGTGGAAATGAAGGAATTAATGGTGCAACTATAAGAACTGTTAGATAAGAAGTACATTCAGCCAAGTGTATCACCGTGGGGAGCACCGATGTTATTCGTGAAGAAGAAGGACGGGTCAATGCGTATTTGCATTGATTATAGAGAATTAAACAAAGTTACTATTAAAAACAAATATCCATTGCCAAGAATACATGACTTGTTTGATCAATTGAAGGGTGCTAGATATTTCTCGAAAATAGATTTGAGAAGTAGGTATCACCAATTGAAAGTAAGAAAGGAGGATGTACCGAAGACGGCATTCCAAACTCGGTATGGACATTACGAGTTTTTGGTGATGTGTTTTGGTTTGACAAACGCCCCTACAGCGTTCATGGATTTGATGAACAGGGTGTTTAAACCATTTTTAGACAAGTTTGTGGTGGTATTTATCAATGATATTCTGGTGTACTCTAAAACTCAAGAAGAATACGTGGAACACTTACGTCTGATGCTGGAGACGTTAAGAAAAGAACAGTTGTACACGAAATTCTCTAAATGTGAATTTTGGCTGGAACGTGTACAATTTCTTGGGCACGTAATTGATAAGGATGGAATTTTAGTGGATCCATCAAAGGTCGAAGCTGTGATAAATTGGGAACAACCAAGAAATCCATCCAAAGTAAGAAGTTTCTTAGGACTGGCAGGGTATTACAGACGGTTTATCCAGGATTTTTCCAAGATTGCCACTCCGTTGACAAATTTGACGAGAAAATCTGTAAAAAAAATTTGGACGGAGAAGTGTGAAGGAAGTTTGTAAGAATTGAAAAAGAAGTTAAGTATGGCACCTGTGTTGTCATTACCAGATAATACAGGAAATTTTGTGGTGTATAGTGATGCTTCACACAAGGGATTAGGATGTGTCCCTATGCAGAACGACAAAGTCATCGCATATGCATCAAGGCAATTGAAAGACTACGAAAAAGGGTATCTGACTCATGATTTAGAGTTGGCGGCGGCTGTGTTTGCTTTGAAAATACGGAGACATTATCTCTATACAGAGAAGTGTGAGATTTACATAGACCATAAGAGTCTGAAGTATATTTTCACTCAAAAGGATCTGAACATGCGTCAAAGAAGATGGATGGAATTAATAAAAGATTACGATTGTGAGATCTTTTATCATCCCGACAAAGTAAATGTAGTTGCAGATGCTTTAAGTAGGAAAGGCCGGGAGAAGTTGATGTTGTTAACCAACCAGGAGGAGCTCATTTCAGCAATGGTAGGGCTAGAGTTGGAAATTAAATTTCCAAAAGAATCCAATGAAAAATTATACCAGGTGAAAGCTAGTCCAACTTTGGTGGACAGAGTAAAGAGCGCACAACTATTAGATGAAGAATGCAGAAAAATTAAGGAAAGTGTGGTCGAGGGTAGAGAAGTGAAGTACAACGTTGATACTGAAGGAATGCTAAGATTCGGGGGACAAATTTGGGTTCCAGCAGTATAAGATATTAGAGAAGACATCTTGACAGAAGCTCATAGCTCAAGATACTCAATTCATCCGGGAAGTACGAAGATGTATCAAGATTTGCGACAACATTTTTGGTGGCCAAATATGAAAAGAGACGTTGCAGATTGCGTTGCAAAATGTTTGACATGTCAGAGAGTAAAGGCAGAACATCAAAGGCTAAGCGGATTACTTCAACCGTTAGAAATACCAGAATGGAAGTGGGAGCATATCACAATGGATTTTGTGGTAGGTCTTCCAACGACCCAAAAAGGATACGATGCGATATGGGTGATAGTGGACAAACTGACAAAATCGGCACACTTTTTCCCAATAAAGATTAGATTTAATCTTGATCAGCTGGCGAAACTATATGTTAACGAGATCGTCTCAAGACATGGAGTTCCAATATCAATAGTTTCAGATCGAGACTCGAGGTTCACATCAAATTTTTGGAAGAGGCTACAATAATGCATGGGAACACAACTGAAGATGAGTACAACATATCATCCGCAAATTGATGGACAAAGCGAACGAATGATTCAGACGTTAGAAGATATGCTTAGAGCGTGTATCATGGATTTCAAAGGAAACTTGGATGATCATCTACCGTTGGTGGAATTTTCATACAACAACAGTTACCATGCAAGCATTGGTATGCCGCCATACGAGGCATTATACGGCAGAAAGTGCAGAACTCCACTATGCTGGGATGAAGTTGGTGAACATCAACTGCTTGGACCAGAACTGGTACAGCAGACCGCTGAAATTGTCAAACTCATCAGAGCGAGATTAGTAGCTACTCAAAATCGAGAAAAAAAGTATGTTGATTAACATAGGCAGAATCGTGAATTTGAAGCAGGAAATTTCGTGTTCCTGAAAGTTTCTCCTTGGAAGGGGAAAATTTGTTTTGGCAAGAAGGGAAAGCTAAGCCCAAGGTTTATTGGACCTTTCGAGATTTTACGAAAAGTGGGAGAAGTGGCTTATGAGGTAGCTTTACCTCCAGAATTAGAACATGTGCACAACATTTTTCATGTGTCGGTGTTGCGACCGTATAAACCCGATTACAAGCATGTGATAGAGTATGAACCATTGCAGTTCAGTAAAGATTTGTCATATTAAGAGATTCCTATCGAGATAGTAGATAGGAAAGAACAAGTGCTCAGGAATAAAGTGATACCTTCTGTGAAGGTGATATGGAGGAACCATAATGTCGAAGAGGTTACGTGGAAACTCAAAGCTGATATGATAAAAAATTAACCTGAATTATTTGTTTAGTCTATGTCTTCGATTTTGGGGACAAAATCTTTATAAGTATGGAAGAATGTGACGATTCGACTATTTGAGTTGTGATTCTGGGGACAAAATCTTTATAAGGAGAGAAGGATGTAACAATCCGGAATTTCAAATTGTAAATTAAATATTTATTGGATTATATAAATATTTATTTGAGGTATTTATTGTTGATTAAATGTTTATTGATGTGATGGTTGTTAGTAAATATTTATGAATCTAAATTTATTAGATAATGTTCTGAATTAAATTAATTTATAATTTAGAGAGTTGTAATATGACATGAGGTGTTGTGTTGTTGATTAGTAATTTAAAATGGTATGTTAAATTATTAAATTAGTAAATATTTATGAATATAAATTTATTAAATAATATTCTAATTAAATTAATTTATAATTTAGAGAGTTGTAATATGACATGAGGTGTTATATTGTTGATTAATAATTTAAAATGGTATGTTAAATTATTAAATAAAATTATAATGAAATTATAATTTTGTGTTATTTGATTAAATGGTAAATTTATTTAAAATATAGTATGTGATTAATTTATTTGATTAGTGTGAATATGGAAATACAAATAAATAATAGGTGATTATAAATTATAAACTAAATTGTTTATAAAAAATAAATTAAAAGAGTTTAATGTGGTTTTGCCAAACAAGGCTTAAGTATATTAAGTCTTTAATATTTAAAGGGTTTTGCGAAACAAAGCCTTATGACTTTTGGATTTCTTTTAATTTTTGAAGTTAAATAAAATAAAATAAATAATAAATATAATATAATTATAACATATACGTTAATAGTTTATAACTGATATTAGTTATTATGATTATTAAGGCCATATCAATTTTTTTTGTTTACGCTTACTGTTCAGTTTGGTTTTTACGCATAACTTAGTTGTCTAGGAAGATTATTGAGAGTTCAGAGAGAATTGAGAAAGGAGCTTGAGAGAATTTGAGAGAGATTAGTCTGCAATTAGAAAGAATTATCTTAACAAATTAAAGGTATGTTCCATAATCTCTATATTATATATATATATATATATATATATATATATATATATATATATATATATATATATATATATATATATATATATATATATATATATATATATGAGTGTGTTTCATGGCAAAAAAAATTCATGTTCAGTGAATTTCATCTTTTCGAATTGTTGCTAGACAATTGGTTACTTGTGATTATATGTATTGTGATGGTTGAGTTTGTATGCAAACAAGAATTTTCTATGCTAATTACAGTTAAAAAGTAGGAAATTAATGACAGTATATATATTTTCTTATGTGGCTTATGTAAGTACCAACTTTGATGGGCAATTCGTATGTTAAACTGTCAATTGAGTATTGTTTATGTTAGTTCACAAAGAAACGAAGAAAACACAGTTTGAACGGTGTGATTCGGTGTAGAATTGAAATCACAGTGATAATTTTGTAAAGGATGTTAAAAAATGGAGTTTTATATGAAAACATGAAATTTGAGAAATTAAACTAGTTTTAGGTGATGTTAAATTATTTTAATGGGTTGAATATGTTAGCAAATGCGTTTGTGGTGGTTTTATATCATTTGTACATGTTAATATTACTGTCCAGTGGGTGAAATTCGTGTTTGTTGGGCTAAAGTTTGCTCTCGCTCATAGCCATCTCTCGCTTCTCTTCATGTATCGTGCTTGCAGTAGCATTTGCTACGGTGCAAGGAAAAAAACTACTGAATCGCATCGCACAGCCCCAGTTGTGTATGGCGCAATTTCACGCCATACCATGTTCTGAGACAGTTTGTTTTGCTGCTAATGAAAACCTTGTAACACCCTTATATCTTGGTCTAAGGTTGTGTTAAGGTGTTAAACACGTAATAACATGGTCAAAACAAAATTGTGTTAGGTGGTTAGTAGTTTCTAAGTTTCAAATGATTATAAGCTATGAACGTGTTATGTTTTAACTTAGTTTATATAACGAATGTCAGATAAGTGTTGTGATGTTAACACCTGGAAATTCTAAAGTGTATATGGTAGTATAAGACTTTTATGGAAATAACAAGTATAACTAAAAATTCATATGTTGTGATATTTTAGTATGTCTAAGAGATATTGTGGTTCTAAACCTATGTGTAGGTGAACGTGAGTTTAATATTATAGCTTACGCTCGAGGCAAGTTTTCTAACTCTACATTTACGTTGAGAAAGTTTCTTACTTTAAACTTTCATTAAGCGAACTCTTGTATTCCTAATCATTATTAGAACAAGCTAGCTCTGACTTTAACTTTATTCAAACAAGTTTTGAATTCCAATGTTTATTGATGTATTCTAACTTGTTTATTGTTTGACAAGTTTCTTTATTGTCATTCGTGTATTATGAATGCAATTTTCTTAAATTCTAATTTCTAATATTGAATTACCTTATCTCATTTACTTAACACAAGTTATTCTCATTATGAGCAAGCTTTATTTTCAGCTTGCTATTACTTAAGGTATATTCAATAATTCATAGTCTTAGCTTAATATTATTAAAACAGGGTTTATTGTCCTTCAATACTTATGCTTTGTAGTTGTTTCTAAGCATGAGTTCAAGATATAGTTAGTTCGCTTACACTTATTCATTGTTCCATATTATGTTATTATTGATCAACTATTGTGTTATCAAACACTATTGATTCAACTAGTCCTCTAGTTGATGATCGTTGAACTTCAAATTACCCTTGAAAGCTTATCTAAACCAAACTTTCTTTGGTGCGGACTTGTACTCTAAATACTGAGATGAACAACCCTATTATTAGGGGATAATTTACGCTTAGCGTTGAAATGTTTGTGCACAATACATTGTACGAAGGGTTGATCCCCCTAAGTACGAGGAGTCCTTATAGTCTTATGATCATTAAAGTTGGAGTTGAAAGATTACTGTGAATCTGTGGACATAGTTCGTGGTCTTATGACCCTCAGATATTTATATTCCATATTTTGATTCCAGTCTTTGGTTATCATTGATAGAGTACTATTCAGTTTTGATGAGCCTATTCATTGGCAGTTATTATTACTATTCTCCTGTTGATTCATTACTATATCTAGTGAGCAATTGTTTTTCTCACTCTTGCATAAATATTATTATTGCAGCTAAGGTTAAAAAGGTAGATGAACCTACAACTAGCAAAGGAAAGGAAAAAAATGTACAAGTGATGAAGACTTGTAATTTTGATTATTGTTATGATGTTAGACTTTTAATTTGATGATAGACTTTTACTTAATGATGTGATGTAATAATTTTATTTCCTCACTTATATGATGTTAAGGTTAGACAACCTGGGATGTTTTTGGATTTAATGATGTAACTCTATTTAAAGGGAGGATTTATGACTTAATTTTATATTATATTTGGGTAGAAAATATGAATGAATGGATCGTGAACACCAAGTCTTGTGGGAATGAAGTACCTAGATTTGGGGGTGTCACAGCATTCTAGGTGACTTTGATGCATTGGCCATCGCCTGTGGGAACCTCTAGAAGGACAATTTGTTACTGATGGATGGAGGGTTCCTCAACTTCCATAGAGGAATTGGATAGCGTTGACCAGGCAAAGTCTGGTTGAAGGACTATAAATCAAGCGCTAACTGGGAGGTAACCCAGAAATTTTTATATTTATATGCTTTACTAGTTTATTTAGTAGATAGGAATTAATTTGCTTATTAAGTTCTCTTACCAATCCAAGTGCTATTCTAATCCATAGTGTCTCTCTTAATTGCAGGTATTGGAGGTTCAATGGACAGGCAGAAGATTATGAAAAAGTTATTCAAGTACAATTCAAATGTGGTTCCAATTTGTTCCATGTGCCTAACTTATTCTCCAAAATTAGTGGACAAGGAGGAGGATTGCTATATTTTCAGGGAAGTCCTCTACTTTACTTTTTTCTATTTCAGCCATTGAGGACAATGTCTAGTTTAAGTTTGGGGGCATTTTAGTATCGTATTACATATAGTTGATTATTTACATTGTAGTTCGTATAGTTACATTTAGTTTTTGCATTCAGCTTTTTTAAAATTAAAAAAATTAAAAAAAAACTTGAAAATTTGAAAAAATTCAAAAATAGTAGTTAGTTTACTATGTTTATATAGCATTTAGTACATCTTGCATGAGTCCAGCTGTTTGATGTTTATAGTTTGTTTTAGCTAATGATGAGATTTGAATTGGGTAGAAAGTATAGTACTGATTATTAGAGCTTTGATGTGATTTCTTGTTATGAATTGAGTCTTTTTCTGTTTGAAACTGGTATAATAAGGATATCACAGTAAAAACAACTTTTTAATTGATTGAGTTTAAATTGATACATAATGGGACTCTAAAGGATAATGCTAGTTTAAATGAAAGAATGACAAGAATAAGTAGTGATGACTAAAGTTAGACAAGAACCTAAGTTTGGGGGAATATTTGGGGTATATAAGCTATATTGAGATTAAAAAGAAAAAGAAAAAAAAAGTATAAATAAATACCGTGGCGTGCTTGTATAGTTTTGTGGCCTTTGTTACTTGAGTAAGTTAGCCCGAGGGAATTGTCTTTACACCTAGCGCCCTAAGGTCTTAATGGTCTGGGAATCATTGGTTGAAAGTTCGTTAAGGTAGCATCAAAAAGCCTAAGTGAATAAGACATTTCATAGCTATGTGTATATAAACCAAAAGAAAAAAATGAAGAAACGGGAAATAAGAGAAAAAAACACCTGTTGATGAAAAATAAAGCATAAGTATCCCATGTTGACCCTCGATATTGGTAATTGTTTAATTTTAGTTGGATCTAGCTGGTTTTTATATTTCTTGAGTTTACATTGTATGGTGCCTTCGAAGAGACTTGTTATGTGTTAAATTTGATTTTATATCAGTTAACATTGTTGTGGAGCACACACGCACTATATTAGTGAAACAGTCTAAGATTTGATGATTGATTGGGAAGTTACTGATGAGTTTTGATATGATGTATTATCATGATTACTTGATTTCTCTAAGGCCAGTTGATTAGACTTGTTTCCTGTCATTACTGCTGGATTCGTAAGCATGTAGATTAGTTGTATTGCATAGCATTGTTGTTTTCTGTGTTTGCTTGAGGACAAGCAAAGGTTTAAGTTTTGGGTTATTTGATAAGTAGATTTTATACCTACTTATCCGGTATTTGTTACTTGAATTAGTTGCTTAAACTCATGTTTCTTAGTTACTTTTCATGCATTTTGTGTTCATTTTGTAGGTTATATGTTTGGGAGCGATGTGAGCGACTATTGGTAAGGAAAAGCAAGAAAAATGCAAAGAAAAACAATCCGGACATCATTTAGGCTTTCATGTTTATTTCATCTTCTTGGTTTGGAATTTGAATTATATTGTAGAGCTTCTTCTTAGATTTTTGGAACATCTTGAATCATCCCAATCGGAGTTCGAATGCAAGAGTTATGATCTTTTTACCAACGGACGTCAAATGTCACTGTTTTGGGTGGCCATTTGCATAACAGTCACTTCCAGCCCAATTTCGACCTTCATCCTTTCGTTATTTCTCAATTCTCAAAGAATGAAAGTTGTAGAAATCGTCGATAGCTTCGATTTGATACGTGGAAAGCCCCGTAACTCCTTCTGGATCAAAAGTTATGGCCGTTTTACCAAAGGACGGTAGAGCAAAAAAGGTACCCCTGTTGGGGCGGGCTTTCCCTTCACAAAATGCCACGCCAAATGACATACCAAATGAAAATAGAACCATAGCCATGGAGCGAGCCTTTTACAGTATAAACCCCGTAGGGCGGGGTATCTGCAGAAAAAGCCGCTTTTTCCCGAATTTGAGTTGGAGAAGAATTATTTCGATCCGATTGACTCAAGGACTTCCAAGAGGACTTAAAGACATGTAAAGAGACATATAAAAGGAGGAAAATAACATAGATTAGAAGAGTGAGAGAGGATTCCATTAGATTATATTAGATTAGAATAGGAGAAAACATTAGTTCTTAGGAGATTTGGAGATTGGAGCACTTGGAAGCCATTGGAGATCAAGATCAAGAGCGAGACGGAGGATGAATTTGCCGACAACATATTCACTTCTTTTCCTTAATCTTATTCTTATCTTTTAATGTGTATTGAAGTGTGGATTCTTAGTTTTAATTCAATGAACTAATTCTTTGTTTGAGATTACAATGGATCTTATTGTGTAGTTTATTTTAATATGCTTCGCTATCAATTATTATGTTCTATTATGAGGATTGTCTATTATGATTTGGACTTAATTGTTTAATTGATTGGCCATCGATTACCGTGATAATCTATATGAACTCGAGAGATGAAGTTTAGATTTAGATCTGATTATGATAGCATGTGTTTGTGATTTCTACATAGATTAAATTCATGATTCGTGTTTAGGATAAAGATATACTTTTACGCCATACGTAATCTTATAGAGAACTTGTGCTTTAAATCCTTTTAATTATAATTCACATAGAGATATAGTGGATTAGTTAATTAGGGTGTCTTGTTTAATTCTATCATCTATAGATTTAAGTGAGTATGAGTATTATGCATCGAGAGGTGGTTTTATCTGCTTTAGTGTTCTTGATTAACAATTAAGGATAGAGAATAATTGATGAGAAGTGTGTTAACTTAAATAAAGCAATAAGTGAAGTTGTGATTTTAAATCTCTGTAATCTTAATTTAACTAGTGTAATTTAATATTAGTTTAATTATATAATTTGAAATTCATTTGTTTAAACAATTCCTCGTGGGAACGATACTCTACTTTCACTTTATTACTTGTTGACCACGTATACTTGCGTGTTGTGCATAATTAGATTTTACCCAACAACAATATATTAATCTTAAACATAAAAGGAACAAGCTAGTCGGTAGTCTTGCCCTTGCCCTTGCCCTTGTCTGTTCCAGAAACACCTCTTTGTTCCTCCTTAATTGAAAGGGTTTAAATAAGCAAGGATGAGTACAAATTGCCCAGCAAGTAATATACAACAAGGGTAAAGAGTTTCATAACACGAGTTTGAAATATCAAAGTATCATCTCTAAGATAGTTCAGAGTTTTAGAATGATATCATGAATAGTGAATATCAACAATTCTTGGAATAAGAACGATAATTCAATATAAATCAACAAATATATATGAATTTAACGACTATCAATGTATCTAACTGGATAAACAATTTATACTGAGTAGTCACTAAGGACTATTGAACATCTAATAGAATTACCAATATTAAATTGATAACCCAAAAATATCAAGTACTATAGATGATCAGTCTACAATACTTTAAGTTATGCATAACATCACAATAATATCAATTCATGTGTCAGGGTTTCCGACAACATACACTCCCCTTTCCGAAAGGGTTGTTCAACTCAGTTTTCAAGATTTTCGCACCAATTAATTGGTTTGGACAGTTTTATAAACATGCATATAGTCTAGCCGAATCAAATGGCATCGACTCTTTCACAATTTTAAAGAACAATACTAAGTTCAACATGAATAATAGCTTTCACAAGAGTTTAAACATGCTAGCTCATTTGAACGAGAAAGTAATATAACTTGTATTCAAAGAGATAAGCTTATGGTATTCGTCGAATAAAGAACGCAAAGATACTTGCACAATAAGATTAGGGTTCGGATACTCACTCAATATAAATTTGAGTAAGGTTAGAGAATTTGCACAATCAAAGAGTGAAGTTCAAGGAAACTTGCTCAATAAAAATTGGAGTAAGTTTAGGGAACTTGCCTCAAGCATAGTTTATCCACGTTAATAATTCAACACTTTCGAATCCTATTATAGTGTATTATAATTACAAGATGTTCATTAGCTAACACATTCTTTATTCAAGTTGTAATGATTTAAGTATGCACATATGGTACAAAATCAGCTCATAGGTGTATTATGAAATCAAGTATCTAGTTATTTCATAAGCAAATTAGGAATACTCAAGGTTAAGACCTTTTTACCCATGGACATCCCTATTACAAGGCAAACACCATCATATTATCTAAGCATCACATATTTACATGTATCAATAGGTTTTAAACTCCTTTTTGTAATTAGGCTTCATACAAGTTACTGTCCAAAAAATCAGAATGCAGAATCTAAGATTTCAGACTGGCGCGGCCGCACCTGATTTGTACTAAGGAGATGTGTAGCTGCGCGGCTCCCAGTTCAAACCAGGGCTGAGAAATCACTTGCTTGGCCTAGCTTGTCCATCCTTACTTACATAACACATATTAACATGTTAAGGGTCCTTTCGTATCTTTCAAGTTTAATCTAGGTCCTATTTTGCACAATACGGTTCTAAGTTGGACATCTCAACAATTTAAGGCCTTTTAAGGTTATGAAACCACAAGGTCCAACATGCATGATTCTTAGACACATAAGGTAGTCATATAACTCATATTAGACATGATCGCAAGTATTCATATCACATATGTGTATTTAACATCGTTTTGTTTTGAAATATACTTCGTTTATGCTTTCCTTGAATTATGATACTTAAGCATGGTATATATACATTTATGATACCTAAGTGAGCCTAAGAGTATCATCCAACATGTTCACAATTATCAGATTCTAACTTTCAAAGTAGCATGTTAACATTCACGTTCAAAGTTCGCATTTTCATTAACAAAGCTTACTACTAAGTCCAACATGATCATGCTTCAATACGAAATCCATATACTTAAGTTAGTATGTTCGACATGCATTTCAAAACCATACTAACATGCTTGCAAGATTAGAATATGCATTACTCAAGTTTACCATTTCTAGTTTTTCCAAATCTTGAAATTTTCTTGAAAACTTAACTTAAATCAAACTAAAACAACGTACTAAGTTCAAAATAATATCTAACCACATGCTAGGGTTATCTATATGCTTAAACTACTATCATAGCATGTTCAGAACAATCCAAAAACCTCAAATCAGTATTTAAGAAAAACACCACGCGCAACCAGACCAGCTACCATGTTCCAAAACATGTGTACCAACTCAGATAACACAATGGCATTCAATTCTACATCAATTAACAGAGATTTCATATAATTGCAAGAATTTGACCAACTTCAAAGTTAAGAACATGAAAATAGAAATGCTACCTCTTGAAGCTTAAATTGCTACTCCTCAATACACTAATTATGTTTCCTCAATTTCTCAGCAGCTTTCCCTCTCAGCTCACACTTAGCAGACAATTTCAAGTAACATAAAATCTAAAGAATGAAGTTGCTTATATAGAGAAATGCATACCCAGACAATTTCTTTACACCAAGGTTTAATTTAATAGAAGATGAGAGGAAACTATGGACATAAGAGAGTTGGCCAACTGCTAACATTGTATCCATCATCACCATGGATTATAGCCGATTTAATTCATGCAATAAAGAAGTAGGCTACTGTTTATGTACTATGAAGGTCACTGATTTTGGGACACGGGTTTTAAATCCCAGCAAGGTGATTAAAATGCTTAGTTTGGTTCCTTTAATTCCCATAATGAAATTTTAAGGTACAATTGTTACCATATTAGAAATGTAAAGATAATTTTATACTCACATCATATAATCCATGTACACTAGTCCAGTCTAATTATTATTCATAACCTGTATGGATTTCATTTAATTAACCACTAATAATTTAAAATCTCCTTAAAACTTTATTATTCCAATTATACTCACTTATTGGAATAGTTTGAAATTCTTTGACAGAGTTCATCTTTTAATGTTTTCACCCATACTTATTGTCACATAAATAATTGTTTATGTAAACTATAATTCCTTACACTTTATTATATAGTTTATATTATTACTTAGTTATGCCAATATGTCACACCACATTTTTTTTATGTAAGAATTACATAATATCACATGTCTTACACACATAAATTAAATGAATCATACAATTCTAGTCATGCAATTTATTTTACTCACAAGAATAATTAATAATCACATATTATTAATTAATCACCATTAACAACTAATTAATATAACAATTAACAATTAATATTACTTAATTGCTCACTTGATAATTCCTTCGTTAATTAATATTACTACTAATATTTCCCATCACAGTGCTACACAATGCTTTCAACGAGTTTATCACAAACTCCATACATTTCTAATTATTTACTATAATTGAGTTATCTCATTTTGTAACAACAAAAGTCATTTATACTTAAATAAATATTCATTTCCATTAATATTTATTTATTAAGACGTGAAAATTTCACGGGTATTACAGCTGGAAGGATCAAAAGTATCTGCCTCTGAAAGATCTCTGTCCAAGTGCCGGATAAAGAAATGTGCCCAGTCTAACTGCCGGGTCAAACTGTCCATCTGTGCGAAATGAGTCAGATCTCAGACACAGGCTAGTCAATCCGTCATCATCACGGATCCTGAAACTATATCCCCCATGAACTGAGTGGCGTGAGTCTGGGCTCCAATGTTACGAGGGAACCACCAATGGTGGAACATCTCTTGAGTGCAGGGACCCTCTAACAGTGAAAAACCGTCAACACCCAACAATGGGATATCAATGACGGTGACTGCGAAACAGGCCAGTAACTCCTGACAGGAGACAAGATCGGTATATGAATCTCTCCTGTAGTGCTCCTGATAGCACGCTCTCCTAAGTAGAGCTCCCATCCTCCATCTGTGAAGAGGGGAATCTTACGGGTGGAAATCACGTACTCAACTCCAGTCGGATACCCATCCTTAAATCCAATGCTCAAATGCTCCCCTGAATAGGGAATCCACATGATGACATCAGTTGTCAACAACTCCAACTATAGGCAACAATGAGTAAAACCCTCCGCAACAAGGACCTCCACCAGTATGGAATGATGCCATCTTCGTCCTCGTGGTTAGGTATCTAAGCCTAACACACTCATAGGACGCAAACATGGGAGCCTCTCATAGGCATAGAACTGCCAACACAAAGGCAAACATCTGCTGTCAGTCAACGCTCTTAACTTGTACATTGGGAAAAGACAAGAGAAATACTCACCATCAGAAATGGGTAGAATCCTAGCCAAGCCTCGGTCAAGCCCTGCGAGTTCATGCGCATTCCCCTGAGGAAGTAGGCAAAGGTATAGGAACCCCAATCATAATCTCCAATACGGTCCACGTGTCGAGTGGCGCTGATCAAAACGAAGGATACCGTAGGAGAGTTATCTGATATGAAGCAGCCCCTAATGATCATCAAGAACAATTGCTAAAGAATGCGATCCCTGACTCTCACATCATCGGGTATGGGCTCACTCAATAGCCCGCTCATAGCATCTACGCTCAAAGGACTTGCACGTACAGTCCTTTCCTTGAGTGCCTCCGCCGAAACTCCTAGAAAGGATCTGACGACAGTCGGGGTAATATCCGCCATACAAGGCACTGGTACCCCTCCAAACTCCATACTTGTGATAAACCACAAATCCATCGGCGTCATCATCACCTCACAATCTAGCAAATGGAGTGACTGAGTCTGGTGAAACTAGCGCTCAGACAATGCCCTGAGGTAACCCCAAGGACAACGACGAGGAAGAATGGAAAAGGACGTCCCGAATCCCCAGCCATGTACAATCACTCTATAGTCATCATGAAAAGCCTGATACATAGAGTGGATGCTGAACCAGTTCCCTCGAGGCTGTGTAAAGCCGGGAACCTACATCAAATACAGATCAACATCAGAATCCTTTACTCCTCATCAATAGGAAAGAAGAAAGATTAAGATCTAACTTTATACCTCGTTTGCATGCATATAAACTAAAGGGTGTCGAATCAAATCGCCCAGAAGCTCTAGGTTCGCCACTTGAATGCCTGGTAAATTCCTACGGGGAATAGATGTAGCAGGAGCGGGAGCCTCGACCGGTACATCCTCCTCCTCGTCCTCGACGTCCGACACATCAACCTGGACTGGAAGTATCACTGCCTCCACCAAACGATGAGGCTGTCTAATAGAACGAGGTTGAGGCACTTCAGAAGCCCTCATCCGTACACTAGAAGTGATCCCGCGGGAACTACTCTGCTAATTCAGATCCATAATATCTGGACAACAAATCTCCAAATCACCTCAGAAAGGGTGTAGTAAATTCTTATCTAGAGCTTTTCAAAATGCATTTTTATGACTACATGCATGCATGCATTATTTTAACATACGTCTATAGTAGAGTTAAAAATGCATGACTACGCAATGCCTACATTTTGGAAAATTTTTCTATAGTCCCCTTTATAAATAGGACTGTCCACATGCACATAGGCATGACTAAGTGGCCATTTAGTAGCACACCTACCCACAATCATATACATCCTACATGCATTAATACATCATAGTAAAAAATCTATAAGTGTAGTCTAATTACCAGGATTATTTTGCTTTTCTACCTTTACTCATTTGTCCTCAAATAGGATAAGAAATGATAGTAAAAGGTGCCAATTTGACTGTTTTAAAAGTCAAATTTTTTTACATCATTACGTTCAGCATGGTTTAATACTAACATTTACTATGTTGAATATTTTTTATAAAATCATATCAACATGCATATTCACTACTATGTGTCTAGATGCATTTCATGTGATAAGTCATTTTCCAATGGATAGAAACTAGAAAAGAATACATGCATACGTTACAGTGATAAAGGTAGAACACACATGCGGTAGCAATGTAATTTGTAGAAAGTCGCCCTAAACTCAAAGAGATCTAAAGAGGAGCTCTCGGATTTCCTTCGCAGTGCAACTTGAAAGTGACTTATGAAAGCAACCCACAGGCATTACATACCCACGGTTGGCCGCAGGTCCACCTGTGGCTGCTGCAAGTGTGCCTACAACACCCCTACATGGGTCCCACCCCTCTGGCTCGGTCCAGTTTGAGTTGCAAAGGAGGTCTCACAAGTTGAAAAGGCCAAATCAGGAATAAAAAATGCTACGCAATTAAGCGGAATAGCCTGGAATCCTGGTTTTCACAGCTCAAACTCTGGCTTTACATGTCACTCATTGGTATTCGCCTAAATACAAGGTACATTATACCGATGAGCTCAACTTTTGCAAATCATACTCAGTAATGCCTCACACAGGTCTGATGCCACTAAATACATGGTCGTAACCATAAACAGTCCCCCGACGGGGGTCATAATGCTGATGTCATTAATAAAGTACCCCCAGCGGGGGTCACAACGCCGATGTTATTAATGAAGTACCCCAGCGGGGGTCATAACGTAATGCCACCATTTATATACGCGTCAATGAAGGTCAAGCAGCCTTGACATGTTCCCCTGCGAGGGTCACAACGTAATGCCACCATTGATATATGCGCCAATGAAGGTCAAACAACCTTAACATGTTCCCCGACGGTGGTCACAACGCAATGCCACCATTGATATATGCGTTAATGAAGGTTAAGCAGCCTTGACATGTTCCCCAGAGGGGGTTACAACGTAATTCAACCGTTAATACACACATCAATGAATGTCAAGCAACCTTGACAGTTTTCCAATAGGGATCTATCCGGTGATACATACATCAGCGAAGGTCAGACAGCCCTAACAATGCATATTGTTGGCAGTAACTCCAATATGTTGAATATGCTGGTGACACAAACCAGAGAAGACCATCCTCATCAGAGAGGACCGATGATGGAATATGTTATACATCCTCAAACAGACAAAGCTTTTATCTCCACAGATCTCTTACACACGAGAGGCACATATTCAAAGTAAAGTCTGCATCAAGGATTCAGGACTTTGGTGATAACCTCAACGTCAACATCCTAGAAGACTTGGATTGAATGTCCAAGACATCACTGATTGTTATCTCTGAAGGGATTAACAGGGAACCGACAATCATCCCATCATGTTGGAAAATAATCCAACAACATATATGCATCATGCATTTGCATCATATTGTTGCACATGGCATCATATTTATCTTGTTGCATTTCAAGTGTCTAGGATTCTTTATCCTATCCATGCCTTGCATTGCATGAATATAATAAAGAGGGGCATCTGTAGACACTCAAAATTTTTTGCACATCTGTTACTAACATTGCAGAAGGGCAGATTCATTTTTCGAAGATAACCCTGGAAGACAGCTCACATCCATTTCGGATACCACTGGAAGTTCAGTCTCAACCCCAGAAAACACACCGGGAGTATCAGTTCCAAGATCGGAGATAACCCTGAGTTTCATCCTTGGAGATAACCCCAAGGAATGTCATTGCAGTTCAGACGATAACCCCAAAAATGCTTATTTTAGATGGATGCAATCAGCTTCAACCTCGGAACTCCTGTTGAGGCACTCATTCCAAAGACCCGGAGATAACACCGGGAAGATAGGCACACTTAAAGATGACCCTGAGGAATTCAAACACTTGCAGCAGTCCAATCTCAGAGATAACCATGAGCAACGCCTGCTTTATCAGCCCAAACCGGAGAAATTGTCATCTCACCACCTCAACATCTCGCCGTCTCAACATTTCAAACATACATTTCTACACAATAATGTCCCACATGGTCCCCTCTTCCTGACTTCGTACAACCTCTAATCTCAAGTCATTGCTTAACTCTCGATAAAAGAGGTCTGAAGAAGGTCTTGTACACCTCGTTTGGATGCTCAGATTGAAGTTTTGCAAGTTCGAGCGGACATCACAGTGCATAAGTGCACGTACTTCGAGACAACGGGACCTACAGAGCCCGGGCCTCCCCGGGCAGCCGTAGGTACATATGCGGCTACCGCAGGTACACCTGCGGCCACCATCTCTATAAATATAGAGCTTGGGGTGGCCATTTTCAAAGAGGAAAAGGCGAGGAACCCTTATCAAATTTGCTCTGTACACACCCCATACTGAGTGCTTTCTCATTTTAAACACCTATTAGCTCACAT
The DNA here is from genome assembly GCA_020205605.1 of Panax ginseng. Classification (NCBI taxonomy): domain Eukaryota; kingdom Viridiplantae; phylum Streptophyta; class Magnoliopsida; order Apiales; family Araliaceae; genus Panax; species Panax ginseng. The sequence goes on from CM035127.1 coordinate 66,673,378, forward strand.
ATAACTATATTTTTACCGGCGAGAGCTGAGTATTCATCCATTTATAGTCATAGAAGTCTTCTTTGGTAGCCCACTGTAAGACTTCTTACATATTATAAAGCCTTTCTCTTTATCTTTGCACACACTATTCTTCACATTGAGAGTTGTGTTGTGTGTGTATGCCCGAACTTCGGTCCGTGGTTTTCATTTTTGTCTATATATATATACTTATATATGTATATATTTATATATATGGACTAACATTGTTGAGTTATGCCTCGATTGAGCCTAGACTTATGTCTGGAGTGTTTACTTGCTTATATATATATATATATATATATATGAACTGTTGTCGAACTATGTTCGATGAGCCTGGATTTATATCCGGTGCGTTTACTGCTTTTATATATATATATATAGCGACAAATTACTAAAATGATAAACCGAGCCGGGATTGAGAATCATCCTGTGCGTTTACCACTTATATATATATATTTACATTTGTGTCAGGCCTGGAGTTTACTTCGGGGCCTTTTACTGCTTTATTTATATTTCGTCACGCCTGGAGTTTATTTCGTGGCGGTTGATCATTTTTATTGCTTTCTTTACATTTAGTCCTGCCTGGAGTTTACTTTGTGGCGGTTGATTGCATTTATTGCTTTATTTACATTTCTAATCCCCCATGGAGGAGCTTCTTGGTGGTTGATCATGTCTCTATATATATATTTACCGCTTTAATATATTTACATTTCTGATACCCCATGGAGGTGCTTTGTGGTGGTTGATCATGTCTGTATATAGATATATTTACAGCTTTTATATATATAACTGCTTACTACTTTTCCTATAAATTACGGCATCATGTGAGCCTAGGAATCATGTGATCACAGATTCAATCTACTGAATCTAGATTCGTTTCCCGTGATGGACATTTTCATCTGTAAGCAGCTTGTAAATTATTCACGGTGTTTGAATTTCCTTAGATGGCTTTCATGCCCATAAAGAGTTCGGCACTGCTATATATTATTTTCTCGAAGATGCTTCGCATCTCGAAAATAAAAGCAAACAAGCCGAACATTTAATAATAAAATGGAAGTACGAAAAAGGTCTCAATTTCTATTGAGCACAAGGTTTGAAAAACCTCTTTTACAAAACTTCACTTCTATATCATGTTTAAAATTGAATTTTTTATATAAATGTAAACCCTTTGTAAATGCAAACTCTATGTGTTAAATTTAAATTTGCATCAGTTAGCATGGATGTTGAGTACACACACACTATACCAGTAATAACAGTTTAAGACTTGATGAATGATGGGAATTATTGATTAGTTTTGATATGAAGTATTTTTAAGTTTGCTTGATTTCTCTGAGGCCAGTTGAATAGATTTGATTCTATAAAAACTGTTGGATTCGTAGGCATATAGATTAGTTGGATTAGATCTCATTGCATTGCATTGTATAGCATTTTTGTTTTGTTTCGTACTTGAGGACTAGCATGGGTTTAAGTTTGGGGGAGTTTGATGAGTGGGTTTTATACCTACAAATTGACTTCTAATTCAAGCTTAAACTGTGTTAATTCTTTGTTTTTATGTTTCGTTTTTACTTGTTTAGTGTTGTTTTGTGTTTAGGTGTGGTGGCGTGGTAATTTGACTTAAAAGTTAGAATTATAGCGAAACTTGGCAAGATCAGGAGCTAAACTTGGACTTTAATGAAAGGACCCCATTGAGGCGACTTTCTACACACAAAAACTTTCCACAGCCGGGGGGTGCAATGGAAAATTAGTGTTCTGTTTGGTTTGAACTGTTGTAGTAAACATGAAGGTTAGTGATTGGAATGGCTTGGAACTTAATTGTGCATGGAATTAGAGTCAGAATACATATCTTGGCATATATTTAACAACAACAAGAAGATTGAATCATCATACAACCAACTAACATCTTTCGAAGGCAATTTTGAGCAAGAGCATTGGAGGAAGACTTTGAAGGATATTTCATGATAATTGCAGATTAAGGCTAGAGAGAAGGATGGTTCTAGATTCATTCTTTTTCTTTAGTTTAATATTTTTAATTGGGATGATGTTTACTTTGATTAATTCAGTTTTTATTTCATTAATGATGAACTAATTTACTTTTTAGGCTTATAACGGATCTCAGAGTTGAACGATAATTATGTAATCTTTAACTTTCAGTTTAATAACCTATCTTTCAGTTTATCTATATTTATTTGTGCTTGAATCTATGAATTTCTTGATCACCAATTCTATGTGGACTTGTATGGATTCAAGAGAGGATGTATGAGTCTAAACTTAGTCAATATAACATATGTTCTTAAATTCTGTGATTGAATGGAATCTTGATTTATGTTAGGGTAGAGATATGCCTAGCGTCACATATAATCGGATAGAGAACTTGAACTTAAACCTTCTTTTATTGTAATTCACATAGAGATATAGTTTATTAGTTAATTAAGTTGTTTAACTTAATTCTATCTAATTTGTGGATTTATGTTAATATGATATTAGTGCATCGAGAGATGGCTAGTTCTACTTAAGTGTTCTTGATTAATAAACTGGGATAGTGAATTAAACTGGAATAAGGTATAATAATCAAAGTGATACTTAGAGTGAAGTTGTAAGCCTAATTCTCCAATATTTATTTGAAATTACAGTTTTTAGGGTTTGTGATTGTTTGGTATTCTTTGTATTTTTAATATTTTTAGTTATAATTCTTAAATTGGATAGTTTAATAAAATTTGGATTAATAAGAAGTTTATAATTGTGAGGGTTAATTTCTTGCTAATCTATGTGGGAACGATACTTAACTTATCATTATATTACTTGTTGACCACGTATACTTGCGTGTTGTGCGTAACTAGATTTTACCCAACATAATTCTAGCCTTCAACTGTCGACTCATGTTTGCGTATATAGAGTGAAGCTACTGTTCATGTACTGTGATGGTCATTGATTTTGGGACACAATTTTTAAATCACAGCACTTGGCTATAAAATGCTTAGTTTGGTTCCTTGAACTTTCAAAATATAATGTGCTAATGCTACTAAACAATGGAAAATTAAGGATTATTTATGTATTCACATCATATAATCCATGTACATTAGTCCAGTCTAATTAATATTTTTAGCATGCATGGACTCAATTAAATTGGTCACTAATAATTTAATATCTCCTTAAAACTTTATTATTCCAATTAGACTCACTTATTGAAATAATTTGTAATTCTTTGATATAGTACATCTTTAATGTTTCCACACATAGTTATTGTCACCTAAGCAATTATTTATGCAACTTATAATTCTTTTCACTCTACTATATAGTTTTATATATTATATAGTTACCACAAGGTGTCACACTACACACTCTTTTTAATGTAGTTACTAAATATTACTATATACCTTGCACACATCAATTAAATGAGCAATACAATTCTAATTATGTAAATTACTTTACTCATTATTATTCTAATATTCACAATAAAAATTAATTAATAATATAATAGTAATTAATTATTCCGTTCTCAATTTATTCATTCCTTAATTAAACCATTCAAATTTTCATTCTCATGCCACACTAGGCATTTCACAATTCTCAACTCTCATATAAATTCAATTTAAATTAATTGAATTACTCATCACACTACACATCAATATTTATATTCAAATAAATATTCATTTTCTTATTATATCAAAATAATATTTATTTCATGAAATTCACGGTTCTTACAATTAAAGCTAAAGAAAAACCTATAGTCAGCCTTAATAAAACTCTTCAAAGGTTTAAAACACCGGCAAAAGAAGTTACCCTCTCTAAGTTAAACCAAGAAGTCAATAAGCTAAAAAAGGAAATTTCTAACCTAAAAATAGATATTTCCAATATAAAGAAAGAATTTGAAGCTAAGAAACCAGATCTTCAAGTACATGATTCCTCTAGTGATGAAAATCACGATGACCCAGAATCATCAAATACTAAAGAATATTCAGATTTCTTAACATTCAGGGTCTTTCCCTTAAAAGAATTAAAGATATCACAATTCAAAAGTGGTATATTTCTATTACTTTAGTAGTTGACAAAACTTTTACTATACAACCTCATGCTCTAGTTGACACTGGTGCAGATTTAAATTGTATTCAAGAAGGTTTGATCCCTACCAACTATTATAACAAAACCAGTGAAAGGTTAAATTTAGCTAATGGTAGTCAAATGGAAATACAGTATAAACTTCCTAAAGTTCATATTTGTCAAGATAATATATGTTTTAAAACATCTTTTGTTTTAATCTGCAATCTTACAGATAAGATCATCTTGGGATTACCGTTTATATATTTATTATACCTTTTCATCACTAATAATGAAGGATTAAGCAGTAAACACTTAGGTAAGAAGGTAACATTTAAGTTTCTTATTAAACCTAAAGAAAGAGATTTAAAATTTATTCAGGATGAATCTATTTCTAATTCTTTGAATTTAATAAACTGTAAGACAACTCATTTAAAATTCTTAAAGGAAGAAATTAAGTACAAGCATGTTGAGAAATAACTTGATGATAAAAGAGTTCAAGAAAAGATTGAAGAGCTAAAAAACTATTTAAGTAAAATTCTTTGTTCATATTCTCCTAATGCTTTTTGGCATCGAAAGAAACATGTTGTAAGGCTTCCTTATGATAAGGAATTCAAATAACATTTGATTCCTACTAAGGCTAGGCCTATACAGATGAATCATGAACAAATGGAGTTATGAAAAAAAGATATTAATGATCTCCTCCATAAAGGATTAATTATAAATAGTAAATCTCATTGGTCCTGCCATGCCTTTTATGTCAATAATGAAATAGAAAAGGAAAGAGGTATTCCCCATTTAGTCATTAATTACAAACCATTAAACAATGTTTTAGAGTGGATTAAGTATCCTTTACCCAATAAAGATGACCTCCTTAGTGGATTAAGCAATGCCACAATTTTCAGTAAATTTAACCTAAAATCTATATTCTGGCAAGTTGCCATTCACCCAGATGACAGGTATAAAACAATATTCACTACCCCTTTTGGCCATTATGAATGGAACGTTCAAGCATTTGATTTGAAAAACGTCCCTAGTGAATTTTAGAATATTCTTAATGACATTCTGAATCCTTTCAGTCATTTTATTATCGTTTACATTGATGATATTCTTATTTTCTCTAAATCAGTTGAAGAACATTTTAAACACTTGAATTTATTCTTTAAAATAGTAAAAATCGATGGACTTGTTTTGTCTCCCACTAAATACAATATATTTCAGACAAAGTTAGATTTCTTGGTCTCAATATTTATCAAGATTTCTAGGATCGCTAAATTATGTTAGCAAATTCTATGAAAATCTTAGAATAATCTGCAAACCTCCCTTTCAATGTTTGCAAGATAACCCTCCCCCTGGACTGACATTCATACTTCTGTAGTCCAGTAAGTCAAAAAATATGTTAAGGCTTTGCTTTGCCTTACCTTGGCATCTCTAATGATCTAGCTTTCAAAATCAATGAAACTGGTGCTTCAAAAATTGGATTCGGAGGCATCCTCAAACAAAAGTTAACTCCTACTTCATCTAAACAAATTGTTCGATTTCAATCTGGTGCATGAAATCCTACACAGTTAAATTACAGTACTATAAAAAAGGAAATTCTTTCCCTAGTACTATGTATTAATAAATTTCAAAATGACTTATTAAATCAAAAGTTTTTAGTTAGAATAGATTGTAAATCTGCAAAATATATTTTAGAAAAGGGATATTGAAAACATCGCTACTAAAAAAACTTTTGCTAGATGGCAAACTCTTCTAAGTATATTTAATTTTGAAATTGAGTATATTAAAGGAAGTAATAATTCAATTCCTGACTTTCTTACTCGAGAATTTATCAATTCAGATGCCCCATATTCAAAATGAGTGTGCGAGGTGGATCCAGTTCTCGTGGATCAGGCCGCTCTTCTAGCCCTAGTAATTAACCCAAAGGAACTTTGGTTCCACATCCAGTTAACCCAGTTCCCCCAGTTAATCTAGTTAATAGATATCAGCTACTAGGAACTATTCCCAAATCCTATAACACGATTTTGGCCAGTAACCCCAAACCAGTAGACCTGTTTCAACCATCTTCCCAATACGGGCCCAATTATGAAGTTTAACTGTTTCATATCGAAACTCATATGAAACCAAAAGATAATCCAATTAAACTTGCTTCCTAATATTTCCCCACTGGATGGCACTTTCTTCCTCTTGCTCCTTATAAATCCCTTGCATATTATAAGGATATCTGTGACAACCGTAATTTTGTAAATTAATTTTAATATTTATTTGATTGAATAAATATTTTTCGATGAATTAATCATTAGATTAAATAATTAATTGATGAAGTTGTGATAGATTAATTTAATTATATGTGTTACATTTATTAATTTAATGTGGAGAATTTTTATTATTCGAAGTATGTGATTATATGAGCTTATTGAATTAAAAAAAATATTTAATAAGCCTATGTTATTTTAATTAATTTAATTATTAATTAGAGATTTAATAATTTGACATTATTAATCAAAGAGAATTTGAATTATGTGACTATGTGTATTAATGAGAAATTATTATATTTTATTTAAAGTCAATTAAATAAGATATTAGATTTATTTTATATGGATGTGACATTATTTAAACTATATGATAATGATTTATTAAATTAAATGATTTTAAACCCCATTCTTGCTAGCCAAACATAACACTAAGAGAGGTTGGGAGCAGTTACCCATGATAGGTAACTGACCTCCATCATCTTGTGATCGATTTACCTTATGTATTAGTATACGCCTTCTTTTCTTTTCCTTATTATTTCTAAGTCTGACAAAGTTTAACAGAGAGAGAGTTTGAGAAAGTTTGAGAGAGATTGAGAGAAACTCTGTTATTGAGGTAGAGAGATTTGTCATTTTATTTAATCTATGCTTTGGGTAATTCTCTTCAACCCAAATTCGTATTTTACGTCTTTTAAGTTTTCATAAAAATGGCTTTCATACTTCTGTTAGTCTCTGTATTTGGGAAATTCTGTTGTTATGAGAATATATGTAATAATTCGAGTTGTATGGCATGTTTTATATATATATTGTGTGTTTCCATATCATCAATTTCATGAGATTACAACGTATGATTATGGCTTGTTATTTCAAAATTTCTGATCATTGATATGGCCATATGGCCTTATACGTGATTTTTTTTTATGTCAAATATAATTTATTTTGCAAAATTCACACATTGATATGATTATGCATGTTAAAATGAACAAAATGAAACTTGAATGGTTGGATTTGGCTTTACAACGAATCCGTAGCATTAAAATCCATGTTTTTGTTCAAGAACTTCAAGAACATCAAGAACAGTCCAATTTGCATGCTTTAATTCTGTGATTATGTGTTTTAATGGGTGAAATTCACTCCATAGATGTTAAGTATTGATTATTTATGAATTCTAGCATGTGGGTATGTCTAAATTCGTGTAAAAAATAAGTTGATTGAAACTTTTAGTCGTGTTACGCAATTTTCGCGATTGCGAATCGAATCTGAGTCTCATGTGCCTTCAACTCCTAGTTCTTTTCCCGCACCGCAATGCCAAGTGTCCAGCCACAGCGCCACCACCGCCACCAAGCAGATCCAAGTGTTCGAATCATAGCAGCCATCACAACCGAAGCGCCAAGAGTTAATACAAAAGTGGCACTTGCATGGCATACTTAGCAGATTGTCCAGAAAAATGCAAATTTTTAATGTTCAAGTATAGAAATGAGTTAGTGACCTAGTCTAATGAACATAAAAACTTGTTAGACATATAATGAGATATTAAAATGAGTTTTTACCAAGTCAAGAAGACAATTACATGTTATTTGAATCGTTGATTATGTAATTAACTTGTTGTTCGTGTAGTATTATATTATGTGAAAACAAGTATGGTAATTTGACTAAGTATGGTCATGAAGTCGAGATTAGACAAAGAATAACTTATGATGTTTAGTACGTTATTATTGACTGATATTGTGAACGTAATTGATATGTAGGATTTAATTCAAAGAACGAGTTTGTTTAAGTGTAATCTAAGCATGAGGCAAGTTTCTAAACCTTATCTTGTTACATTGAGCAAGTTTTCTAACTCTACATTTACCTTGAGAAAGTTTCTTACCCTAAACTTTTGTTGAGCAAGTTTCCTAACCTTACTTGTTATCGTTATATAAATTGATTAATTCCTCTTTCAATATTGAGCAAGTCCTCATTATTATTGATCAAGCATGTCTTGGATATTAAAGTTTATTAATCTTCAAGCATGATGTTGTTATACAATAATTATCCTATTGTATACCTTTTGAGATGTTATTCAAGTTAAATATTCATTTGCTGTTAAACATTATTAGACTAGCGAACCCTTATTAATTCGACTAGTCCATAGTTGATGAGCGTTCTAAATTTTTAGAATCCCTTGATGAATTATCCAAGCCAAACTTCCTTTGGTACGAACTTGAATGTCAAACTGAGATGAAGAACCCTGTATAGGGGATTATTTACGCTTTAGCGTTAAGATATTGTGCACAGTATGGTACTAAGGGCTGATCCCCCTAAGTACGAGAAGAAGAGTCCATAGTCTTATGACTGTTAAAGGTTTCAAGTAAAAATACTTGACAACCTAGGACATAGTTCAAGGTCTTATAACCCTAAGAATTTCTTTTGATTCTTGTTATCCATTCTTGATTCAAAAGTTGAGCTTTATATTAGAAGTTATTATTTCTCTCGCATGTTATTATTCATTATTATATTGTTATACTTGTGGGCAATCGTGCTCACTCTTGCGTAATAATAACATTGCAGTTAAGAACAAAAGAGCAGACGAACCTTCCACTAGTAAGGGCAAGGGAAAGCTTAGCAAGTAATGAAGACTATTTTATTATTGTGGTTATGTGATGTAATTAAAATTGATGTTACTAAAACTTATTTGTTTATGTTTTCCGCACAGATGTTTTAAGGTTAGAGGTTAGAGTAACCTGGGATTTATTATTATTCAGTTGATGTAACCCCATAAGGGGAGAGATTTTATTATTATTTCTATATATTGTATGGTTTGCATTTGATTTATGGGTAGATAGATAGATGATGTTTGTACAGTGAACACCAAATCCTGTGGAAATGGAAATACCGGATTTGGGGGTGTCACAATATTCTTCTTCAAACCGAGTCAATTTTCATCAAACCTATTTATGCTAAAGATGATGATTCCAAAGTCCTTTATCATTCTTTGTGTATTAAACAAATCATTCAAATAACAGACTGGGGAAATCATCCCTCTAATCTTCATCCACTTTCCAATCAAAATAATTTATTCTATTATTTTGATTACATGGAAGCTTGGAACAAGATCTTCCTTTATCAAAACCAGTCTTTTAGTCATTAGTTGTTCATCCAATTTGACCACAGATTTAAAAGTCAAATCCCATTTTGGTTCCTTCTTTGGTGGTCGAGATTTGGTTTTTCTTTCGACCTTTTTCCTAAGCCATTAAAAGCCCAAGTCAATCACTTCTGCAATCATAGTCAGTATAATCCAAAGTTTGAAGGTATCCCCATATTGCTGCAATTTGTTAGTAAATACAATATTCCTTGGATTCTCAAATGGCAATATAACCTTCTTACGCCAATTGTTGAGTCAGTTTTTTAGTCTCCTTCTTCTAGTCAGAATTCTACTTCTACCACTGTTATTCAAGTCACCATGGTTTCCCGCATTTTCTTAACTAAATGGTGGGATAAGTTTGATATCAATAGGATAATTGGTCAAGTCCAGAAGGAGTTTCCTTCTGTCCCTCTTCCTATTGTCCTAGTTGAATCTCATCCTTCTAAAGGATCTTCAAGTAAGGCAAGAGTTAAAATCTAGTCCAACAAATTCTATTGATATTTCTAATATCAAGAATTGTTCAAGTTCAGAATTAAAGCTCTTAGCCCAAGCCATTCAAGAAAGAGTCACCAAGTTACATACAAAAATTAAAGCTTCAGAATGTTCTTCCTCTTCTTCCAGAAAAATAATTGCCAGTAAAGATGATGAAGATGAAGACCCATACGGCTCCATCAAGTTGCAAGATGCTCAGGATCCATTTGCCTGACATCTCAGTCAGCGATTTCCAGCATTCACTCCTGCTTTTCCACCGAAAGTAGCCCATAGTCAAAAGATTCTGTTACTTTTTCAAAAGTAGCCGAAAGTTTGCTAGCATAGTAAAAAGTCAACACTATTCATCAATATTTAATGTTGTCTATAATCATTCACTTTTGTAATAGTAATCTATAATAGTTCATTCCTTATTCTATAAAAGGAATTCGAACTCATTTAGTTAGGCAGACTTAGAAAGACTCAGAGTTCTCTCTAACTAATCTTTAGACTAACTTCCCTCTCTTCTTTTCATCTATTTCTATAATGTTCTAAGTAATCTGTAAGTCACTTTTATTTTTTGTTGTTTGTAAATATTTCTTTTATTAGTAAAACTGTTATATTTTAGTATTTTTGTTGTATTATTACATGCGCTACTCCGTTCTTCCTCCCTTCCCTTGACTTCCACCCTTAACGTGTGTGTGTATATATATATATACATTCCACAGTCCTGCCTAGATTTCAAATTTGTGGCAGTTGATCATCTTTATATGTATATATATATATATATATATATATAAACTATTTGTTGCTTTTAAATATTTGTTTTAACTGCTTTCTCAATGTAAATCAATAATATTCCAGTCTGTGGACTAGATTTATCTAAATCTAGCCATCTCTAACTGGAACCATTGAGCTGGAATTGTAAGATTTATTTAAATCTAGTTTTCTATCTAGTTTTTGTAAATATTAATCAATCATGTGAGCCTAGGAGCCATGAGATCTAAGATCCAGCTAACGGATCTAGATCTGGTTCCCACGATGGACCCTTTTCAGCGCAGCCAACTTGTAAATTATTTATGGTGTTTGGACATCCTTTGATGGCTCTCATGCCCATAAGGAGCCGGACACTGCTATGTATATTATTTTCTCAAAGATGCTTTGCATCTCGAATATAAAATCAAATCAAGCCGAATACGGAATAAAATTGAAGTATCAAATGCCTCAATTACTATTGAGAATAAGGGTTTGAAAACCTCTTTTCAAAACATCACGACTATATCTTGCTTAAAATTGAACTTTCATACAAATCAAACCCTTTGTATATAAGTGCAAACAAGGCATAACACTACTTCCAGATAACTGCACTTAGGCCCAATAAACACACACACACACACACACACACTTCAGACAATTAGGGAATTAAAAAGTTATGGTAACCGTGTTTCCACGGAAGTCGGGGGGGGTTGCCTAGCACCTTCCCCCACTTAATCAAGCCCCCAAACTTTGTGAATCTCGGTTTTTAAGGCCTGTTAAATAGAGTCCAATCATTGGGACATTGCGTAAACCTTTTCAAAATTGGTTGAGTTAGTATAACCATTTCAAAACTACCAACTGGCAACTCTGAATTTTTAAATTGTCGACATTTTTTGTTGAACTCTTTTCAAACTCGCCTTTTCAAACAAAACTCAACATAGAGAACATAAAGGGCAGAAAAGAAAAGTGTAAAATTTTTCCCAACATCGACAAGTGGCGACTCTGCTGGGGATAGTAGAGTGCTTAAGCCATATTTCAAACTTTTTAAAAAATCCATCTTATCTGCTTGTGTGTGAATGTTGCATTTCCATTAAATGGATGAGAATGAATGCTATATTTACCACACTTTAGTGCCTCGCACAATATCTGCATGTTGTATTAGAGCTTTGCACAATGTCATCATTTCATACGGTGAGACACGATACATATGAATGTATGTTGTATGATTCCTCCACTAGGAGGCAAACCTGTCAGTGTTTGATTGCCGGACTCAAGGGAGACTAATCCCGCGAGGCTCAGGAAAGGCACCAATCAGATTTGCTCCAATTGAAAGATCGGATTAACTTCCCATCTAGTAAAATGCGCTGATCTGGGAACCTTCATGCCAAAAAGCTATGATAGTAGCCTGAGATAGGTCAGCCTCTGATAAACCAAATGCGAAGGGAAGTCTCTTCATGTGTTTCCCTTTCAATTCCATGTAAATTACAATTCCATGTAAATTCTGATTCCATGTAAATTACAAATCCATGTAAAAATAAAGGAAGATGTAAATATGATTTCCTTTCCCTATCAAAACATGTCATGTTATCCTGTCATCAAAACAACTGACATATGTTTTGCAGGAAAACATTAAAAAACCTCTAAAAATAGACACATTTTCATAGCATGCATCCTCTTAATATTTATCCAGACTAAACTGTTAGTTCCTAGTAGGAACACAATAGATCTAGAAGGGGGGTTGAATAGATCCTTTTTAATTTGAAATACTTTTCACACGTTTATTTTATTTTGCTAATGACTTAGCATATAACAACCATAGGAATCTTTTCAAGCACATCGAAATAAGTAAAAGATCCCCTTCACTGATATATTCATGAACATATATATATTGTTCGTAGAGTTAGTTTAGTTGTAAGTAGTTAATACATATATAGCATTTATACAAGTTAGGTACACAATGTAAATGACAGAAAGTAAATGACTGAATGTAAAAGATACAAGGGATTTTAAGTGGTTCAGAGACTCAAGCTCCTAATCCACTCTTCTGCTTCAACGAGCAGGAATTCTGTTGGGTAAAATCTAGTTACGCACAACACGCAAGTATACGTCCTCAATAAGTAATATAATAGTAAACAGAGTATAGTTCCCATAGAGAATTAGTAAGAAATTAACCCTCACAATTAACAACTTCTTATTAATCCAAATTTTATTTCACATTCCAATTTAAGAATTATAATTATAAAAACTAAATATTACTAAAAATACTAAATTCAACAAATATAAAAACTTAATTTTCAAACAAGTATTGGAAAATTAGGCTTACAACTTCACCCTAAGCTTCACTCTGATTATTTCCCTTTATTCAAGTTCAATTCACTACCCCAGTTTATTAATCAAGAACACGAAAGTAGAATTAGTCACCTCTCGATGTACTAACACCTTATTAACTTAAATCCATAATTTAGATAGAATTAAGTTAAACACCTTAATTAACTAACTCACTATATCTCTATGTGAATTACAATAAAAGAAGGTTTAAGTTCTAGTTCTCTATTCGATTACATGTGATGTTAAGCATATCTCTACCCTAACACTCATCAAGATTCCATTCATTTATAGAATTCAAGAACACATGCTATATTAACTAAGTCTAGAATCGTATTTCCTCTCTCAAATCCATATAAGTCCACAAAGAATTAGTGATCAACCAATTCATAAATTCAAGCATGAATTAATATAGATAAACCGAGAAATAGCTTATTAAACTAAAAATCAAAGTTACATAATCATCGTTTCACTTAAAGATCCATTATAATCCGAAAAAGTAATTTAGTTCATCATCAATGAAATAAAAATTGAATTAATTAAAGAGAACATCACCCCAATTATAGAATTTAAACTAAAGAAGAAGAATAAATCCAGAACCACCCTTCTCTATAGTCCAATCTATAATTATTGTTAAATTCCTTCAAAATCTTCTCTCCAATGTTCTTGCTCCAAAATCTGTCTTCAATGATGTAATTGCCTTGTATGTTACTTCAATCTTGTTGTTTGATGTTAATTATAAGCTTAGACACGTATTTTTATTACAATTCCATCCATAGTTGAGTCCCAAGTCATTGCCATCACTTATCTTCACGTTTTGCCGCATTTGAAAAGAACCAGGACTCTGCTCTACCCCATACCCCAGCCCCGGCTAGGGTGTTGCCTTGCAAATAGCCAGCCCCAACTTGTTATGCTACTACTAACTGACTTTAGTACCCCCCCCCCTGCCCCGACGGGGGTGTTATGCACATGTTCTGTTAGTTGATCCATTTTGCTCCAAACTTGCCAAGATTTGCCAAAACTCCACCCTTTTTATCCAATAGCCACTCCACCACACCTAAACATAAAACATCACTAAACAAGTAAAAACAAAACATATAAAAAAGGAATTAACACTGATTAAGCTTGAATTAGGAACTGATTCGTGGGTATAAAACCCACTTATCAAAATCACCCAAACTTAAATCGTGCTAGTCCTCGAGCATAAAATAAAATAAACATGCTATACAATGCAATGCAATGAGATGTAGTGCTCCTAATCTAAATGTCTACGAATCTAGCAGTCATCATAGAATCAAATTTATTCATTCGGCCTCAAAGAAACCAAGCAAACACAATGACACTTCGTATCAAAACCAATCAACAATTCTTTATCAATCCTCGAATCTTAAACCTTTATTACTGATATAGTGTGTGTGTGTTAAACATTCATGCCAACTGATGCAATTCCAAATTTAATACATAACAAGTCTCTTATAAGGCATCAAACAGAGTAAACTCAAAAATTTCAAAAATAGACAAAATCTAATTAAAATCAAACAATTACCGAGATCAAGGGTCCAAATATGATACGTATGCTTCTTTTTTTCAATCACGGGGGCTTTTTGCTCTTATTTCCCCTTTTATTCTTCTTTTTTCTATTTTTTTAGATAGATAGTGAGTGCATTTTACGCTGCATCTCACGCTTGTGTTTATGGGGAGTGATTTTCATGCTTCTTCTTAACCCACCACAAGACTCAATTTTTTTTATAGAAGCTTATATACCCCACTTTTTCCCCCAAACTTAGGTTCTTGCCTAATTCTTCATGTTCACTGCCTATCCTTGGCATTCTCTCATTTACACTAGCATTATCCTTTAGAAATTTCTTATGTATCAATTTGAACTAATCAGTCGACATAAGTTGTTTTTAACGTGCTAACCTTATTATACCAGTTTCAAACATGCAAAAGATCCAATTCATAACAGAAACTACATCAAAGTTCTAATAATTAGTACCACACTTGTTTACTTAATCATAATCTCATCATTGGCCAAAATAAAATAAACTACATCAAACTGCTGGACATATGCAATATAACACAATGCTTAACCAAATTATTTTTTTTAGATATGGTAACCATAATATGATAAACAACTAATAAAAACTATTTACACTCCTATACTACTATGCAACTAAATGACTACATGAATGCAAACATTTAATAATCCTAAAACTAAACATGAAATAACATATGAAAACCTAACTAATGAAAGTAAATATGCAAACATTTCATGAAAATTAAACTAAATCCCCCAAACTTGAAAATTACAATGTCCTCATTGTATAGATAAAGCAATAAATAAGTGAGGACTTCCCTATAATTGCCTATGATTGGGTGGTGGTGGCTGTTGTTCTTCATCGGAATCACTGGGTGGAAACCTTGGCATCAGGGCTGGCTGCTGGTATGGGAATTGTGCAGTGGGGTTGAAACTCTAGAGCATCGCGTTCAACGAGGCAAAGGACAAATTCATGGACTCAAACATATGGTCATGCCTCGCTGTGAGTCTTTGCATCTCTCTTCGGGCCTCCTTGTTGTACTCATCTATTTATCGTTGAAGGTTTAGGAACTGAGGGTTAGATATGTCTTTGGGCTGTGGTGTCTCTTCCATTCCTTGCTCTCCCATTGTCGCATGCCCCTAAAACTCATCGTTATCCGAGGTATCCTTATCAACAGCCTCATCCTACAAGGCGGAAGGAAATACAAATCCTAATCCTCTAGGATGCGACTCGCCTCCTGGCCACACCAAATACCGCGCAATCATTCTCGAGTCTAGTGTCTAAAGAAGAATCTGGGTGGTCTCATCATTGGCCCATCGTACTCCCGCCTGTCTATACAACCCACAAATGAGTGATGGGTGTGGTAAGCCTCCAGAGAATGGTCCTCGCAGGCATCTTCGGATAGAAAAATTGATTATGGCCCCCACATCGATGATGAAATCTTGAACAATGGCATATAAAATCAATGCCTTCTCCTTGGGCACATCTGACGTATGTATGGATGGAAATAACTTGGCGCATAAGAACGCGTACCATATCTTCCCATAGTGGCTGAGATCCTTACTGTGAAAGACAGTGCCCCCTTTTCGACCCTTGAACCATGTAGTACCCGACTTTGTTATTTCCTTCATAATAGACTCATAATCAGGATCATGGTCACGTAGGTGAGTATACTAGTAATGTCTAGGCACTCGTAATTGGTAGTACGTGTTGATGGCATTGGCAATAAAAGAAACTAACGTACCCCACACAAATGCGTTGAAGGTGGCTTTATCCTCTATGTTGGCGTAGAACTCTTTTACCACATTTACAAATACAGCTTCGGGCTCTTCCGTGAACATATTCCAACCTTTTTGATATATTTGCTTGCATCATTTAAGTAAATCGACATGTTCAAAAGCCAACCTCGCTCCGGTGTGAGTGCTTTTGTTACAAGGTAGTTGTAACGATCGGTGGCAGCGGCACTTATGAATTTTCGTCGGTTAAAGGTTCGTGTTGGTGGTGTGGACCATGAACTCTCACCACATTGTCGTTTTGATGCCGGTTTTGGTGCCATTGAATTGGAATTGGTGAGCTTCAAAAAATATTTCCCCCAAACTTCACTTAAGCAAATTGTCGAACACTTGGTGTGCGAGACGTGAAATCCCCCAAACTTTAGTGAATTTGCTTCAACTCTAGTGATAGATGTGGAGATTTTGAAAGAAACAAACTACTCACTCTCTATATACCACCAAGTTGGTTGCAGAGATTCGCTCAAACCCTAAACTTAAACTTCCAAATTGGTGTGAATTGATATTGTTAGGGTGTGGGGTGAAGGAGTAGTTTTATAGAGAGGTGTAGGTGGGTAAGTGTTTGATTGTAGTGGGAAGATGGGGATTAATGTTCAAGTTCGTGTATTTAGTTTGTGAAAGAGTGGGAGTGTTGGGTTGAAGTAGTGGGTATCACGTACAACATGGTATGAACAATATGTAACTGCTACAACAGACTTTTCAACTTCCGGACCCCTGCCCCAATGGGGGGTAATACACCTTATAGAGCCATCCCTGGCTGGCGTGTCATCTGTTTTGAACATTAGAGACCCCAACCCCATGAAGGTATTTGTACCATGAATGCCAGCCCTACTGGTAAGTAACTCGTTAGTGACCCTTGACCCCACTCAACCGAGTATTAGGCCTAAAAGGGGCCCGCCCCGACTGGCATGGGGTTTGCTAATTCACCTTATTTTGCTTATTCCTTGCCTCCTTAACACATCTATTAGCTTCTTAAGTACCTGAACATCATTAAAACATACATATAAGTAGATATTAAGCAATTTTAAGCATGGGTGGTAAGATTAATTAGAACAATATAATTGAATAACTACGTAATGAACATATTATATACTAATTATTATTATAAACTACCAATTGACTAATAATATGGATAAAATTACTGAGAACGAAAGTAAAATTTGGCTTGCCTCCCAACTAGCGCTTGATTTTAAGTCTTTAAGCCTGACTACTTCCTGTTTATGGCGCATCAACAAGTGTTATTGCGATGACATCCATGTTGGATTCACCACCCCAATAATGTTTTAATCACTGACCATTGACCTTGAACGTCTCCAAAGGATTCCTACTATAAAGTTCAATGACGCCATGTGGGAAAACCCTTTTTATGGTAAATGGACCCGACCACCTTGATTTTAGCTTTCCTAGGAACAACCGCAATCTTAAGTTGAACAATAGTACTGATTTCCCCTGCTCAAACGTTCTTTTCATAATTTTCTGGTCGTGGCATTTCTTAGCCTTTTCTTTGTATAACTTAGAGTTCTCGTAAGCTTGAACTCAGAATTCATCGAGTTTATTTAACTGAAGTAGCCTCTTTTCACCCACAACTGCTTGATCAAAGTTAAGTTTCTGAATTTCCCAGTAGGCTTTATGTTGTAACTCCACAGGTAGGTGACATGCTTTCTCATAGACCAACTGATATGGTGACATCCCAATTGGTGTTTTATAAGAAGTCCTGTAAAACCATAGTGCATCGTCCAATTTGAGAGACCAGTCTTTCCTATTCGGGTTTACCACCTTCTTTAAGATTCTTTTCACCTCCCTGTTTGAAACTTCAGCTTGCCCACTTGTTTGGGATGATATGTCATCGCCACCTTATGATTGACCCAATATTTTGCCAAGAGAGCTGCAAATGATCAGTTGCAGAAGTGACTACCCTCATCACTTATAATAGCTCTTGGCGTGCTAAATCTTGTAAAAATATTCTTGTGCAAGAACTTGAGAACCACCTTGGCATCATTTGTGGGGAGTGATACGGCTTCAACCCATTTCAATACATAGTCAACCGCAAGCAAGATGTACTGATTATTGAACGGGAAGGAAATGGCCCCATAAAAATCCATGCCCCATACATCAAAAATTTCACCTTCTAAGATAGTTTGTAGTGGCATTTCATTCCTTTTTGATATGTTACGCACCCTTTGACATCTATCATAGCTTTTAACGAACTGGTGGGCATCCTTAAATATTGTAGGCCAATAGAACCCTGTTTGAAGCACTTTAGTTGCTGTTCTCTCACTTCCATAATGTCCCCCATATGTAGATGAATGACATTCATGCAATATGTTCTTCACCTCTCTATAGGGCACACACCTTCTAATCATCTTGTCGGCGCACTATTTAAATAAGTATGTCTCATCTCACATGTACCACTTGACGTCATGTAACAATTTCTTTTTCCGCTGTCGTGTAAGATCTAGGGGAATGATGTTGCTCACTAGATAGTTAGTGAAATTCGCGTACCATGGAAATTCTACATTGACTCCAAACAACTGCTCATTCGAAAATGACTCATTAATAACACACTTGTCCTCTTCATTTTTACCCTGATTTTCTTGCCTCGATAAATGATCTACAACTTGATTCTCCATCCCCTTTCTATCTTTTATTTCCAAATCAAATTCATGTAGAAGGAGGATCCATCTGATAAGTCGAGGCTTAGCATTCTTCTTCAAAATTAAGGTATATACTACTGCAAGTAATTCCTTTTACGTAGTTATGTAATTCATTTGGGTCTCCGTAAGTGTCTTACTTGCATAGTATATGGCATGGAATACCTTCTCTCGGTGTTGACCCAACACAACCCCTATTACATAGTCACTTGCATCGCACATTAACTCAAAAGGCTTATTCCAATTCGGTGCGACATAACTGGCGTTGTAGTCAACTTTTTCTTCAACAAGTCAAATGCTAACGTACAATCTTCATCAAACTTAAAAAATGAATCTTTCTCTAAGAGACTGTACAATAGTTTTGCAATCTTAGAGAAATATTTTATAAATCTCCTGTAGAACCCGGCATGTCCAAGAAAGCTACGGATTCCCTTTTCTGAAGTTGGCGGTGGAAGGTTTTCAATTGTTTCCAGCTTTTCTCTATCAACCTCTAACCCCTTTGCTGAGACCTTGTGCCCTAAGATTATTCCTTCTTTAACCATGAAATGGCACTTTTCCCAGTTAAGTACCAAATTTGTTTCTGCGCATCTCTTTAAAACCATCACCAAATTCTCTAAACAAGCATCAAAATCATCTCCATAGATAGAAAAGTCATCCATGAAGACTTCCACATTTTTCTCCACTATATCTGAGAAAATGGACATCATACACCTTTGGAAAGTTGCGGGTGCATTACACAAGTCAAACGACATTCTCCTGAATGCAAAAGTATCGTATGGGAACGTGAAAGTAGTCTTCTCTTGATCTTCAGGAGCAATGACTATCTGATTGTCGACATCGAGATTTTTATTGTCCCTCTTCTGTTCTTGTCTTTTGGTGTTCACATGTTAGGTGAGATTTGTTTGAAAAAATAAGTTGTGAAAAGGTCCGACATTTATATGTCGACGATTTGATTGTAAGAGTCGCCAGTTGGTTTTTAAATGGTTGTACTGATACAACCTAGAAAAGGTTTGCACATTGACCCAGTGATATGACACTGCTAAACAAGTCTATGAAACCAAGATTCATTAGGGTCTGGAGACTTGCTTATGTAGAGGGAAGGTGTTAGGCACCCCCGACATCCGTGTTACCACGGTTACTGCTACTTTTCAATTAAACTGTTATATGAATATGTGTGTGTGTGTATGGGTCAATGTGCAGTTATTTGGAAGTAGTGTTATACCTCGTTCGCACCTATATACACAGGGTTTGAATTTGTATAAAAATTCAGTTTTAAACAAGATATAGCAATGGGGTTTTATAAAAGAGGTTTTTCAAACCATGTGCTCAATAGTAATTGAGGCCCTTTGTAACGCCGGAGAAAATTGGATTTTTAATTTTTATGATAATTAAATTTTTTAGTTGATTATGTGAATTAAATGAATTTAATTGATTTATTTTGTGAGTAAGCTATGTGAAGGTCGTTCTATAACCTAGAATGTGTTAATATGGTTAGTAATCTGGCTATGTGCTAGAATTAATTGTTTAGAATTTCCAAGATGAAAATAAATATTTTTCGAGAAATTTTCATAAAAACACTATTCATCCATTTTTGCTTAGGAAATTATTTTGAAATTCTGAGAAACACGTAATGATAGAATATTAAGATGAGATGAAATATCTAATAATATTTCATTTATGGCAAACGAAGTTTTCGCCTACGGACTTAAAATCTAAGGATTGAGTAGAATGATTTCCGAGAAGGAAATGAGACGCGTAGAAGGAATTGCGATATTGATAAAGCATGTGTTATACAAGTATGATACTATTTAGTATCTATGTATAATACGAAGAGTTAATACAAAGTACAATACGATTATCGTACTAGTATTATACAGAAAGAATAGGTGAATTATACATATAGAATACGATTGGTATTATGGAATTAAGGTTATAACTTAAAATGATCCAATTAGATTTGGATTGTGCCAAGTCCAAGCAATTGTATATGTAAGCCCAATGAATTATGTGGTTAAGCCCAAACTAAAGCCCAATGTTAGAATGATTAAGCCCGATCCAAGAAAATCGAACTGTGGATCGAACCGATGAGTAAAACCCATGGGGATGATCCATGGGCAGGGTGTGCCGGCCACTTGGTGTGCAAGCAAAGAAATCTACTTGATCACCAAGTAATTTACTTGGTGATAAAGTAGTGAATAGTAGGGAGGTGGGAGAAATGACCCTTTTACCATCCTTTTTAATTGTCTATAAATAGAAGGCAATTGTTGTTTATTTTTGGTTTTCAAAGAGTATTCAACATATATTGAGAGAGAGAAAAAGCTAGACTTAAGCCATCAATCCATTTTGAAGTTTTGCTTTAGAGTTTCTTTCAAGAACACCAAGATTCCTTAAGGTATTATTCCTTAATAGTAGTTCCATCTCTTTTGATTTCTTTAAGTATAAAGAATCATAAATTGGTGGTGTATGTCTCTTATGGAGGAATAAGGATGACTTGTAATATAAACAATATTTATAAGTCATGAAGACATAGAAATCATAAGGGTTTATGTAGGTTTAAATCATGAAAATATTTATTGTTGAGGTTGATTGTTGATGAACAATTAAACTCCATCAATACTTAAATATGTGCATCTTGCTTGGTTAGGATGTAGATATGAAATCAATGGAGTATTCCATGTGATTTGGATTATAGAACATTAGTAACGAAGTTATGGCGAATTTCACGGAAATAGACGTTAAACATCAAAAACGTAGAAATTTCGGATTGATAGTCAAAAGTTGCTGTGAGACTTGAAAACATTGTTTTTCAATGTCAACACGTGAGATAGGGTATTTAAGAGATGTGGACTCAAGTATCGTCAGATTTCGACTTAAAACGAAGAAAACGAGTATTGAATGCTCATTAGCGTTTAACGAACGTTTAAAAATGAACTTAATAGTGAATTTTGAGTTAACGGATTCGAAAGGGTAGAATTCTTATATGAACGTGTAGAGTATGTAATTTATGACGTGTAGGCTTTTGAATGGACCAAATCAGACTTATAACGAATAAGTTATATATCCAGGAAACTCACCAAAAATTTTATTTTTCAAAGTTTTGTTGTCTTTGAGGTTCAGCCAGCCACGGCGCGCATAAAACTTTTTACGTCGCCATAAGCATAGCGCCGCAGATAAGCGTCATTACCCATCATAGAGAGTGGCGTCATGATGCCACTCATATGAAGGAGTCTCATGTGTGCACAGTCACGAGACCGGAACTTGGTATCAGAACCTGAAATGGCAGCAGCCTAGTATTGTATAGGATAATATGCCATGGCCATTGAAAAGGTGGTCTTTGTTAGACAACTTAGGTTTGAACTTCAATTGTTACGAGACCTATCTGAGTTAAGTTTATACACTTAATAAGTGTACTAAAACTATTCCTATATTACATATACTAAGGTATATGGTAATGAAACTTAGGAATTGAACCCATGTTATTAACTTATGAACGAAGAACACAAATTGTTATTAATGAACCATAATCGGTAAACAACATTCGTACTTCACCAATGATGATAGAGTCCAGTTAATAATGTAAGTTTGTTAATAAGCCGGGATGAAGGGTAGTAAGTCGAATTGACTTTATTAATGAAATAAAGTTAACTAAGACATAGAAGAGAAATAAGTTGGTAGAAACAATGTGAGTAATTGTTTGATAGCTAATTACAGTGTGCTATGTGAATATATCATGTAGATTTTGTAAAGGCTGTGATCAGTCGAGTAAGTTATTTGAAGACGCTGGAAGGCAAGTTTTCTTAACACTTGTCTAACTTTCAAGTTAGTCAAGTTTTATGTGATTCATTGTCCTGAATTGCATGACTGGTTTTAAAGAAAGGGTCAATGCCAGTTTTAACTCGGTTAGACTACTCGTAAGATATAGATTGATTTGTATATATATCTTTCTATATAGAAATATTGACGCTATCCTATGCCAAGTAATTGGTATGAATTTGAAAGAAAGGTTTGTCTATGAACAAACAAAAGTATTTTTCATCGATTATTTGATGGGCACCCGAGTTTGCCAAAACTTAAACGTAAATACGTTTAACGGATGAATGTTGATCAACATAGAGTACTATAGGATGATCACCTAGAAGTGCTCGTATGTAATGAGGATGTACAACCTTAGTGCTGTGATGTCCTTTTCAAGTATGAAAACAGAAAGCTACTGTTCATGGTCTATCGACCGTTTCAGAATTCCTAATCTATTCTATACTTTGGGAATTGATGTTATGAATTGTTAAAGTATTACTATTTCATAATACTTCATAACTATTTGTTCAGTTATGTATGATTTGTCATATAATTCACGAATGTGATATTGATATTATCATTTGTAAACTTGTTGATCTTGTTATGCTCACTTCTTGCGTGAATTATATGATTGCAGTTAAAGATGAATGTACTGAGAATGCTAAGAGAGATAAGGGCAAAGCTAAGATGTATAATTAACCATCGTGTAATAGATTAGTATGTTTGTATGTATTATATCTTATGAACAACAAACGATGTAATCAGTTTATGAACCTGGGAATGGATTTCACTTTGATTGTAATAAGAGGATAGTAATTACATTCATTATGTTGTATTTCAATGGAATGATTGTATAGTTATGAGTACCGTGTAGCACCATATGTCGGGTTGGAAGATACCAGAATTTGGCGGCGTCACAGGTTGGTATCAAAGCATTAGGTTATAAAACTTAAGGGGGAAAGAACCTTAGGCTAATAACCTCGTGAGGAAGGTAAAGTCCGAAGAATGAAATTCATGTCAAATGAATTAATAAGGTATTGAGAAAACTCAGTACCGAAAGATTTAAAAGATGGAAATTAATCTTAAATAAATTAAATATTATTTGTGCTTATACTATTGTGTATTATGTTCTAATCAACGTGTTATGTGTTTTGTAGATGTCAAAAGACAGCTTGATGTTTAAAGACATTCACGAGATAAGTGAGGAGTCGGTGAACGAAGTGGAGATAGTACCGATGCTAGTGGCGGAGGTACCATTAGTGGTTCTGGAAGACTCTGATATTGAAGAGTACATCTCTGAGGAGGAATATTCCGAGGAGACAATGGGGATAGCGTCATATCTAAATATGATGATTGACGTGGAGGAGGAGATTGAGGTAACATCGATTAACATGGTGGTACCTACTTAGGAGCCAACACCTCCGGATGCAATGAGATCATTATATCTGGCAGTGTTGGATAGGAATGTGCATCTGTGCACTATGGTGCAGACATAGAATGAGGAGATAACCGCCCTATATGAGGCCAAGGAATCTACAGAGGCAGATTTTGAGTCGGAGCACGATGAAAAAGTGCTGATGACGGATAAGGCGAGAGACTATAAGGAAGAGGTCGTTCAGCTTCGAAAGAAACTGGTTGAAAAAGACCAGAAGATAGCTAGGATGTCGTACATCCACGAATGCGCTCATGAGAATTTCAAGCTAAAAATTGCTTGTTATTCCATTGATTCTGGGTAGACTCGACATACCATAGGTCAAGATATTGTTTCGATTTTAGCAAATCAGAAACATGAGAATGTCGTACGACAGTGTTAGTAGATCGTTAGATCTTTTTGTATATAGGTAGTGACGTAAAACCCTCTTTTGTATAATTAAAAGGTAGTCTTTTTGTAAATCCCAATTTTTGTAGAAGTCAATCGCGGGATAGTAATGTAATAGCTTTTTGGCTAAGGAAACATGATGTAAATAGTTTTTACTATGAAAGCATATTTATATAATGAAGTTTTTATTTAATGTGCTTGTGGTGGTATGAGTTGTTATTTGAGAATGATAACTAAGCAGTTAAATAGATAATAATGAAAATTTATTTATTTAATCAGAATTATGCCGCTAAGAAGGAGACAACGTAACCAAGAGGCCGAGTCTCATAATGAAAATCAGGGGGGCCTAATAACCCTATGCAAGAGTTCGTTAATTTATTAACGGAAATATTTAACCAAGTTGGGGGAGGGATTCCTGTAGCTCCTGGGGTAATAAGAACAACTACCTTTAAAGAATTTAAGAGTGTGGGTCCTCCGGAGTTCCGAGGAAAGACGGACCCTTTAGAGGCCCATACATGGGTGAAAGAGATTGAGAAGGAGTTTGTGATTACAAACCTAAGTGAGGCGCAAAAGACTTCTTTTGCGACTTACATGATGAAGGGGGAAGCCAACTACTAGTGGGAGGCTCACCAGGGTGGGGCTAGGATAAAAGCAGTTACGTGGGAACAGTTCAAGAAGGTGTTCTTTGAGAAGTACTTCCATACTAGTATGCAAGGTAGGATGGAGATTAAGTTCTTAGAACTTAAGCAAGGGGATATGACAGTTCCCCAGTATGCTGCCAAATTCAATGAATTGGCGAGATTCGCTCCACATCAGGTGGACACGAAAGAGAGGAAGGTGCGTAGGTTTGAGCAGGGCTTGAAACCCTGGCTCTATAGTAGGATATCGGTGTTTCAGAGTGCTTCCTACGGGACCATTCTGGAAAAGGCAATAATAGCTGAAGGTGGTGGTGAGGCATTGTCTCAGTATCACAAGGAAAGGAAGAATAAGAATAAAGTAGAGGGAGGAAGTAAGGTAGAAGTTGCCAACGGGAATGACAACATGCCTAAAAGGAAGAGTTTCAACCCTGGGAACACTGGGGTAAAACAGGGAGATCCTAAGCGTAGGACGGAGGCATGCAAGACATGCGGAAAGACTCATATGGAGTCTGTTTAAAGGGGAAATTAGTTTGCTACAATCTGTAAGGTGGAGGGACATCATCACCGAATCGTCCCTAACCCTAAGAAAAACTATGGGTGTTTTGTCTGTGGATCGTTGGACCACATGGCAAGAAATTGCCCGAAGAAAGGGTTAGAGGGAAATAATGGTTCTGGTAGTGGTAAATTAGCCATTACTGGACCAACACCATCAGTGGGTAGACCCTCAGCTCGTATGTTTTATATGACCGTCTAAGATGCGGTTGCATCATCGGATGTGGTAGCAGGTATCATTCCAATCAATGAAATAAATGCTTATGTGTTATTTGACTCGGGTGCTACTTGTTCTTTTATAGCTTATGGATTTGCTAAGCGATTAGGTTTAATCCCTGAAAAGTTAGCAATACCTTTAGACACTAAGGTAGCAAACGAAGAAATAATCCCCATTGAACATATTCATAAGGATTGTTGCGTAGATATTAGAGGTAATAAGTTATCGATAGATTTAGTATCGATAAGGTTAAAAGAATTCGATGTAATTCTTGGTATGGATTGGTTGATTAACCATAAGGCGATAATAGATTGCCATAGGAAAAGTGTGAACCTTTGGCTTTCTAAGAAAACCAAGGTAATGTTCTTCGGTAGTAAATCACCAAGACGCTCTTTTTGTCTATCGATGACACAAGCTAGGAAGATGTTTAGAAAAGGGTGTGTAGGTTACCTGTGCCATGTTGTGGATACCCAAAGAGTGGGAACATCCTTGGACCAGATACCTATAATTCATGAGTTCGCGGATGTATTTTCGGAGGAATTACCAGGTATTCCACTGGACAGGGAGGTTGAGTTTGTAATTGATCTGTTACCGGGTACGGCACCAGTTTCAACGGCACCATATAGGATGGCGCCAATTGAAATGAAGGAGCTAATGGTTCAATTACAAGAACTATTAGAAAGAAAGTACATTCAACCGAGTGTGTCTCCTTGGGGAGCACCTGTATTGTTTGTAAAGAAAAAGGATGGTCGTTAAGACTTTGTATCGACTATCGAGAGTAGAACAAGTTAATGATTAAGAATAAATACCTGTTGCCCATAATCGATGATCTATTTGATCAGTTAAAAGGGGCAAAGTATTTTTCTAAGATAGATTTGCGTATGGGGTATCATCAGTTAAAGGTGAGAAAGAAGGATGTACCTAAGACGGTGTTCAGAACTCGTTATGGTCATTACGAGTTTCTGGTGATACCGTTTGGGTTGACTAATGCGCCAGCCGCATTTATGGATATGATGAACAGAGTGTTCAAACAGTATTTGGATAAGTTCGTCGTAGTGTTTATTGATAATATTCTAGTTTATTCAAAGACGCCAGAAGATCATGCTGAACATTTAAGGATAGTGTTGGAAACACTAAGGAAGGAAAGGTTGTATACGAAATTCACAAAGTGTGAATTTTGCCTTGAACGAGTGCAGTTTCTAGGACATGTTATTGATAAAGATGGCATTTTTGTGGATCCAGCAAAAGTAGAAGAAGTTAATGAGTGGGAGAAACCGAAAACGCCAATCGAGGTTTGGAGTTTTCTGGGGTTAGCGGGATACTATAGGAGGTTCATTCAGGACTTTTCTAGAATAGCTACTCTATTGAAAAATCTGACAAGAAAGTCGGTGAAGTATGTGTGGACTAAAAAATGTGAAAACATTTTTCAAGAACTGAAGAAGAGGTTAAGTGAGGCACCTGTATTGTCCTTACCAGATGATACATGAAACTTTGTAGTGTATAGCGATGCTTCACATAAAGGACTGGGTTGCATGCTCATGCAGCATGGCAAGGTCATTGCGTATGTGCCACGTCAATTAAAGGATTATGAGAAGGCATATCCTACTCATGATCTAGAATTGGCAGTTGTAGTTTTGCCTTGAAGATATGGAGGCATTATCTATATGGTGAGAAGTGTGAGATATACACGTACCAGAAAAGTCTGAAATATATCTTCACACAGAAGGAGTTGAATATGAGACAGAGAAGGTGGTTAGAGTTAATAAAAGATTATGACTGTGATATTTTATATCATCCAGGAAAAGCAAATGTAGTAACCGATGCGCTAAGTAGGAAGGGTAGAGAGAAACTGTCAATGTTAACAACTCAAAATGAGTTGATAACAGCGATGGAAAGAATGGAGTTAGAAGTTAAGTTACCGGAGGAAGCGGTGGAAATGTTATTTTTTATGGAAAACCAACCGACCATAGTGGAACGGTTTAAGGGAGTACAATTGAGCAACGAGGAATGCGAACAGTTGAGGAAGAGGATAAAAGATGAAGAAAAGACTAAGTATAACCTCGATAAGGAGGGATTACTTCGTTTTAAAGGAAGAATTTGGGTTCCAAATGATTCTGAATTAAAGGAGGAGATAATGATGGAGGCTCATTGTTCGAGGTACTCGATACATCCCGGTAAGACAAAGATGTATCAAGACCTTCGTCAGAACTTTTGGTGGCCGAACATGAAAAGGGAGATAGCATAATATGTTAGTAGGTGCTTAACTTGTCAAAAAGTTAAGGCTGAACACCAATGACCTAGCGGGTTGTTGCAACCGTTAGAAATTCCAGAGTGGAAATGGGAGCACATTACAATGGATTTTGTGGTGGGACTTCCAACAACAAGGAAAGGATACGATGCTATTTGGGTGGTGGTGGATCGATTGACGAAATCGGCTCATTTTCTACCAATAGGAGTTAGGTATAACCTAGAACAATTAGCTAAGCTGTATGTCAAGGAAATTATTTTCAGACATGGAGTACTTATTTCGATTGTGTCAGATTGTGATCCATGATTCACATCGATCTTTTGGAGGAGTTTGCAAGAGCAAGGAACGCAGTTAAGATTGAGTACGGCGTATCATCCTCAGACGGATGGGCAAAGTGAACGGACAATTCAAACACTTGAAGATATATTAAGATCTTGCGTTATGGATTTCAAAGGGATTTGGAATGACTATCTACCGTTGGTGGAATTTTCGTACAACAAAAGTTTTCATGCTAGTATAGGCATGCCGCCTTACGAAGCGTTGTATGGAAGGAAGTGTCTAACTCCATTATGTTGGGATGAGGTGGGTAAACGTCGGATGTTGGGACCTGAGATGGTACATCAAACAGCGGACATGGTAAAGATAATACGTGCTCGATTAGTAGCGGCCCAAGATAGGCAGAAGAAGTATGCAGATCCTCACAGAGAAAAGAGAGAATTCGATGTAGGATCTTTTGTCGTTCTAAAAGTATCACCTTGGAAGGGAAAGATACGTTTTAGAAAGAAAGGGAAGTTAAGTCCAAGGTTTGTAGGACCTTTTGAGATTTTAAGAATGGTAGGAGAGGTAGCTTATGAAGTAGCCTTACCTCCTGAAATGGAACGCACTCATAATGTGTTTCACATGTCTGTGTTGCGTCCTTATAAACCGGACTATAAACATGTAATAGAGTATGAATCTATCCAAATAGAGAATGATTTATCATATGAGGAACTTCCAATTCAAATTATTGATAGGAAGGAACAAGTTTTAAGAAATAAGGTAATACCTTCAGTAAAGGTGATATGGAGAAACCACAATGCTGAAAAAGCAACGTGGGAACTCGAAAGTAAAATGAGGGAAAATTTTCCTCATTTGTTTATGTGATTATAAGCGAGATTCTGGGGACAGAATCCTTATAAGGGGGAGAGAACGTAACGCCCGAGAAAATCGGATTTTTAATCTTTATGATAATTAAATTTTTTATTTGATTATGTGAATTAAATGAATTTAATTGATTTATTTTATGAGTAAGCTATGTGAAGGTCGTTCTATGACCTGGAATGTGTTAATATGGTTAGTAATATGGCTACGTGCTAGAATTAATTATTTAGAATTTCCAAGACGAAAATAAATATTTTCCAAGAAATTTCTGTAAAAATATTATTCATTCATTCTGCTCAGGAAATTATTTTGAAATTCCGAGAAACACGTAATGATAGAATATTAAGATTAGATGAAATATCTAATAATATTTCATTTATGGCAAATGAAGTTTTCGCCTACGGACTTAAAACCTAAGGGTTGAGTAGAATGACTTCCGAGTAGGAATTGAGACGCGTAGAAGGAATTGCAATATTGATAAAGCGTGTGTTATACAAGTATGATACTATTTAGTATCTATGTATAATACGAAGAGTTAATATGAAGTACAATACAATTATCGTACGAGTATTATACGGAAAGAATACGTGAATTATATGTATAAAATACGATTGGTATTATGGAATTAAGGTTATGACTTAATATGATCCAATTAGATTTGGATTGTGCCAAGTCCAAGCAATTGTATATGTAAGCCTAATGAATTAAGTGGTTAAGCCCAAACTAAAGCCCAATGTTAGAATGATTAAGCTCGATCCAAGAAAACCGAACCGTGGATCGAACCGATGGGTCACCGAATGGATAAAACCCATGGGGCAAACCATGGGGATGATCCATGGGCATGGTGGGTCGGCCACTTGGTGTGAAAGCAAAGAAATCTACTTGATCACCAAGTAATTTACTTGGTGATAAAGTAGTGAATAGTAAGGAGGTGGGAGAAATGACCCTTTTACCCTCCTTTTCAATTGTCTATAAATAGAAGGAAATTGTTGTTTATTTTTGGTTTTCCAAGAGTATTCAACATATATTGATAGAGAGAAAAAGCTAGACTTATACTTTGAAGTTTTGCTTTAGAGTTTCTTTCAAGAACACCAAGATTCCTTAAGGTAATATTCCTTAATAGTAGTTCCATCTCTTTTCATTTCTTTAAGTATGAAGAATCATAAATTGGTGGTGTATGTCTCTTATGAAGGAATAAGGATGAATTGTAATATATACAATCTTTATAAGTCATGAAGACATAGAAATCATAAGGGTTGATGTAGGTTTAAATCATGAAAATATTGATTGTTGAGGTTGATTGTTGATGAACAATTAAACTCCATTAATACTTAAATATGTGCATCTTGCTTGGTTAGGACATAGATATGAAATCAATGGAGTATTTCATGTTATTTGGCTTATAGAACAGTAGTAACGAAGTTATGGCGAATTTCACAGAAATAGACGTTAAACGTCAAAAACATAGAAATTCCGGATTGATAGTCGAAAGTTGTCGTGAGACTTGAAAACGTTGTTTTTCAATGTCAACATGTGAGATAGGGTATTTAAGAGTCGTGGACTCAAGTATCATCGGATTCCAACTTAAAACGAAGAAAACGAGTATTGAACGCTCATTAGAGTTTAACGAACGCTTAAAAATGAACTTGATAGTGAATTTTGAGTTAACGGATTCAAAAGTGTAGAATTCTTATATGAACGCGTAGAGCATGTAATTTATGACGTTTAGGCATTTGAACGGACCAAATCAGACTTATAACAAATAAGTTATGAATCCGGGAAACTCACCAAAAATTTTATTTTTCAAACTTTTCTGGTGCTGAGGTCTGGCACCACGGTGCCAGACAAAGCTTTATGTGCCGCGCCGTAGCGCCGGTATAATGTCATTGCCTACTGCAGAGTGGCATCGCAGTGCCACTCATATGAAGGAGTCTCATGCCATGATGTCGAGACCGAAACTTGGGTATCGCAAACCACAGCCACAGTATTAGTATTGTATAGAAGAGGCCATAGCCATGCACAACCAAGCAAGGTCTTTGTTTGACAACTTAGGTTTGAACTTCAATTGTTACGAGACCTATTTGAGTTAAGTTTATACACTTAATAAGTGTACTAAAACTATTCCTATATTACATATACTAAGGTATATGGTAATGAAACTTAGGAATTGAACGCATGTTATTAACTTATGAACGAAGAACACAAATTGTTATTAATGAACCATAATCGGTAAACAACATTCGTACTTCACCAATGATGATAGAGTCCAGTTAATAACGTAAGTTTGTTAATAAGCCGGGATGTAGGGTAGTAAGTCGAATTGACTTTATTAATGAAATAAAGTTAACTAAGACATAGAAGAGAAAGAAGTTGGTAGAAACAATGTGAGTAATTGTTTGATAGCTAATTATAGTGTGCTATGTGAATATATCATGTAGATTTTGTAAAGTTTGTGATCAGTCGAGTAAGTTATTTGAAGACGCTGAAAGGCAAGTTTTCTTAACGCTTGTCAAACTTTCAAGTTAGTCAAGTTTTATGTGATTCATTGTACTGAATTGCAAGACTGGTTTTAAAGAAAGGGCCAATGTGACGCTCCCAAAATAGGTATACATCACCCATCTTAAGTCGCCAAAAACTGGTACAAAATTCAAATACAACTTAATAATACAGCGGTCGGGTAAAATATGACAAAACATATGCTATGAGTTTTAATACAAATATTGTTATCTAGACAATATCCACACTCAATTGAGTCCTCATTACATTTATTATCACAATATTTAACAGAATAGTGAGGACTACTAATGCTATTAACTGGACCGTCACTCCGTTCCCCGACTAGTCCCTGCTACGTTCTCATTTCCTGAAGAGAACAATGAAAGTAAAAGGGTGAGATCAACTAGCCCAGTAAGAAATATTATGACTAAGATAATGCATAATAAATTATCGTTAGCCTTCAACAGTGTTAAACTGATACAATATAACAAACATCAAGTTTAACTACAACGGAACAAGCAATCCATTAAAAGAGTCAAGTAGATAATAAAATCTACTATCTTTTATGATTTAAAAGGTTTTTCATCACTTTTATCGCTATGACTCAGCTTAATAAATAATCCACATCATCCCTGCACTACGGCCAAGGATATTCATTAGTATCAGAATCACAAATTATCCATGCACTATGGGCCAAGGATATTCGTGTATTCATCAATTGTCATGATCATGCCATAAAACAATTCATATTTGCACCCATGGCCGAAGTGAATCCATAGCCATAATCATACCAAAAATTATCCATCAATGCATTACGGGCCAATGAGGACTTTTTCCACATCATTTGTAACATTACGGTCATGATTATACCGAATAATCCCTGGTCATAATCATACCACGTCCATCTATGCACTACAGGCCATAGATGACTTTCAACATAATATAAACATGAGGATGATGTCAATGACATAATAATTCAATAAAACAAGTTCAAGAATTAATTTATACAGGAACCAATAACGTCCAAATTGTCAACATGATACTTCTTTGTAGAGTAAAATTCAAGAATGCTCAGAAGAATATTTCCATGAAAAGATACTGGATGAAGCGCAAATATCAAGGATATTCCACTAATTTCATGGAGTATAGAAGTCAAAACTTTAACCAACTAAGTATAATAGAATATATGAAACTGCAAATGGATTTTTGCTGCCATGCGGTAATCCACTTAGACAGATCATTTTCATAATTAAATAAGGAATGAATACAAAGGATCATTCACTATGCATGTGATAATCCACATATACAGGTTATTCCAATAGAATAATAAAGAATGGAATAATAGAAGAAATCACCATGTATGCGATAGACCGCACAGACAGGTTATTCCAACAGAATAATAAAGAAATGGAACCAGGTCATACGTAAACGCACAGACAGGATATTCTAACAGAATAATAAATAACGGAACTAGGTCATGCATAAACGCACCGATAGGATGTTTCAACAGAATAATAAAGAATGGAATAACAAAAGACTTCACCGGTGTATGCGATATAGACAACACGCATGAAAAGTTATTCCAATGTAATAATAAATAGTGGAACCGTGTCAAAGCGTAATACGTGACCGATGGATATTCCAACAGAATAATAAAGAATGGAATAATTGAAGAATTTCACCATGTATGCAGTACTTCGCATAAACAGGTTATTCCAATATAATAATAAAGAATGGAATAACAGAAGAATTTCTCCAAGTATAGGGTAGTCCGCGTATACAGGTTATTCCAACAGAATAATAAAGAATGGAATAACAGAAGTTCTCTTCATGAAAACAAAAGAAATAATACCCCTTACCTTTGAAAGAAGAGTACTTCAACTGGTAGGGCGAGGATATACTCGAAGAAAACTTGCACTATGCTCAAAGCTTTCTTAAACTCTAAAGAAATACGCTCAAGATTATAGAAGAAGAACTCTCTCTATAGTTTCTCTCTCTAGAGTTTCAGTGAATTCGTAAGAAATAATGAAGGAATGAGCTTCTATTTATAGGAGAATGGATCAGATATAGTAACTAATTCATGAACGGTCCAGATTGATTTACTTTTAAACGGACGGTCCAGATTGATTTAATAAAATATTCTAATAAAACAAAATCTTTTAAATAAAATGTAATATATTCTATTTATAATCTAATAAAATGAATAACTTTATAAAAGTATTCTGTTTTATATAAAAAGATTTTACTATATAAAACACTATGCAGGCACTATGCAACACTATGCATAATAAAATATAATATATTCTAATTATTATCTAATAAAACAAATAACTTTATAAAAGTATTCTATTTTATATAAAAAGATTTTACTATGCAAAATATTATGCATAATAGAATATTATATATTCTATTTATAATCTAATAAAACGAATAACTTTATAAAAGTATTCTGTTTTATATAAAAAGTTTTTCTGTTTTATTACATTAATAATACTAATAAAACAAAAAAACGAGTGACTTCTCACGTAAGCATTAATAATCAATACCGCAGCTACTATGCAACCACGCCAGACATCGTATTTTTGCTACCAAGTAGTTCCACAGTTTTAACGGTAAAACTTTCGTCGTTATTCTCATAAAAATATTTTTGTCATTTTCTCAATCCGACAATAATTATGTTGTGGGGTCCACCAATGATTGTATCGTCGTACGGATATTCCCCGACAAAAAGAATATTTCCCGACCAATCGAATATTATATAACAACTTGCATACATTACAAAATTTATAAATGCTACCCACAACTATAACATTATATCAAATCCACACCATAATATTCAAAAAAATTATTTCGAGAAAATTATTTATTTATTCATAAAATCTGGGGTCTCACAATCTCCCCTCCTTATGGAATTTCGCCCTCGAAATTTACGTACGTACCTGGTATGCTGAAGAGGTGAGGGTACTGTGACTTCATTTTAGATTCTAACTCTTGAGGTATAACCTTTGAGTGTTGAATATAATCCTTCTTATCCAAGATTTTAACATATATCTCCTCATACGTTAAATCATCCGCTATCTCGTCCGGTTCAAAATTAATAATGTTGTTCGGGTCGTCCACATATTTACGTAACATCGATACGTGAAAAACGTTATGAACATGCGACATATTTGGTGGTAAAACGAGTCTATAAGCCACAGTTCCTACTTGATCGAGGATTTCAAAGTGGGCCAATTAAATTGAGGGTTAAGATAACACCTTCTTGAACCTTCTTCTTCACATTCATTAGCTCTGAGTATGTAGCTTGAGCGGCTTTAACTTTATCGATTAAAGTCGATTCCACTCATATATTCGTTATCTTCACGTGGGTTCGTATATTCGCACTTGTAATCGCATACGATCTTCTACTCAACGCATCAGCTACCATGTTCGCTTTTCCTACGATGGTATTGAATGGTATGATCATAATCTTCAATAGCTCGAGTCAACGTCTTTGGCGCATGTTACGTTCATTTTAGTTGAAGAAATATTTGAGGGTTTAAGAAATGGGTTTTGTACTGGGGTCAATACAAAATTCGATTTCACGCTCTAGGGTTAGGCTAGGAAGTCTTCATGAATACGTCAAGAAATTTATTAATGATAGAAATATCATTCAAAACTGTGACCCTCATCCAAGACTTGGATAGTATATCACATTGATACCTATCAACTTGCCATCTTCATTCACGATGTCGCCTACAGAAAGTCTGGCTTTGGTGCATTCCACACAAGGAAGTCAACAACGAAAGGATCGGGCTCTTTACTTATGGCTTGATATGACAATGATTGACTTTAGTGGTTTGGTTACTTAGAATCCGCATAATAGGTTTGTTAGAAGTATGAAAGATAACAACCTTACGAAAAGCATGATGATTAATTAACCAATCGTTTCCAAAAATCAAATCAAAGGCAAGTATTTTCAAAGAGATAAGATCGACAGGTAATGTGAAAGGGTTGATTTGAACAAGATTTATAAATAGTGGAGGTAACGAAGGTTTCTCCCAACTAAGTTTAAACAGATATATCAAAGTCTAACTTCTGCGGAGTTAACTTCAAACATTGAACATAACTAGGTGAAATAAAAGAGTGAGTAGAACCAGTATCTAACACGGTATAGACTTTGCAAGAGTTTATGACTAACATACCCGGGATAATTTTATTCAGGTTCCTTGTCACGAAAAAAAAACACTCTCTCTTAAACTACCGGCTTTGGCTTGTCTGGGACATCCTTTGGCATCACTATCCCAGCTAGACTTGACTTCACCATACGACAAAATCGAGCTAGGTGACCTTCTCTTTTGCAATTAAAACACGCTTTGGATTGCTGCGTTAAGTTTGGACGGATGTGTCCCTCTTGTCCACATTTGAAACATACGACCGGTGGTCGTTCTTTTTCCTTTGAAACGGGTGCTGGTGCCGACGTCTTCACGTCATTGTTGAACCTTATCTTCTTGAAATGTCCATTTTTATTGTTTTGGCCATTATTACCACTGAAGTGGTTACCATTTCTGGCATGTTGATTCCCTCCATGCTTATTGTCACCGCTTTGATTACTGTTATCACCGTTATTATCATTTTGTCGGCTGCTCTCTTTTGGTTGGGTTGACTCATTATCGCGCTCCAATAACTGAGCCCTATTAACAACATCTGAATACAAACACAGTTTATGAGAGATAAGATATTGACGTATCTCAGGTTTCAAACCTCTTAGAAACATTCCCGTCATTCTCTCCTCATTATCAACCAAATGAGACGCAAATCGGGACAACTCGGCAAACTTGGCTTCGTACTGCGACACGGTCATGTTGTTTTGCTCCATCTTGATAAATTCCACCTCCTTCATGTGACGAATACTTTCAGGAAAGTACTTGTCATTGAACAGCTCTTGGAACTTCTCCCAAGACATCTTGAGTCGCCAGTCAAATACGTTTCTGAGTCCCACCAAGAATCGCCTCTTTACGCAACATAAAGGTGGTGAATGGAACCTTTTTCTCCTCGGAGCATCCCAAGACATCAAATATCTTGGTGATCTGCTTTAACCACGTCTCCGCCTTAAGTGGTTCTGGCTTTCCCAAAAACTCCGGTGGTCCCAGCTCCTTAAATTGCTTAGCGGTGACTGACCGTGGGTTGCCATTATTTTTACCTGCATTATGAACAAGAGCCGCCTTCACCCGATGTTGCATGAATTCTTAAAAGCTCCTAAACGTACCATCTTTCATCAATTGATTAGTGTTGTTGTTTACAGGAGGATTATCGCCATCCTGTTGCACATCGTCCTGATTATTGATCTGTGGAGACTCAATGGTCTTCTGTGCTCCATTGCTTATCTCAACATTTTCAGATGCCATTTTCAAATACTGCCACAAAATAAGGGTTAATTAACATATCACATATTATCTCTATACTCTGACCGACCAATTAAATATCAAATAAACTTAGGTAGGTCATACTAGCGAAGGAATTCCCCGTCTCTCCCCTCCTAGTTCTTGTCTCACATCTCAGCCAGGGATCATAACCCTAGGCTTTGTTACCAACTGTGACGCTCCCAAAACAGGTATACATCACACATCTTGAGTCGCCAAAAACATGGTACCAAATTCAAATACAACTTAATAATACAGCGGTCGTGTAAAATACGACAAAACATATGCTGTGAGTTTTAATACAAATATTGTTATCTAGACAATATCCATACTCAATTGAGTCCTCATTACATTTATTATCACAATATTTAACAGAATAGTGAGGACTACTAATGCTATTAACTGGACCGTCACTCCGTTCCCCGACTAGTCCTCCTCGCTACGTTCTCATTTCACAAGAGAACAATGAAAGTAAAAGGTGAGCTCAACTAGCCCAAGAAGAAATATTATGACTAAGATAATGCAGAATAAATTATCGTTAGCCTTCAACAGTGTTAAACTGATACAATATAACAAACATCAAGTTTAACTGCAGCGGAACAAGAAATCCATTAAAAGAGTCAAGTAGAGAATAAAGTCTACTATCTTTTATGATTTAAAAGGTTTTTCATCACTTTTATCGCTGGGACTCAGCTTAATAAATAATCCACATCATCCCTGCACTACGGCCAAGGATATTCATTAGTATCACAAGCACAAATTATCCATGCACTATGGGCCAAGGATATTCGTGTATTCATCAATGGTCATGATTATGCCATAAAACAATTCATCTTTGCACCCTTGGCCGAAGAGAATCCATAGCCATAATCATACCAAAAACTGTCCATCAATGCATTACGGGCCAATAAAGACTTTTTCCATATCATTTGTAACATTACGGTTATGATTATACCGAATAATCCCTGGTCATAATCATACCACGTCCATCTATGCACTACAGGCCACAGATGACTTTCAACATAAAACAAGTTCAAGAATTAATTTATCCAGGAACCAATAACGTCCAAATTGTCAACATGATACTTCTTTGTGGAGTAAAATTCAAGAATGCTCAGAAGAATATTTCCATGAAAAGATACTGGATGAAGCGCAAATATCAAGGATATTCCACTAATTTCATGGAGTATAGAAGTCAAAACTTTAACCAACTAAGTATAATAGAATATATAAAACTGCAAATGGATTTTCACCGCCATGCGGTAATCCACTTAGACAGATTATTTCCACAATTTAATAAGGAATGAATACAAAGGATCATTCACTATGCATGTGATAATCCACATATACAGGTTATTCCAACAGAATAATAAAGAATGGAATAACAGAAGAAATCACCATGCATGCGATAGACCGCACAGACAGGTTATTCCAACAGAATAATAAAGAAATGGAACCAGGTCATGCATAAATGCACAGACAGGATATTCTAATAGAATAATAAATAACGGAACCAGGTCATGCGTAAACGCACCGACATGATGTTCTAATAGAATAATAAAGAATGGAATAACAAAAGACTTCACCAGGCATGCGATAGACCGCACAGACAGGTTATTCCAACAGAATAATAAATAATGGAACCATGTCAAGCGTAATACGCACCGATAGGATATTCCAACAAAATAATAAAGAATAAAATAATAGAAGATTTTCTCCATGTATGTGGTACTTCGCATAAACAGGTTATTCCAACATAATAATAAAGAATAGAATAATAGAATAATTTCACCAAGTATAGGGTAGTCCGCGTATACAGGTTATTCCAACAGAATAATAAAGAATGGAATAACAGAAGTTCTCTTCATGAATACAAAAGAAATAATACCCCTTACCTTTAAAAGAAGAGTACTCCGACTGGTAGGGCGAGGAAATACTCGAGGAAAACTTGCACTATACTCAAAGCTTTCTTAAACTCTAAAGAAATACGCTCAAGATTATAGAAGAAGAACTCTCTCTATAGTTTCTCTCTCTAGAGTTTCAGTGAATTCGTAAGAAATAATGAAGGAATGAGCTTCTATTTATAGGAGAATGGACTGTATAGTAACTAATTCATGAACGGTCCAGATTGATTTACTTTTAAATGGACGGTGCATATTAATTTAATAAAATATTCTAATAAAACAAAATCTTTTAAATAAAATATAATATATTCTATTTATAATCTAATAAAATGAATAACTTCATAAAAGTATTCTATTTTATTTAAAAAGATTTTACTATGCAAAACACTATGCAGGCACTATGCAACACTATGCATAATAAAATATAATATATTCTAATTATTGTCTAATAAAACAAATAACTTTATAAATGTATTATGTTT
This sequence comes from Panax ginseng, assembly GCA_020205605.1. NCBI lineage: Eukaryota > Viridiplantae > Streptophyta > Magnoliopsida > Apiales > Araliaceae > Panax > Panax ginseng. The sequence continues at coordinate 66,713,028 of CM035127.1, forward strand.
TATATAAAAACATTTTACTATGCAAAACACATGCATAATAGAATATTATATATTCTATTTATAGTCTAATAAAACGAATAACTTTATAAAAGTATTATGATTTATATAAAAAGTTTTTCTATTTTATTACATTAATAATACTAATAAAACAAAACTGAGTGACTTCTCACGTAAGCATTAATAATCAATACCATGTGCTACTATGCAACCATGCGTATTACTGTACTTTTACTACTGAGTAGTTCAACAGTTTTAACGGTAAAACTTCTGCCGTTATTCTCATAAAAATATTTTTGTCGTTTTCTCAATTCGACATTAATTCTTTTGTGGGGTCCACCAATGATTGTACCGTCGTATGGATATTCCCCGACAAAAAGAATATTCCCCGACCAATCGAATATTATATAACAACTTGCATACATTACAAAATTTATAAATACTACCCACAACTATAACATTATATCAAATCCACACCATAATATTCAAAAAAATTATTTCGAGAAAATTAAATATTTATTCATAAAATCTAGGGTCTCACAGCCAATGCCAGTTTTAACTCGGCTAGACTACTCGTAAGATATAGATTGATTTGTATACATATCTTTCTATATAGAAATGTTAACGCTATCCTATGCCAAGTAATTGGTACGGATTTGAAGGTAAGGTTTGTCTATGAACAAACAAAAGTATTTTTCATCAATATTCAATGGGCACGCGAGTTTGCCAAAACTTAAATGTAAATACGTTTAACGAATGAATGTTGAACAACATTATAAGCTGATCACCTAGAAGTGCTCATAAGTAATGCGGATGTACAGCCTTAGTGTTGTGATGTCCTTTTCAAGTATGAAAACAGAAAGCTACTGTTCATGGTCTATCGACCGGTTCAGAATTCCTAATCTATTCTATACTTTGGGAATTGATGTTATGAATTGTTAAAGTATTACTGTTTCATAATACTTCATAACTATTTGTTCAGTTATGTATGATTTGTCATATAATTCACGAATGTGGTATTGATATTATCCTTTGTAAACTTGTTGAGCTTGTTATGCTCACTTCTTGCGTGAATTATATGATTGCAGTTAAAGATGAACGTACTGAGAATGCTAAGAGAGATAAGGGCAAAGCTAAGATGGATAATTAACCATCGTGTAATAGATTAGTATGTTTGTATGTATTATATCTTATGAACAACAAACGATGTAATCGGTTTATGAACCTTGGAATGGATTTCACTTTGATTGTAATAAGAAGATAGTAATTACATTCATTATGTTGTATTTTAATGGAATGATTGTATAGTTATGAGTACTGTGTAGCACCATATGTCGGGTTGGAAGATACCCGAATTTGGGGGCGTCACACCCTTGATACTTCCATTTTATTAAAATTTCGGCTTGATTGCTTTTATTTTCGAGATGCGAAGCATCTTCGAGAAAATAATATATAAACCAGTGTCGAACTCTTCATGGGCATGAAAGTCATCTAAGGAAATTCAAACATTGTAAATAATTTAGAAGCTGCTTACAGTTGAAAATGTCCATCATGGGAACCGAATCTAGTTTCAGTAGACTAAATTTGTGATCACATGATTCCTAGGCTCATATGATGCCGCAATTTATATGAAAGCAATAAGCAATTATATATATAAAAGCTGTAAATATATATATATATATATATATATATATATATATATATATATATATATATATATATAGACATAATCAACCACCACAAAGTACCTCCATGGGGGATCGGAAATGTAAATATATAAAAGCGGTAAATATATATATAGAGACATGATCAGCCACCACGAAGCACCTCCATGGGGGATCAGAAATGTAAATAATGCAATAAAGACGATCAACCACCACGAAGTAAACTCCAGGCGGGACGGAATGTAAATAAAGCAGTAAAAATGATCAATCGTCATGAAGTAAACTCCAGGCGTGACAGAATGTAAATAAAGCAGTAAAAGGCCACAAAGTAAAATCAAGGCCTGACAAAAATGTAAATATATATATAAGTTGTAAACACACAGGATATATATCGATCCCGACTTAGTTTATCATTTTAGCGATTTTTCGCTATATATATATATATATATATATATATAAAAGTAGTAAACTCACCAGATGTAAAATTCAGGCTCATTGAATAGAGTCCGACAACAGTTTATATATATATATATATATATATATATATATATATATATATATATATATATATATATAAGCAAATAAACGCTTCGGACGTGAGTCCAGACTCAATCGAGGCATAACTCGATAATGTTAGTCCATATATATATATATATATATCATATATATATATGAGGAAATAAAAGCCACAAACCGAAGTCCGGGCATACACATGCAACACGACTCTCAATGTGAAGAACGGTGTGTGCAAAGTAGAAGAGAGAGGCTTTAAAGTGTGTAAGAAGGCTTATAATGGACTGCCAAAGAAGACTTCTATAATTTTAAATAGATGAACACTCGGCTCCCTCCGGTAAAAATATGACTGAATATAAGCTTACAAGTGTTTAAAATGAGAAAGCACTCAGTTTATAGTGTGTATAGAGAAAATTGGACACGGCTTACTCGCCCTTTAGTTATAGAGGGGGGAGCCGCAGGTACACCTACGGCAGTCGCAGATGTACCTGCGACTACTCGGGGTGCCTTGGGCTCCGTAGGTCCTGCCATCTCGAAGTACGTTCACGCGTGCAACGTGTTGTCCGCTCGAACTTGCAGAACTTCAATCTGAGCCACCGATTTAGGTGTATAAGACCTTTTTATGAATTGTTATTGTCAAGAGCTACGCCATGACATGAGATTAGAGGTTTTCAGAAGTCAGGAAGATGGGACCATGCTCTTGGTCTTCAAGCTTCAAATTATAGCTGGTGTGCTGCCTTGCATAGTAGTCACTCGGGATTATAACTCCTTGGTTCTTGTGGGACATTGCTGTGTAGAATGTATGTTAAATTGTTGTGTTGAGATGGCGCAATGTGGGATCGAGGTGGCAAAATGACAATTTTGCCCCTCACCGGGGTTATCTCCTATTTGGGATGATAAAGCAGTCGTTGCTCAAGGTTATCTCTGAGATTGGGTTGTTGCATGTATTGGATGTCCTCAGGGTTGTCTCTAAGGTGTGCCTGACCTCCCGGGGTTATCTCTGGGACTGGAGCTGAGTGCCTCAGTTTGGTTTCCGAGGTTGAAGTTGACTATATATGTTGAAACGAGCATCTCCAGGGTTATCTCCGGAACTGCAACTGCATTCCTCGGGGTTATCTCTGAGGTTAACGTTGTCTTTCCCGATGGTGTTTTCAGGACTGAGACTGAGTATCTCGGGGTTATATTCAAGATGAAACGGCCTTCTCCAATGGTGATTTACGCATGCGAGATGAGTCATCCTCTAGGGTTATCTCTCGAAAGATGATTACGCCTCTGTAATGTTAATGTAATGTGTATGCGAGAAAAATTTTGAGTGTCGACAGATGCCCCTCTTTATCATATTCATGTAATGCAATGGCATGGATATGATAAAGAATACTAGACACTTGAAATGCAACAAGATGGTCATGATGCAATGTGACGCCCCCAAATCCAGGTTCTCTAACCTCAGATTCAGTGCTCACGATCCTATCATCATCATAAGCATTCTATAACTATTTTGAAATAATAAACATACATTGTTCATTATACAAAAGTCTCAAAACATGGTCCCAAGGTCTCTCTAACCTTAACTTTAAATACACCATTTATAATACAAACAGTTTACTCAAGAAATTCCATTAGATAATAACTAATTTAACATTCATTCTAAAATTACTCCTGGATCTTGCCCTTGCCCTTGTCCTTCGCATTAGATCCTTCGGGCTTAACTGAAAATAGAGGTCATGATATAGCAAGAGTAAGCAACTAATTTGCTTCACAAGTTTAAAAAGACAAAGGAGATATATCATGACTTAGAAAGAAATATTGCCTTCAATGTTCAACAATAATATAAGATTGTGAATGAACATGAATTAATAATCAACAATTGAATATTAGATAATTGAATAACATGAACTGAGTGGTTTTGAATAACCATGAACATTTGCCAAGGTGCTCAGTGATTTAAACTGGACCTTTTAATAAGTTTTGGTATTCAAGGGGATCAGCCTTTCATACCCCGTGATTTATGCATAAACACTTAATAATCCGACATTGATATCATGCCTTAATCAAATTTGTTCATTTCTCGACCAAGAGTTCTTACCATATCAATTAATAAGAACGCTTATTTAAAATCCATTTGATTTAACAAATTTAGACATGCTTGATCTAGGCGATACAATTAGCATAGATCTATCCCATAAACAGTTCATAAATGAAGAACTTTAATTTAATTCACGATTCAATGGCGTTAGAACAGAATTCAATTGCACAAAGTCACAATTTCAATAATCAATAAAGAGCGTGAATAATCATCAATAATTATTCACTAATATTCTTTGAAAATAATAACTCAAGTTGAGTTAGGAAACTTGCCTCGATCGTGAGAGTTACTGTTCTGACGTAAATAAATTTCTATCCACTATGTAGTTAAAATATCTTCCTTTGAGAGACCTATAATTAGTCTTTCAATTAGTCAATGCATAACATCGATTATGTAACCACATAGATATTATACATTACAATAAGTTCTTATAAACATTATCATGCCTAGATAGTGTTATTATTAATTAAAGACTACCTTTAATTCACATAATATTATTAACTTAGATAATATTAATTCACCTTCTAGTATTATTGGTTCACTAATAATACTTTAAATCATTACTAATATTTTATTCACTTACTAATATTATTAATCATTTAATAATATTTTATCCCTTTACTAATATTATTAATCATTTAATAATATTTTATTTAATCTCGAATATTATTATTTAATAATAATACTCTAATCTAATATTTTATTTACATAACAACATCATATTATAATATTATTAGTATTTTAATAATATTGCAATGATTTATTAAATTAATAAACAATTTATTCTAATTGTTCATCCTTTAATAACCTCTTATTTAATATCCATAAAAGGTCATAAGTAATATTTATTATTATAAATTACCAAAATGCCCTAATATAGTCATGATATAATATATTATGAGCATTCAAGCATAAAAATCATATTTTTCTCATTAAAGACATCATTTAACTATTTATTTCCTTTTATTTACAACCTAATCATTTTTAGGAAAAATAGCAAACTGATTCCAAAAATTCTCAGCTTCTGGATTTTAACAGAATATGAACCAACAATGATCCTCTAATTTTTCTAGAATTTTAGAAAATGATTTACTACTTTTAAAGTGCTCAAAACACTCAGATCTTGCTCTATTTTTCAAAAATTGAGTTTTGCTCAGAAATATCTGAAATTTTCAGGGTATGCTCTCTTAACATATATGAAGCTACTGTAAAAATTTTGGAATTTTCCAGTGTATACACAGTGATATATTTGTAGGATAATATTTATGGAGTCCTTTACGGAAATAGTCATTACGCACAATATATAACTCGAAACGTGTCCGTTCTTTTTCCTACGCGTAGATAACTTCATAAGGTACCTCTGTAATATTTTTCCAGATTTTTACAAGACAAGGAACTAGACGAAACAGCCTCATGAAAAACAAGTCAGTAGCTGATTTTGGATTTCAAGGCTTTAGCATATAAAGTGGACTGTTTTGGGAAAAATAATCTTAAAGGTTCCAAAACATGCTAGATTTGTGATCTACCACTTTGGTTTACTAGATAACTCATGTATCTAGCACCCCCCTTTGACGGATCATAATTTCAAGTTGTAGAACTTGAGTTACACAAGATTTAGTGGAAGAAAAACAAGAGTTTTCACCCTTGGAGAACATATGCTCATTTTCTTCCTCTAAGTCTTTGATCTAACACTCAAGATACTTAGTTCCATGCATGATGGTATGTATAACTAGTGTATCTTGAGTAGTTGTACATAACACCATCAAAACTCAAGCTATCAAAACAAGGTAAGAGAAGAAGATGAATGTACATTATACCTTGACTTAGTGGCTACCTTCCTTGATTTTCCAAAGTAACTAATAAACTTAGGGGGCATAAACCACTAGAACTCCTATAATTCTTCTTCCTATGGCTGAAATTCTCTCTTTCTTTTCTCTCTCTGAAGTTGGCTAGCTTGGGAGCAAGAGGTAGAAGAAGAAGATGAAGAAGATGGAGAGAAAATGAGATGTTGGAAGAATGAATTGTGTTTACAAAATGAAATGGCCAATTCATTAATAATTCTCCCACAATTATTTTGTTGCCCATTAGGTAAAAACTTTGTATTATTACTTACCTTAGGTTAAACATGATTAAATGTGCATAATGGAGTGGCAACCAATGGGAGCCTTACCACATTGTCCTTATGTTTATTCATGTCTACTAATGGACAAGCTAGATTAATTATTCCACTTAGGATCCTCATAATATCCACCATTTAGATTTTATTTTAAATGCCCAATTTTGATTAATCAAATGTCTAGAATACCCCCAATCAAGTGGGCTAAGTATTGGATTACAATTAATTTTCCTTGGGCTTCTCTTTTAATTGATTTGGGCTAGATAAAAACATAGTCCAACAATTTTAATAATGTTACCCAATTTGATAATTTAGGGCTTTCATCTCCAATCATATGAAGTTTAATTACTTATACATATGATTTTATCTCATAACCTAATTAGATTTACAAGAATTAGGTTTAAAATTATTAGTCACTTGAAATACTAAGTTTACCCACTTAAGTTAGTATACGTATAAAATACTAACTTTTTCGTGTTACCATAACCCTTAGGTTATTTAATATCCTTACCTAATGTATAATTAGGTCACAAGGCTTTCATTTTAATGAAATCCATAAATATATGTATCCATATATAACACAAAGTTTAACAAAAATGTATATACATACATGGTGACTTAAAATTCACTATTATTACATCCTCCCCTTATAAGAATTCCGTCCCCTAATTACATATAAGGTTACTCAAAAAAAAGGTGTGGGTAATTTTCTCTTATCCTTTCGTCAAGTTCCCACGTAGCTTCTTCAAAGATTGTGGTTCCTCCAAAGAACTTTTACTGAATGTATAACCTTATTTCGCAATTTACTGTTCCTTTCTATCTAAAACTTCATTTGAATTTCCTCGTCACGATAAATCTTTTTCGACCGAATTGGCTCATCGATATCACATGCTTGTAATCGCTTATATGGTCGTAGTAGACCGACACATGAAACACATTATGAATATGTTCCGATTCGGAGGTAGAGCTACCTCGTCGCCACTTCGCTTTATCTTCTTCAAGATCTCAAAAGGTCCAATAAATCTCTGGACTCACTTACCTTTCTTTCCAAACCTTATCTTTCCTTTCCAAGGAGATACTTTCAAAATGCATGGCTTCCCACCTCAAAATCTTGTTTACAGCGATGTAAGTCTCAAGCATACTTCTTCCAGCGATCTTGAGTCGCTACCACGAAGCTCTAATCACCTTAATGGTCTCTACGATTATGCTTTGCACTCAGCTCGGTCCCAATAGCTTAACGTTCACCAACTTCATCCCAAAGATACTGGGCGTTCTACATTTCCTCCCATACAATTTCAGTGCGGCGGCATTCCGATCTTTGGCGTGGTAGCTATTGTTGTATCGAAACTCTACCAATGCAAGATGATCCTCCCAACTACCCTTGAAGTCCATCACACAAGCTCGAGCATGTCTTCAAGTGTTTGAATCGTTCTCTCACTTTGCCCATCGGTCATGGGATGATACGCGGTGCTCATCCGTAGTCATTGCGTCCCCATTCTTTCTTGAAGACTCTTCCGGAAGTTTGACGTGAAACGCGGATCCCTATCCGACACAATAGATCTTGATGCGCCATGTCTCGATATAATTTCTTTGATGTATAGTTTGGCTAATGGTCCGGACTATACCGATCTTGATCGGCAAAAAGTGAGCCGACTTCGTAAGACGATCTACGATCACCCATATGGCATCGTGTCCCTTTTATGTTCTTTGAAGTCCCACCACAAAATCCATCGTGATGTGCTCCCATTTCCACTCTAGAATCTCTAAAGGCTGTAATAGTCCACTCGGTCGTTGATGTTCTGCCTTGACTCTCTGACAAGTTATACATTTACTGACACATTCTGCAACATCTCTCTTCATGTTTGGCCACCAAAAGTGTTGACGTAAATCTTGATACATTTTTGTGCTTCCTGGGTGTATCGAGTACCTCGTATTATATGCTTCTTGCAGAATCTCTTCTCTTAGTTACGTGTGTTAACTGCATACCCAAATTCGTCCTTCAAATCTTAGCGATCAAGTGCCATCAATCTTGTATTTCAATTCATCCCCTTCATTAACTTAAACTCTTGATCTTTGTCGCAATCTTCGTCCTTCTCTTGAGCCTCTTTAACCTTATCTAATAAAGTAGGGCTCATTTGCCACGATAAATAATTTCTCATTGACCTCAAATCGGTACTTAACCTCTAAGTCAAGTCGTTCAAATCCTTCACCAATTCCTCTTTTTATGGTTAACTTCAATAACTTCTCTCTTGCCTTTTCTCGCTTTCGGGCATCGCCCACTACATTTGCTTTGCTCGGATGGTACAGAATCTCACAATCATAATCCTTGATCAATTCTAGCCATCGGTTGCGCCTCATATTTAGCTCCTTCTGGGTGAAGATATACTTTAGACTCTTATGATCCGTATATATCTCACACTTCTCTCCATACAAATAGTGCCTCCAAATTTTCAAGGCAAAACTCTCATCTGCTTAAACTCCGGTGTCATGAGTCGGATAACCCTTCTCATAGTCCTTTAGGCGACGTGAAGCGTCTGTGAATGACCTTGCCATCTTTGCATCGATTACACGACCAAGACCCTTGTGTGACGCGATTACTATACACTACAAATCCTCCGTGTTGTCCGTCCTAAAAGCCAACACAGGTGCTTGACTGAGCCTCTTCTTCAATTCCATGAAACTCTGTTCACATTTTTCCGTCCAAACGAACTTCACTGCCTTTCTAGTAAGGTTGGTCAATGGCGATGCTACCTTTGAAAAATCTTGGATGAATCTTCGATAGTATCCTGCTAATCCCAAGAAACTCCTAATTTCTGTCGGTGTCTTTGGCTGTTCCCAGTTGATAACCGCTTCTACTTTTGCTGGATCTACCGAAACACCATCTTTGTCGATAACGTGACCCAAAAATTGCACTCTCCGCAACTAAAATTCACACTTGGAGAACTTTGCATACAACTTCTCCCTCCTTAACGTCTCCAACACTTTCCTTAGATGTTCAAATGTGATCTTCCTCTCTCCTCTCGAATATACCGTAATGTCGTCCGATGAACACGATAACAAACTTATCCAAATCTTTGCTTAAACACTGCTCATCAAATCCATGAATCTTTCTTTGGTGCATTAGTTAACCCAAAAGACATTACCGAAACTCAAAGTGTCCATACCGAGTTCAATGCCGCCTTTGGAACATCCTAATGTCTCACCTTCATTGGTGATAACCGGGTCCTCAAGTCAATTTTTGAAAAGTATTTTTCCCCTTCAACCGATCAAACAAATCGTCGATCCCGGCAATGGGTATTTATTCTTAATGGTGACCTTGTTTAACTCTCGGTAGTCGATACAAAGTCTTAATGACCCATCCTTCTTCTTTACGAATAAGACTGGTGCTCCCCATAGTGATACGCTTGGTCGAATGTATCCGTTATCTAACAACTCTTGTAGTTGAACCATTAGTTCCTTCATTTCTACAGGAGCCATACGATACGGCGCTTTGGATACCGATGATGTCCCTGGTGCCAAATCGATAACAAACTCTATCTCTCTATCTAGTGGCAATCCCGGAATTTCATCTGGGAAAACGTCAACGAATTCCCTTACAATAGGTATTTGACCCAGTTCACCCTCGATTCTGCGGGTATCCACAACGTGAGCCAAATAACCTATACAACCCTTCCTAAGCAACTTCCTTGCTTGCATCATCGTCAGACAACAAGATTGTCTTGGCGATTTACTGCCATAAAATACCACCTTTGACTTATTCAAGTCTTTAGGTGTACGCACTTTTTCTTACAGTCAATGACCGCTCCATGACTTGATAACCAATCCATCCCAAGGATTACATCAAACTCTCCAAGACGAATCGGTATCAAATCCACGTTAAGCTTAAAACCTCTTACATTAGCACAACAGTTCCTATAGATGTAGTCTACAGGGATAATTTCTTTGTTTGCTACTTCTACATTCATTGGGTGTTCTAATAGTTCATGAGGTAAACTTAATCTTTGAGCAAATTCATCAGATACAAAAGAACATGAAGCTCCCGAATCGAATAACACATAGGCATTTATATCATTAATCGGAATTATACCTGACACCACCTCCCTGGATGCCACAGCATCTTGCACTGTCATATTGAATGTTCATGCTGTTGGCTTGTTTGGCTGGGCTGGTCCTCCACTGGTTGTCTTTGTGTTATTGCCCCTACTGCCATTTCTGCCATCCATGCTTTTCTTCTTCGGGCAATCCTTGATCCGATGTCCCACTTCACCACAATTAAAGCAACCTCCTTTCTTCACCTTAGTACAATTGGGTCAGGTATGCCCTTCTTGTCCACATGTATAACATATCATTTTTCCTTTCCAAAGACTCCCCAGGTGACCCTTTCCACAGCTTCCCACACACTTTCTTTTGTTGCACGCTTCCTTGCTTTGCATTTCCAGATTACTACCCCAATCGCTCCATTTCCGCTTCTTATTGTTGCTACCGCCATCACGACATTTTTATTCCCACCTTCCGATTTCTTCTTATTCTTCTCCGATTGTATCTTGAGACCGCTTCGCTTCCTCCTTCCGCTTATAAGAGCTTTTTCCAACAGAGTTGAGAATGATGTGATTTGTAAAACCGCTACTTTACTATAAATCCACGGCTTTAGTCCATTCTCAAACCTTCTCGCTTTCTCTACCTCTGTGTCCACCGATGTGGAGCGAATCAGCCAATTCATTGAATTTCGCACAGATACTACGACATGACATATTCTCCTATTTCAGATTCATAAGAACTTGATCTCCATTCTTGCTTGAACACTCTCGTGGAAGTAGTTCTCAAAGAACAACTTCTTGAATGCTTCCCAAGTCACGATTCCGATTCGGCTTTGTTCGGTTGGCATCCCACCAATAGCTAGCCTCCCCTTCATTAAGTAGGTAGCAAAAATGGTCTTACATTTCTTCTTCGCTACTCTAGCAATAACGAAGGCCTTCTCAATCTCCTTTACCCACATTTGGGCTTCTATCGGGTCTGTTGTTCCTCCGAACTCTGGCGGTCCTCTTGCCTTGAAGTCCTTAAAGTTTACTATTTGGGTGCTCGCCGATTTCCTGCAGTTGAGCTTGATTCCTCATGGCTTCAACCATCATGTTAATAAAATCTTGCATTGGGTTTTGTTGAGATCCGCCGCATTATTAATCGACTCTTCAATATCTTGGTTCCCGAGTCCACGCTCTGCATGCGCCATTATCTAGTGAAACAAAATTCTAACACGTTACTCGGATTTATTATCATATGATTACTTAGTATGTAATACGCTATTTATTTAAACAATCGATGATCATTATGTGAGAGTTTTAAGTTCTGAGATTTGGAAGTCTTTCTCCCCTTTAGTGGGTTAAGTTTGTTTTTAAAGAACATTTTCCAAATCAGTCTACTGAATTCACATAACATTAAATAGAAAATTTAATATTTAAAATTTTCTAACACATATCATAATAATTCTGCATTTATATTCATACACCAATCTTCAGTGACTTACACGATTAATACAGGTATATTTTATAAATGCTACTATCCCATTTTAACACAAAAGATGGGATTAACTCATACCTCCCTACAAACACAATTAGGGAAAGTACATAACCATTTACTACCTCACGCCTGCTGAGGTTTACATCAACATAAATCCTTATTACACAACAAGAAAAGTACTAATGCATCTATCTACAACTGGGCCATCACATCATCACCATTGGTGGCCTGCCAGTCACCTGCACACAAGCTCCTAGGGAAGCAACTAATTGCAGGACTCTCGTCGAATCGGATCGACTAGACTCTCCTATCTCGAGTGGACCCTCCTAGCCCTCTCCATACCGCCCTCATCTGGCTGCATCAAGGGCGGTCCTAAAGTTTCTACTCGACCTTTACTGCCGCAGTTCGATCTTTAATTGGCCCACCAACTCATCATCCGACTCATGGAATGCCTCTTCCACCGCATCTCTTATCGGCAATTTCTCGTCAAACTCAAATTTCAGATCTCCGGATGCTTCATGCTCAACTCTCCAAACTTTGCCTTTTCATTCTCTAGTTGTACCTCAAGATCTCCACTTGCAACTGGGACTCATCAAATTTTTCCTTCTGTTCGACTTTCTCCATCTGGGCTTGATGAGCCTCATCCTTGTATTGTTCTTCAGTAAATTGGAGGGTGTGGTTTTCTACTTCTAATTCCTCCACTCTGCCTTCTAATTGACTGATTCTCCTCAACAAGTCCCCTACCGGAGGACCATGAGGGACATCTTGGGTGGCCTCATGCTCAATGGGTTCCTGCTCAACTGAGTAACTACCTTGGCGCTCGTCAGACATCCTACAAACACCATAAAGTCAACGTCAGTACCACAATAAAATATATTCATTGATGAAATGAAATAATATTTTATTAAGTACAACACAAACTTGATGAATTTCCATAATCCATCTCCTAACATACTCCATAAGAGTTTTCTACTAAGGTTATAACCTAGGTTTCGCATTCCTAAAGTTTATAACCTACAGCTTTGATACCAACCTGTGACGCCCCCAAATCCAGGTTCTCTAACCTCAGATTCAGTGCTCACGATCCTATCATCATCATAAGCATTCTATAACTATTTCAAAATAATAAACATACATTGTTCATTATACAAAAGTCTCAAAACATGGTCCCAAGGTCTCTAAACCTTAACTTTAAATACACCATTTATAATACAAACAGCTTTACTCAAGAAATTCCATTAGATAATAACTAATTTAACATTCATTCTAAAATTACTCCTGGATCTTGCCCTTGCCCTTGTCCTTCGCATTAGATCCTTCTAAGCTTAATCGAAAATAGAGGTCATGATATAGCAAGAGTAAGCAACTAATTTGCTTCACAAGTTTAAAAAGACAAATGAGATATATCATGACTTAGAAAGAAATATTGCCTTCAATGTTCAACAATAATATAAGATTGTGAATGAACATGAATTAATAATCAACAATTGAATATTCGATAATTGAATAACATGAACTGAGTGGTTTTGAATAACCATGAACATTTGCCAAGGTGCTCAGTGATTTAAACTGGACCTTTTAATAAGTTTTGGTATTCAAGGGGATCAGCCTTTCATACCCCGTGATTTATGCATAAACACTTAATAATTCGACATTGATATCATGCCTTAATCAAATTTGTTCATTTCTCAGTCAAGAGTTCTTACCATATCAGATCTTGCTCTATTTTTCAAAAATTGAGTTTTGCTCAGAAAAATCTGAAATTTTCAGGGTATGCTCTCTTAACATATATGAAGCTACTGCAAAAATTTTGGAATTTTCCAGTGTATACACAGTGATATATTTGTAGGATAATATTTATGGAGTCCTTTACGGAAATAGTCATTACGCACAATATATAACTCGAAACGTGTCCGTTCTTTTTCCTACGCGTAGATAACTTCATAAGGTACCTCTGTAATATTTTTCCAGATTTTTACAAGACAAGGAACTAGACGAAACAGCCTCATGAAAAACAAGTCAGTAGCTGATTTTGGATTTCCAGGCTTTAGCATATAAAGTGGACTGTTTTGGGAAAAATAATCTTAAAGGCTCCAAAACATGCTAGATTTGTGATCTACCACTTGGGTTTACTAGATAACTCATGTATCTAGCACCCCCCTTCGACGGATCATAATTTCAAGTTGTAGAACTTGAGTTACACAAGATTTAGTGGAAGAAAAACAAGAGTTTTCACCCTTGGAGAACATATGCTCATTTTCTTCCTCTAAGTCTTTGATCTAACACTCAAGATACTTAGTTCCATGCATGATGGTATGTATAACTAGTGTATCTTGAGTAGTTGTACATAACCTCATCAAAACTCAAGCTATCAAAACAAGGTAAGAGAAGAAGATGAAGGTACATTATACCTTGACTTAGTGGCTACCATCCTTGATTTTCCAAAGTAACTAATAAACTTAGGGGGTATAAACCACTAGAACTCCTATAATTCTTCTTCCTATGGATGAAATTCTCTCTTTCTTTTCTCTCTTTGAAGTTGGCTAGCTTGGGAGCAAGAGGTAGAAGAAGAAGATGAAGAAGATGGAGAGAAAATGAGATGTTGGAAGAATGAATTGTGTTTACAAAATGAAATGGCCAATTCATTAATAATTCTCCCACAATTATTTTGTTGCCCATTAGGTAAAAACTTTGTATTATTACTTACCTTAGGTTAAACATGATTAAATGTGCATAATGGAGTGGCAACCAATGGGAGCCTTACCACATTGTCCTTATGTTTATTCATGTCTACTAATGGACAAGCTAGATTAATTATTCCACTTAGGATCCTCATAATATCCACCATTTAGATTTTATTTTAAATGCCCAATTTTGATTAATCAAATGTCTAGAATACCCCCAATCAAGTGGGCTAAGTATTGGATTACAATTTATTTTCCTTGGGCTTCTTTTTTTAATTGATTTGGGCTAGATAAAAACATAGTCCAACAATTTTAATAATGTTACCCAATTTGATAATTTAGGGCTTTCATCTCCAATCATATGAAGTTTAATTACTTATACATATGATTTTATCTCATAACCTAATTAGATTTACAAGAATTAGGTTTAAAATTATTAGTTACTTGAAATACTAAGTTTACCCACTTAAGTTAGTATACGTATAAAATACTAACTTTTTCGTGTTACCATAACCCTTAGGTTATTTAATATCCTTACCTAATGTATAATTAGGTCACAAGGCTTTCATTTTTAATGAAATCCATAAATATATGTATCCATATATAACACAAAGTTTAAAAAAAAATGTATATACATACATGGTGACTTAAAATTCACGGTTATTACATGCAATGTACAACAACATGATGCAAATGTATGTGGTTTGTTGGATTGTTCTCCAACATGGTGGGATGACTGCTGGCTCCCCTTAACTTCTACCGGGATTGACAGTTCTTACTGACAACCCTGATGAACTATCTTGGACGTGCAATCTAATGCTCTCAGCATCTTCCAAGATGGTGACATTGGGGTTATCACAAAAGTCCTTCATCCTTGATATAGACTTCATGCTGAAGATGCATCTCTCATGTGCAAGAGACTCTATGAGGATAAAGCTTTATCTGTTGAGGATGTATATAACATATTCCATCATTGGTCCTCCTCGATGAGGATGTTCTTCCCTGGTTTGTACCGCCAGGTCTTTCTGCTGCTCTGTTGGAGTTACTTCCAACAGTCAGTGTTATCAGGGTTTCCTGACCTTCATTGACATATGGATCAACGGATAAAATCACTATTGAGGATAATGTCAAGGCTGCTTGACCTTCGTTGACGTTTGCATCAACAGATGATTGTATGAAAAACCCCTAGGGAAAGGTTTTAGGGCTACGACCCTTAAATGATGGCATTGGACCTTCATGAGGTATTGCCAAATGTAGTTTGCAATGGATGAGAATATTGGTATAGTGTACCCTGTGTTTGGGCGAATTCCAATGAGTGATATGTAAAACCACAACTTGACCCATGAAAACCAGGATTTCAGGCTATTCTGCTCAATTGCGTGGCATTTTTTATTCCTGATTTGGCCTTTTCAGCATGTGAGAACTCATTTGCAACTTGAACTGGACCGAGCTGGAGGGGTGGGCCCCACTTAGGGGATCCGCAGGTACACCTGCGGCCAACCGTGGGTACTTTAAACCTGTAGGTTGATTTCACAAGTTATTTTCACGTTGCGCTGCGAAGGAAATCCGAGAGCTCTTCTTCATATTTGCTGAGTTCAGGCGTCTTTCTGCAAATTCTGTCACCGTACAAGTGTTCTACACTATCCTGGTAACGTATTGATGTCTTCTTTTCCAATTTTTATCCGTTGAAAAATAACTTATGATATGAAATGCGTCTAAACACATAGTAGTGAATATGCATGCTCATATGATGTGATAAAAAATATTCAACATAGCAAATGTTAGTGTGAGACCCCGAATTTTATGAAATAAAAGTATTCAATTTTTTTTATTTTGGTGAATAGTTAAATTGATAAAAGTTTAAAGTTAAATGTGACATTTGAAAAATTTTCAAAGTAAGCAAATTGTTATAAAATAATCGGTGGTAAAATACGCGTGGTTGCATAGTAGCACACTGTATTGATTATTAATGCTTACGTGAGAAGTCACTCAAATTTGTTCAATTATTGCTATAGTAATTGTTGCATAGTATCTCACGTTATTTGATTCAATTATTGTCGATATTTTATATATTATTAAATCAATAATTGAGATAACAAAGTTATTAATATTATTATTTACAATATTAATGATGTCTAGAAGTTCTGCCAAGGAGAGGTTTGGTCACCTAATTGCGCGCCAATATGGAGAAATCCTTATTGGAAAGCCCCCTCTTTCCTGGGAACGACCTGGTCGATTAATAGTGTGAATTATAATAATGATGATGAAGTTTTATTTTATTAGTATTATTAATGTAATAAACAAAAAGCTTTTTATATAAAAATGTAATACTTTTATAAAGTTATTCATTTTATTAGACTATAAATAGAATATATTATATTCTATTATGCATAGTATTTTGCATAGTAAAATCTTTTTATATAAAACAAAATACTTTTATAAAGTTATTTGTTTTATTAGACAATAATTAGAATATATTATATTTTATTATGCATAGTGTTTGCATAGTATTTGCATAGTAAAATCTTTTTATATAAAACATAATACTTTTATAAAGTTATTCGTTTTATTATATTATAAATAGAATATATTATATTTTATTTAAATGATTTTGTTTTATTAGAATATTTTATAGTAAACCAATCTGGACCGTCCGTTTAAAAATAAATCAATCTGGACCGTTCAGGAATTAGTTATTATTCAGTCCATTCTTCTATAAATAGAAGCTCATTCCTTCATTATTTCTTACGAATTCACTGAAACTCTAGAGAGAAAAAAGAAGAGTATTCTGCTACTTCACTACTCCTATATCCAGTTTCTTCTAAGGTAAGGGATATTATTAATATAGTAAGGGGTATTATTTCTTTCGTATTCGTGAAGAGAACTTTTGTTATTCCATTCGTTATTATTTTGTTGGAATAACCTGTATACGTGGACTACCCTATACTTGGTGGAATTTTTCTGTTATTCCATTCCTTATTATTCTGTTGGAATAACCTGTATATGCGAAGTACCGCATACATGGTGAAATTCTTCTGTTATTCCATTCTTTATTATTCATTGGAAATATCACATGCTATGCGTGCTTATGCATGACCTGGTTCCATTATTTATTATTCTGTTCGAATAACCTGTCTGTGCGGTCTATCGCATGCATGGTGATTTTTGTTGATATTTCATTCTTAATTATTCTGTTGGAATATTCTATCGGTCTTAATTTACTTTGACACAGTTCCGCTCTTTATTATTCTCGTTAAAATATATTGTCGGCAAGTGATTACGCCTAACTTCGGTTCCGCTCTTTATTATTACTCGCTGAGAATAACCGTCTCGTATGGCCTATCTCATGCATGGTGAATTCTTCTGTTATTCCATTCTTTATTATTATGTTAGAATAACCTGTCTATGTGGATTACCACATGCATGGTGAATGATCCTTTGTTTTCATTCCTTATTAAATTATGGAAATAATCTGTTTACATGGATTATGATGAAAGTCATAATAAAAGCATTGAACTGATGAAAATCATGGGTATAGGTAGTATTAGTAAGTGTTATGATAAATTATGTTGGTTATTATGTGAAGACATGAAAGTTTCTTAGAAATCACAAAAGGTTGAAAATCAGATTTTGGTGAAAATGGAACATGAAATTCAATTGACAATATCTCCTATTATATTTTGAATTTTTGAGTGTGGTTAAGTTCTAGAGTTAGATCTATGAGACTTATCCCAGTGGAATCACTATAAAAGGTGTTGTAAATTTTCGTGTGGACTAATTTTAGCAAATGAGTCAAAAGCTGCAAATTACAAAAGAATATTTGCTTGAAGTTTAAAAGAAATTTCATTTTTAATACTTAATTTGTGAGAAAAATTCCAGCCTTTTGGGACATAAAAATATATGGTATAAAGTACATCCTGTCCAAAAATGTGCTCATTCCGACTTAAAATGAGCAAGTTATGACTATTTCAATATTTAAGTTTTTTCGACGAAAAATGCTATAACCGGAGTTCTATAACTCCAACGACCATGAAATTTAAACTGGAAGCTCACGTTAACATGTGTAAGATCCTGCCAAGATTTGGGAGTTTCTGGAGTTAAACTTGAGGTAGCTAATTTCTTAAGGAATTAATTAGAAATTGATTTTTGAAAAATAGTAAATGAATTTTAAAAATTTTGAGAAAAATATATGTTCAATATGGGACTATATTTTGCTAAATCCCAGAAAAGAAATATTTTTTCGACTGATTTTGTATTTTTCATGAAAATGATCTAGTTATGAGTAAATGAGTTAAATATGTTATGTGAAGTAACAAAGTTGAAAAATAGGATTTTATGGCTTGGAAATCCTATATAGGGTATATGCAAATTTTTGATGAGGGATTTGATCATTGGTGATGAAATCTTATGAGTATGGCATTTTTGAATGATTAAATGCATTATTTGGTAAAGTGTAAACAATTGAAATAAATTATTTATAAGTTTAAGAAGTGATTAAAATATTGTTATAATATTAATAATATTAGATTATGAGTTTATTAAGTGATTGATAATATTTGGATAAATTTAAAGTCTTTAATATGTATCCTTATTTTCGTTTGATTAATTCTTATATCATTGTCATCATTCTCATGCTTGTGTTGTGTTGAAAGTCATATGTGGCCTGTAGTGCATAGATGGACTAGGTATGATTATGACTAGGGCTTATTCGGTATAATCATGACCACAATGTTATAAATGATGTGGTAAAAGTCATCTTTGGCCCGTAGTGCATAGATGGACTTGGTATGATTATGACCAGGGATTATTCGGTATAATCATGACCGTAATGGAAAACACGAATATCCTCGGCCCGTAGTGCATGGATAATTCGTGGTCGTGATACTATTAAGCTGAGTCTCAACATTATTGGTTTTACAGTTGTATATCTTTGGCCTGTAATGCAAAGATGAACTGTTGATTATTGGTTATACAGTTGTATATCTTTGGGCGTAGTGCAAAGATGAATTTATTAGTATGATTATGAGCAGGAATTGTGATTTGGTATAACCATGATTTTTGATGTTTCAGGTGAAGATAGGTGATGTAAATTATCTTCGTCCTGGGTGCGAAAAGGAATTCAGAATCATAATTATGATTATGAGTTATTCATATAATTGTGGACAAGAATTGTTGATTGATGTTACAGGGATAAAACATTATTGGTGGACTTTTAACATGGAGAAGATAATAGACCTAATGGTCTATTTGACTCTTTTAATGGATTTCTCGTTCCGCTGCAACTATGGTTGAAAAGTTTTATCATCTACCATATGTTCTAAATCTCTGATTTATTATTGACGAAGGCTATTGATAATTTAATTATCTTTAGTCATGATATTTTTTACTAGGCTAGTTGTGCTCACCCTTTTTGCTTCACAATTCCTTTCAGGTAATAAGAGTGTTGCCGAGTCAAGCGGGGATAACAGGGGAATAGAACGGTGGTTTATAGCTATTGAGGTTCTCCCTAAATAGTATGAAAAATAATTTTATTGAGAGCTTTAGATAAGTACGTCATTTGATATTTAATTTTGGTGAACCGAATAGGGTGAGGTGAACCTAACTTTGGAAGGGTGTTTTGCCACTATCATACAAGATGTCTAATGACATACAACCTCGTGTTATCATAAGATAAGGTTGTGCACATCCACTTGCTGAGTATATCTACGAGCACCACCTATATGATCTTGGAGTTTATTTGAAATATAATTTTCAATTGAAGACAGTGGAGATAGTTATATGTCAAGAGAAGACTCACCATTGGAAGGAACATGATAGTAATCTTCTCGTTTTTCTCTGGGGTCTATTGGGCCAACCAAGGATAATTCTCTGGACATATGATATCTATCATAACTTAGATTAATGGCCTCCTATGTACGAAGGTTTTCTTGAGCACTTCCCAAAGATTTTAATTTCTAAAACAGTTTTTGACTGTACTTTTATGTAACGTACCATTGTAAGGTTGTGGTCGAGGCAGCATGAAAGTTATATACATTTGTATTAAAACTCACAGTATACTTGTCGTCGTATTTTGCATGATAGTTGTATAAATGAAGTTGTCAGTAGTGTATTTTCTGGTGACCCAAGATGGGTGATGCATACCTATTTTGGGGGCGTCACAGTTAGTATTAAACCATGCTAAACATAATGATGTAAAAAAATTTGACTTTTGAATCAGTCAAATTGGCACCTTTTTCTGCTATTTCTTATCCTATTTGAGGACAAATGAGCTAATGTGAAAAAGCAAAGAAATCCTGGTAATTAGGCTACCCTTACAGATTTTTACTTTGATGTATTAATGCATGTAGGATGTTTACGATTATGGGCAGGTGTGCTACTAAATGGCCACCTAGTCATGCATATGTGCATGTGGATAGTCCTATTTACAAAGGAGACTATGACAAAAAAAATTCAAAATGTAGGCATTGGGTAGTCATGCGTTTTTAACTCTACTATACACGTATGTTAAAATAATGTATACATGCATGTAGTCAAAAAACTGCATATGGAGACTTGTTGTCTAGATATATGGATCCAGATCAGCCGAGTAGTTCCCACAGGACCACTTCAGGTGTGTGGAGGAGGGCTTTTGAAGTGCCTTGACCACGTTCTGTTAGACAGCCTCATTGTTTGGCGGAGGCGGTGATACGTCATGTCCGGGTTGATGTGCCGGATATTGAGGACGAGGAGGAGGATGTTCCGGTTGCAGACCCTGCTCCTTCTGTACATGTTCCCCGTAGGGATTCCCAGGCATTGAGGTGTTGATCCTAGAGCTTCTGGGTGATTTGAGTAGACACCCATCGATATACTTGCATGCAAACGAGGTAAAAGCTAGATTTTGATCTCCCCCCCCCCCTTTTCCTATTGATGA
Organism: Panax ginseng; assembly: GCA_020205605.1. Lineage (NCBI taxonomy): Eukaryota > Viridiplantae > Streptophyta > Magnoliopsida > Apiales > Araliaceae > Panax > Panax ginseng. The sequence continues at coordinate 66,734,512 of CM035127.1, forward strand.
GGAGTAAAGGATTCTGATCTTGATCTACTTTGTGATGTAGGTTCCCGACTTTACACAGCCTAGAGGGAACCGGTTCAGCATTCACTCCACATACCAGGCTCTGCATCCTGATTATAGAGTGATTGTGCATGGTTGGGGCTTCGGAGCGTTCTTTTGCATCCTTCCCCGTCGTTGTCCTTGGGTTTACCTCAGGGCATTGTCTAAGCGCTGGTTTCACCAGACTCAGTGTGACACCCCCAAATTCAGGTACTTCATTCCCACAGGATTTGGTGTTCACTTGATAAAAACATTCATATCTAATTACCCAATCATAATAAATTTGAAAAATAAAACCTTCCCATTAAAAGATTACATTAATAAAAATCTCCCAGGTTGTCTAACCTTTAAATACAAACATTCAAATGCGGAATTTAAATAAGTTCATTACAATCATTAAAATAAAATCTGATAATAAAATATTAACATGTTACAAGTCTTCAATACTTGTTCATCTTTCATTTTCCCTTACAGGTGCTAGGTACATCGACCTTCTCATCTTTAGCTATAATAGTTATATAAGCAAGAGTGAGCAAACAAAACTCACTTGAAATAATAATGAATGAAAATCTTTACAACAACTGCCAAATAAGAGGCTCAATAGAAATGAACAATATGGTTTATCAACATTCTGAAATATATAACTCAGGGTCCTAAGACCACAAACTATGTCCATAGTTATAAGTAATCTTTCAACTTAAACTTTAGCAGTCATAAGACTATAGGGACTTCTCGTACTTAGGGGATCAACCCTTCATACAATGTATTGTGCACAAACATTTCAACTCTAAGCGTAAATTATCCCCTAATAATAGGGTTGTTCATCTCAATATTTAGAGTACAAGTCCGCACCAAAGTAAGTTTGGTTTGGATACATTTCAAGGGTAACTTAGAATTCAACGGTCATCAACTAAGGATTAGTTGAATACAATATTGATAACGTTATGCTATCGAATAATCATAACTGAATCGACATTATAAATTAAGATCATGCTTTAGGAATAAACTAATAGCATAAACATCGAATAATCATAACGTATCTTGCTTGAACAATATTAAGCCAATGTTATTTAAAATTGAGTGCTAAGCATGCATAACAAATAATAAATTGAACGATAAAACTTGTTCAACATTGGTATATTAGAATATATAAACTTGCATGCTAAATAACAAGTTAAAGACAAGAATAACTTGTTCAATATAAAAATAAGATTTAGACAACTTGCATCATCATAAACAAACTAGATACAAGAACTTGTTCAATCGCAAGAATAAAATTGCACAATGTAATAATAATAGAACTAGCTCAACAAAAGTGTAGAGTTAGAAAACTTGTGTAATGTAATCAAATTAGAAACAATAATTTGCTCAACGAAACAATAGATTTAGAGAACTTGCCTTGCGTGTAGGCTAAACCGTAACAACTCGAATCACAATACCCTATATATATATATATGTCATCATGACATAATTAGTCACTACCACATTATATACATAACTAAGTACATTCATCATGTAAGATTTGATTTTTTAATCACATAATCAAATTACATTAGTAATAGAACTAGTTAATCGTTAATAACATGCTCATTCTTGGTATAGAAATGCTAAAATCATAATTTAACAATCCTACTATTAACTCATAACAACTTTTTCAGACCTTGTGTAAATAAATCACACTGTCTAACCATTCTGCTAACTCGCATTATGGTGCAAAGTTTACATCATGGTGGGTACCATGCCATGCGGTATGAGATTAGCAATTGCAGTACGAGATCTGAAAGCAACGATCAAGGCCATAGGCGGCGATGACGTCGCACTACTACGCCGAAAAAATTACACTCATCGGGCATGTTACAATTAAAAAACTACGCACCTCGGCAACCAAATTTCTAAGCAACAACATGAACAAAAGCCAATTTTGGCCTACAAGCTACTTTCTAACAACCTAATTAACATGTAATTCATATAGAGACTTCATATAAACATAATTCAAATACTCTTAACATGATTCTACCCATAAAACAACATAAACATCGAATTTAAAACATCCAATTTTACTATTTTTGATAAAACTTCACTTTTTGACGTTTTCAGTGAAAATCAACACTGTGATTTTGTTTTTCAACCAAAGCAGCTAATTCAAAGTACCTTGTTTATGTTTATTCATCCTCTTTCAAATTCAATAGTCAATTTATAAATTAAATAACTAATTAAACCTTAATTTTACTTTAAACTAAGCCATATTCATATATATTCAAATAAACTCAATGTAATATGGTTTTCTTCACAAATTAAATACATAACATGAATTCATTGACTCTACTCATATATAAACTTATGAAAACAGTTTCATAACAACGAATTTATCATATAAAACTATATATCATAAATAATTCAACTTCTATAAAGATTTTATAGAGAATTTTGGAAGAGAAAATAAAACTAAAATTTTAAAGAAACTTAAAAGGGGTAAGATGATACCTTGTTTTCTAAAAGATGATAACTTCTCTTTGATTCTCAAGCTTCTTTTCTCCAACTTCTCTCCCAAATTCTCTAGTCTTTCTTCTTCTCTTCTTTTTCTTCTTTTGAGTCTTTCTTCCTAACTCTAACTAACGTACTAACAAAATATAACGTATATGATATAATATGTATTAATTATATAATATAATTATATATATAACTGATATCAGTTATAATATTTTTGAAAATCAAAAGCCACAAGGCTTGTTTGGCTACCCACTTAAAATATAATCATTTAATCCTTATGCCTCGTTTGGTAAAACACATTTAAAATAAAGACTTAATATACATTAAGCCTTGTTTGGCAAAATTGAATTAAACTCCTTTAATTTATTTTAATAACTACTTTATAGTAAGGTTATTTGCCACACTTTTATTTAATTAAATTTTCAATAATCAATTTAATTAATTCTAATAATAATTTATTAAATTACTTTAACACATAAATCAATACCACAAAATTATAATTTTTTTATATTTATAACTTTATTTAATCAACAAACACATCATTTTAATTACAAATTCAAATTAAAATATAATAATTCATTTAATCATTATAAACTCTCTAATTTAATTATTAAATTAAATTAGTATATTATCTCATAACAATTAATTTTCTTAACTCCTTAATTATTTACCTAACAAATAACTAACCAATTAAGTCAAATCAAATTAAATATTTATTCAACACTAACCACATCCATTAAATATTTATATAATTCAATAAATATTTAAAATTACAATTAAAATTCTGGATTGTTACATCCTTCCCTCCTTATAAGGATTCTGTCCCCAAAATCACAACTCAAACAAATCATTCGTCACATTCTTCCCTACTTACAAAGATTCTATCCCCAGAATCGAAAACACAGATTAAACAAATAGCTCAGGGTAATATTTCATCATTTTATCTTTGAGTTCCCACGTAGCTTCATCAGCATTGTGGTTCCTCCATATCACCTTCACAGAAGGTATTACTTTATTCTTGAGCACCTATTCTTTCCCGTCGACTATCTGGATAGGAACCTCTTCATAGGACAAGTCTTTATCAAACTGGAACGGTTCGTACTCGATCACGTGCTTATAATCGGATTTATACGGTCATAACACCGAAATGTGAAAAACATTATGAATGTTTTGCAATTCTGGAGGTAGAGCTACCTCGTAAGCCACCTCTCCAACTCTTCGAAGCACTTCTAAGGGTCCAATAAACCTCGGGCTTAGTTTCCCTTTTTACCGAACCGAATTTTTCCCTTCTAAGGAAAAACTTTTAGGAATACGTAATTTCCTACGTCGAATGCACGATCTTGTCTATGTTGATCAGCATACTTCTTTTGTCTGTCTTGAGCAGCTATCAATCTTATTCTGATGAGTTTGACAACCTCAGCAGTTTGTTGCACCAGTTATGGTCCTAATAGTTGACGTTCATCGACTTCATCCCAGCACAGTGGAGTTCTGCACTTCCTGTCGTATAATGCTTCGTAAGGCGGCATGCCGATGCTTGCATGGTAACTGTTATTGTAGGCAAATTCCACCAATGGTAAATGTTCATCCCAGCTCCCTTTGAAATCCATGATGCATGCTCTCAGCATATCTTCCAATGTCTGGATTGTTCGTTCGCTTTGGCCATCTGTTTGCGGATGATATGTCGTACTCATTTGCAACTGTGTTCCCATACATTCTTATAGTCTCTTCCAGAAGTTTGATGTGAACCTCAGATCTCTATTTGACACAATTGACACTGGCACTCCATGTCTTGAAATAATTTATCTAACGTACAACTTTGCCAACTGATCAAGATTAAACCTAATCTTTATTGGCAAAAAGTGTGTTGATTTCATCAGTCTGTCCACTATCACTCAAATCGCATCGTATCCTCTTTGAGTAGTTGGAAGACCCACCACAAAATCCATTGTGATGTGTTCCCACTTCCATTCTGGTATTTCCAATGGTTGAAGTAATCTGCTTGGTCGTTGATACTCGACCTTCACTCTCTGACATGTCAAACACTTTGCAACACATTCTGCAATGTCTTTTTTCATGTTTGGCCACCAAAAATGTCGTCGTAAATCTTGATACATCTTCGTACTTCCCGGATGTATCGCATATCTTGAGTTATAAGCTTTGGTCAAGATTTCTTCTTTAATATCTGGTACTGCTGGAACCCAGATTCTTTCCTCAAACCATAGAAGTCCTTCGGTATCGATCTTGTATTTCACATCACTACCCTCAACCACTTTCTCCTTGATTTACCGACATTCCTCATCTTGTAGTTGAGCATTCTTAACTTTGTCAACCAAAGTTGAACTAGCTTCCATCTAGAACAATCTTTCATCAATTTCTTTTGGAAATTTGATTTCGAACTCTAGTCTTGTCATTGCTGAAATAAGCTCCTCCAGGTTGGTTAACAACATCAACTTTTCTCTGTCTTTCCTACTCAAGGCATCTGCAACCACATTAGCTTTGCCCAGGTGATAAAAGATCTCACAATCGTAATCTTTTATCAATTCCATCCATCTCCTTCGACGCATGTTCATGTCTTTCTGAGTGAAAATATACTTCAAACTCTTATGGTCTGTGTAGATCTCACATTTTCCTCCATAGAGATGGTGTCTCCATATTTTTAGAGCAAATACCACTGCAGCCAATTCTAAATCATGAGTTGGGTATCCTTTCTCATAGTCCTTCAATTGTCTTGATGCATAAGCAATAACTTTGTCATTCTGCATAAAAACACAACCCAACCCTTTATGTGAGGCATCACTATACACCACAAAATTTCATGTATTATCTGGTAATGACAACACATGTGCCACACTTAACTTCTTTTTCAATTCTTGAAAACTTTATCCACACTTCTCCGTCCAAACAAATTTTACAGCTTTCCTTGTCAAATTTGTTAACGGAGTGGCAATCTTGGAAAAGTCCTAAATAAACCGTCTGTAATAACCGGCCAGTCCCAAGAAACTCCTCACCTCCGAAGGTGTTCTTGGTTGTTCCCAGTTGATTACAGCTTCAACTTTTGATGGATCCACTGAAATCCCATCTTTGTTAATCATATGCCCAAGAAATTGTACATGCTCCAACGAAAACTCACACTTAGAGAATTTCGCGTACAGTTTTTCCTTTCTTAGTGTCTCTAATGTCAAACGTAAATGTTCCACATGTTCTTCTTGAGTTTATGGAATACACCAGAATGTCGTTGATAAATACCCCAACAAATTTGTCTAAGAATGGTTTAAACACCCTGTTCATCAAATCCATGAATGCAGCAGGGGCATTGGTCAAACAAAAAGACATCACCAAAAATTCATAATGTCCATAATGAGTTCAAAATGTCGTCTTTGGTATATCCTCCTTCCTTACTTTCAGTTGATGATACCCACATCTCAAATCTATTTTCGAGAAAAATTTAGCACCCTTCAATTGATCAAACAAGTCATCTATTCTTGGCAATAGATATTTATTCTTAATAGTGACTTTGTTTAATTCCCTATAATCAATGCAAAGATGCATTGACCCATCCTTCTTCTTTACGAATAACAACGGTACTCCCCATGGTGACACGCTCGGCTGAATGTATTTCTTGTCCAACAGCTCCTGCAGTTGTAACATTAGTTCATTCATCTCTACCGGAGCCATTCTGTACGGGGCCTTCGATATCGGTGTTGTTCCTGGCGCTAAATCGATCACAAACTCAATCTCTCGGTCAGGCGGAAGTCCTGGGAAATCCTCCGGAAACACATCTAGTAATTCCCTAACCACTGGTATCTCTTCCAGTTTCACACCCTTCTTCTAAGTATCGACTATGTAAGCTAAATAACCCACACAGCCTTGACTCAACAACTTCTTAGCTTGCATAATCGTCAAACATTTCATTTGTCTAGGCAATTTGCTACCATAGAAAGCTACCTTTGACGAAGTTATAAGGTTTACACATTTCTTTTGGCAATCAATTATCCCTCCATAATTGAACAACCAATCCATCCCCAAAATAACATCAGACTCTCCAAGTCTAATCAGAATTAAATCCACCATCATGATATTCCTCTTAATATTCACCCTACAGTTCTTATATACGAACCTAACAGGAATTACTTCCTTATTCGCAATTTCTATTTTTAAAGGGAAATTCAATTCTTCACTAGGCAATCCTAATCTCTTAGCAAATTCATCAAATATAAATGAGCAAGTAGCACCCGAATCAAATAATACATAAGCATTAATATCATTGATTGGGATAATACCTGACACCACATCCTTTGATTGCACAACATCTTGCACAGTCATGTTGAAGGTTCTGGATGTGGGTTTGTTTGATGTCATTGGTCCAGCAATGGCCCATGTACCTCCACTGCTACCTCCCTTACTTCACGTTGCCTCTCCAGCTTTCTTCTTAGGGCACTCACGAGCAAAGTGATCCTTGGACCCGCATGTGAAGCAAACGTTATTCTTGGGTTGATTGCAATTTGGGGCGATGTAACCCTCCTGGACATAGTTAAAGCATACTCGTTTTCCCATTAAGCATACACCCTTATGAAACTTCTCGCATGTAGCACATGCTTCAAACTTCTTATTGTGCTGGTTACCCTGCAGATTTCCAGCACCAATTTTTCCATTCCATTTCATTTTCAGATTATTGTTACCATTTCCACTACCACCACCTCCATTCTTAACCTCCACTTCATTCTTCTTCTTTTTCTGTTCTTGATTGAACTTAGTTATAGCCTCACCTCCACCTTCAGCAAGAATTGCCTTCTCCATTACCGCTGTAAATGTCTTCAGCTGGAATAGGGAAACCCTACTGTACAACCAGGGCTTTAGTCCCTATTCAAACCTCTTCACCTTGCGTTCATCTGTGCTGACTTGATATGGCGCAAACCTCGCCAACTCGTTGAATTTTGAGGCTACTCTGACACCGTCATCGTTCCCTGCTTCAGTTCTAAAAATTTCACTTCTAACTGACTCTTCAAACTCTCTGGGAAATAGGTCTCAAAGAATATCTCCATAAACCTATCCCAGGTCATCACCCATTGTCCTCCTTGAGTTTTATTGGCCTGCCACCAATAACTTGCCTCTGCCTTCAACATGCATGTTGCAAAAGTAGTCTTCTGATCCTCCCCTACTACCGCAACATCGAATACTTTCTCTATCTCCATGATCCAGGTCTGTGCCTTAACTGGATTCATGGACCCACAGAATTCTGGTGGTCCAACCGCCTTGAAGTTCTTAAACGTTGTAGCTTGATTTTGCGGTTTATTTTGCAGTGCACCTGTCAGTAACGTCACCAGCTACTGAACGGGGTTAGCTTTAACATTATTGTTATTGGTTCCTTCAGTGGTTCTCTGTCAGTGTGGTTGACGTCTTGGAGGCATTTTCTGTTAAAAATACACTCATTAGATTATTACTCAACTCTTTTAAGTAATTTCTACTTAAGTTACATCTCATAAAAGAAATCATCACATAACACATAACAATTTGAATAAAATAAAATAATAACTTTTATTCATTCATAATTTCTTTGAAAACATCATAACAATAGCATCACTGCTATTTACATTACTTCCCTAAACTACTAAAGTTCCAAGATAACATCATCATCATATCCCATAGGTTACATAACACTTGGGATTTACATTTTATTTATCATATCATAAATCGCATATCAAGTACATTCCCTATGATGTCCTACTAAGATACTGTGTAGCCTTACGACGCTCTTCTTCTATAATTCGGAACATTGTTCGGCGATCTAACACGTATAATGGCAGTGTCTAGAACTGAATAGGATAACACATAACCCGATCTTGAGCTCGATTAATCATGGTGTTGAATACATTATTCATTTCTTCCATCTTCATCCTCTTTGTGTGTGGATCTCTCTCTGCTATTCTGGCTCGTTGATAAGCTTCCTCGTACGCGTCTTTGGCTCTTGCCCTCTTAGTAGATTCCTCTTTCAACTTGTTCTTCAATTCTGCAATCTCTGCTATCATTCGCTTGTTCTCTCCTTCAGTGTGGACCAGCTCTTCTTCAACATTGTTCAGACGTTCCTCTCGATCCTGGATCTCATCGTCCTTTCTGTGCCATCGAGGTCTGTTGCTCAGCTACTATCTCTTGCCACTCCTCGACGGTATCCTCAAGTTCTACATTGCAGTCGTAGACTTTATCGTACATACGAGCAGCAATCGAGGTCAATAGAATCTCTTCCTCCTCGTCCTCGTCACTCTCATTCACCTGAGGTATCTCAACAGGGTCTTCCTCATCTGTTTCTACATCATCATCCTCATCTACAACCACTATGAGCAACGGGGCTGAATCCCGTGGAAGCAATTGTTCCCAAACCACCTGAATGTTACGAGATTCCTCCTCTCTAGGCATCTGAGGTCCTTCCTCCCTAGCCTGACTGGATTCTCCAACATTAGTCATCCTGACAACAAATTTTTTAAGTTTTAATTATTAATCATTACTACTCAACACTCACGAGCACATAAGTTGTAATCACATAAGCATATAAGTGTTTTATTACTTCTTCCTTAAAACTCGATAAGAGTTTATCACCACTATCTTTTTCAAGGTTACTTCCTAAGGCTTTTTCCCCACATAAGGTTCATAACCTAAGGCTTTGATACCAACTTGTGACACCCCAAATGTGATTCCCCCAAAATAGGTCCACACGACCCATTCTGAGTCACCAGATATCACACTATAAAAATGAAATACAAACTTCATTTATACAATTGTTGAACTGTCGTATAGAATACGACCATAGTTAACTGTGAGTTTTAATACAAATGTATTTAACTCTCATGGTGCCTCAACCACATCCTTACAATGATACTTTACATAAAAGTATAGTCAAAAACTGTTTTAGAAATTAAAATCTTTGGGAAGTGCTCAAGGAAACCTTCGTACATGGGAGGCCATGTGTCTAGGTTATGATAGATATCATATGTCCATAGAATTATCCTTGGTTGACCCAATAGACCCCAAAGAAAAACGAGAAGATTACTATCATCTTCTTTCCAATGGTGAGTCTTCTCTTGACATATAACTATCTCCACTGTCTCCAAGTGAAAATTATATTTCAAATAAACTCCAAGATCATATAGGTAGTGCTCGTAGATATACTCAGCAAGTGGATGTGCACAACCCTGTCTTATGATAACACGAGGTGGTATCTCAGTAGACATCTTGTATGATAGTGGCAAAACACCCTTCCAAAGTGGGGTTCACCTCACCCTATTCGGTTCACCATAATTAAATATCAAATAACGTATACAATACGACACACTTATCTAAAGTCATCAATAAAATTATTTCCATACTATTTAGGGAGAACCTCAACAGCTATAGACCATCGTTCTATTCTCCTGTTATCCCCGCTCGACCGAGCTACACTCTTATTACCTGAAACGAATTGTGAAGCAAAAAGAGTGAGCACAACTAGCCCAGTAAAGAATATCGTGACTAAAGATAATTAAATTATCCATAACCTTCGTCAGTAATAAATTAGAGATTTAGAACATATGGTAGATGACAAAACTTTTCAACCATAGTTGCAGCGGAACGAGCAATCCATTAGAAGAGTCAAATAGACCATCAGATCTATTATCTTCTCTATGTTAAAAGTCCACCGATAATGTTTTATCCCTGTAACATCAATCAACAATTCCTGTCCAAAATCATATGAATAACTCATAATCATAATTGTGATTCTAAATTCCTCTTCGCACCCAGGACGAAGAAAATTTTCATCACCTATCTTCACCTGAAACATCAAAAATCATGGTTATACCAAATCACAATTTTTGCTCATAATCATACTAATAAATTCATCTTTGCACTACAACCAAAGATATTCATTAACAATTCATCTTTGCACTACAGGCCAAAGACATACAACTGTATTTTAGAAGAGTCAAGTAGAGCATGATATCTACTATCTTTTATAAATTAAAAATTTATTATCAATATTTTATCGCTGAGACTCAGCTTAATAAATAATCCACATCATTGAATCACCCCTGCACTACGGTCAAGGATATTCGTTAATATCACATCCATGAATTAATATTTCATTGCTGAGACTCAGCTCAATAATTAATTCATATCATTGAATCATCCCTGCACTACATGCCAAGGATATTCGTTAAATATCACGACCACGAATTATCTATTCACTACGGGCCAAAGATAATCGTGTTTTCATCAACAGTCCTGATCATGCCATAAAATAATTCATCTTTGCACCCTTAGACGAAGAGAACCCATAACCATAATCATACCAAAAACTGTCCATCAATGCACTACGGGCCAATGAGGACTTTTACCACATCATTTGTAACATTATGGTCATGATTATACCGAATAATCCCTAGTCATAATCATACCAAGTCCATCTATGCACTACAGGCTACAGATGACTTTCATCATAATATAAGCATGAAGATAATGACAATGATATAAAGAATCAATCAAATGAGATAAAAGATAAATATTAAACATTTATAATACAATATATCCAGCGTTCAATAATAACCAAATGTTATTAATCACTTAATAATCTCATAATCTAATATCATTAATATTATAACAATATTTTAATCATTTCTTAAACTTATAAACAATTTATTTCAATTATTTACACTTTATCAAATAATCCATTTAATCATTCAAAAATGCCATACTCATAAGATTTTATCATCAATGATCAAATCCCTCATCAAAAAAATCTGCATATACCCTATATAGGATTCCTAAGCCATAAAATCCTATTTTCCAATTTTATTACTTCACATAACATATTTAATTCATTTACTCATAACTAGTTCATTTTCATGAAAAATACCAAGTCAGTCTTAAAAATATTTCTTTTTTGGGATTTAGCAGAATATAGTCCCATATTGAACATATATTTTTCTCAGAATTTTTAAAATTCATTTACTATTTTTCATATGGCTAAAACTGTCAAATATTTAGACATTTATCATAAATTATACTTTTGTCCAAAAATTCCAAAATTTACAAGATATACTCCTGTTATATACATGTACTCCCAATAAAAATTTCACCAATTTTGAAGTTAACCACAAGGAGTTATAAGGGTTTACTTTTAAAATAGTCTTTTCTTATAAAATTCATAACTCCTAATCTATACATCCAAAAATCATCATTTTTGGACATAGTCTAGAAAACTAATCAAATTATCATTTCAAATTTTTCCGGAATTTTTGAGGGTCAGAAAAATTATGAAAATGCCCTTGGCAGAAACCCCTTTTGAATGAAAATACTATTCATATGAATACGAAGGATCATTCACCATGCATGCGGTAATCCACATAGATAGGTTATTCCAACAGAATAATAAAGAATGAAATAATAGAAGAATTTATCATGCATGCGATAGACCGCCCAAACAGGTTATTCCCAACAGAATAATAAAGAATAGAATAACAACGGAATTCACCATGCATGAGATAGACCGCACAGACAGGTTATTCCAACAGACTAATAAAGAATGGAACCAGGTCATGCGTGAACGCACAGACAGGATATTCCGACAAAATAATAAAGAATGGAACCAGGTCATGCGTAAACGCACAGACAGGATATTCCGACAGAATAATAAAGAATAGAATAACAGAAGAATTTCACCATGTATACGGTAGTCCGCGTATACAGGTTATTCCAACAGAATAATAAGGAATGGAATAATAATAGTTCTCTTCATGAATACAAAAGAAATAATACCCCTTACGAGTACAACAAATAATATCCCTTACCTTAGTAGAAACTGGATATAGGAGTAGTGAAGTAGCAAAATACTTTTCTTCTTTCTCTCTATAGTTTCTCTCTCTAGAGTTTCAGTGAATTCGTAAGAAATAATGAAGGAATGAGCTTCTATTTATATGAGAATTGACTGAATAGTAACTAATTCATGAACGGTCCAGATTGATTTACTTTTAAACGGACGGTCCATATTGATTTACTATGCAGTATTAATAAAATATTCTAATAAAATAAAATCTTTAAATAAAATATAATATATTCTATTTATAATCTAATAAAACGAATAACTTTATAAAAGTATTCTGTTTTATATAAAAAGATTTTACTATGAAAACACTATGTAGGCACTATGTAAACACTATGCATAATAAAATATAATATATTCTATTTAAAATCTAATAAAACAAATAACTTTATAAAAGTATTCTGTTTTATATTAAAAGATTTTACTATGCAAACACTATGCAAGCACTGCAAATACTATGCATAATAAATATAATATATTCTATTTATAATCAAATAAAATAAAACTTTATAAAAAGTTTCTGTTTTATTACATTTATAATAATAATAAAACAAACTTATCACCATTATTATAATTCACAATAATAATCGACCAGGTTGTTCCCAGGAAAGAGGGGGCTTTCTAATAAGGATTTCTCCCTATTGGCGCGCAATTAGGTGACCAAACCTCTTCTTGTCAGAACTTCTAGACATCGTTAATATTGCAAATAATAATATTAATAACTTCGTCGTCTCAATTATTGATTTAATAATATAAAAAAATATCGACAATAATTGAATCAAATAACGTGAGATACTATGCAGCAATTACTGTAGCAAGAATTGAACAAAACTGAGTGACTTCTCACGTAAACATCAATAATCAATACAGTGTGCTACTATGCAACCACGCGTATTACTGTACTTTTACTACCGAGTAGTTCAACAGTTTTAACGGTAAAACTTCTGCTGTTATTTTCATAAAAATATTTTTATCATTTTCTCAATCCGAAAATAATTCCGTTGTGGGGTCCACCAATGATTGTGCCATTGTACAAATATTCCCTGATAAAAGAATATTCCCCGACACAACGAATATTTTATATCAACTTGCTTACTTTGCAAAATTTTCACATATCACCCTTAACTTTAAAATTTTATCAATTTAACTATTTACCAAAATTGAATACTTTTATTTCATAAAATTCGGGGTCTCACACCCAAATCCAGGTACTTCATTCCCACAGGATTTGGTGTTCACTTGATAAAAACATTCATATCTAACTACCCAATCATAATAAAATTGAATAATAAAACCTTCCCATTAAAGGATTACATTAATAAAAATCTCCCAAGTTGTCTAACCTTTAAATACAAACATTCAAATGCGAAATTTAAATAAGTTCATTACAATCATTAAAATAAAATCTGATAATAAAATATCAACATGTTACAAGTCTTCAATACTTGTTCATCTTTCCTTTCTCCCTTACTAGTGCTTGGTACATCGACCTTCTCATCTTTAGCTGTAATAGTTATATAAGCAAGAGTGAGAAAACAAAGCTCACTTGAAATAATAATGAATGAAAATCTTTACAATAACTGCCAAATAAGAGGCTCAATAGAAATGAACAATATGGTTTATCAACATTCTGAAATATATAACTCAGGGTCCTAAGACCACGAACTATGTCTATAGTTATAAGTAATCTTTCAACTTAAACATTAACAGTCATAAGACTATAGGGACTCCTTGTAGCGCCCCCGAATCCGGGCCCCAAATCGCCGCGGATTTGGTACACTAATCATTCTATAACTGTTTGCGGAAGATATAAACATAGATTGTTTATACATTACATTACACACTATTCCCCAAGGTCGAGTAACCTTTACTTATACACAATTCATAAGTTATCTAACAGATAACATATTATGCACCTATACTATTACAACTAGTCAAGACAATTTATCCCAAGTCAGTATTTGGCATTAACCTTTTCCTCATGTCTCGCCATATTCGCTTTATATCTGCAATGTTTTATCATGATATAGCAAGGGTGAGCATGAAAGTTGCCCAAAGAAGTTTAAAAAAAACAAGGTAAAGATATATCATGATTGAAAGAGTTTGAATAATAAGTCGGCTATCCTTCACAATGTAGTTGTGAATTAGCATGAACAAAATTTCAAAGTCGAATGAACATTGAAAATGAACATAACAATTATATTTGAACCGACCGGTAATGAAGGTGATCGACCTTTCATACCGATGAATACATGCAATATGTATACAGTAGTACAATTCATAAGCATATCTCATCTCAAAACCACTCTTAAAAGAGTTTAAGTAAAAGAACTTGAAAAACTTGCAAACTTGCTTTAACCGCTTGATTCTGGTAACAATGATATAATAAGCTTCTCCCAAGACCTAATATTAATAATATAGATCTCCAAGATTAGAATAGTATCATCACAAATTATAAAATAACTTAAACATATTACCACATAATCTTATCAGTCTCTTATACACATAAGACATAGCTTCAAGTCAAACTATTTCTGTCCGAGTTGAAATTGGTACAATTCTATCATCCCGATGATCTAATCGGACAATTAACGAGTCTAAGTTTAATTAAACTCTGCCTAAACACTTAACGATATCATAGATAATTTTCTTATCAGTCAAAACATTTTTCTTAGACTTGTAAAAATTTTCAGATAATTGTTACCATTTATCATGCTTTTTCAATCATTGATAATGTATTTAATGAATTAAATACCACCTAATTCTTTAATCATTAATATCTATTTATCATTAAATATTAATGAAAATCTTAACATAATATTATAACATATTTATAATATATCAAAGTATTTTAATACTTTAAAATCATATTTATATGATTTTTAAACGATTAAATCCATTATCCGATAATTGATATTAATAATAAAATATTAATATTTTCATGCCAAAAATATCAAAAGTTGTAGCTTATAACTTAAAATATTTTTCTAACACTTAAATCATTTTTATATGATTTTTAAATCATTAATTCTATTTTTCTATAATTTATTTAATATAATCATTAAATAAACTAATTACCATTAATATTGATTAATTAATGAATTTTCATCACAAAATATTAAAGTCATCAAAATAACTTCAAATATTTTATAACAACATAAAATAATTACTTCTTACCCCAATAATTATTTCCCTTGCTGCTTAAACGACAAAAGTATCAGTAATTTATCGATGTCTAAGCCGATTTCGACGTTGGAGGACATAAGTTATATGTCCCCTCGAGCTAAGCTAGCCTTAGCGCTTTGCCCTCCACTCTAGCGACCAAGAGATCCAAGCCTTCGCTTTAGCCCCATGACCCAACTCCTTACTTGAAATGGGCAAACCAGTATAACCTCAAAAGTCCAAATGTCTCGACCAAGCCAACCTTCCAACCATCTTAAAGCTCTCACTTGAGTTACAGAGCTGCATTACTAGACCCAGCTATCAGGCGTTCTAGCTTTGTTAGTAGGCATATCAGAGTGTCGCACTGCACCAACACCTTCTTCCGTCGCAAACATGGGATGGCTGCTACAAGTGTAGAGTTAATTCGTGGTTGACTTGCCATTTTGAGGGGTATCTTGTGGCGGCACTTCACACAAGTGCTATTCCTTGCCCACCATTTTAGTAAACACTACAAGCAAAAATTGTGGCATGCAAGGCGTCGTAATAAAGCCGCTTTCGCAATCAATTCAAAAAGAGCACTTGACTTTCTCATCAATAATATTTAGAATATCATTCTTATTCTCTCTCTCCTTCTCCTTCGTTTCCCGATCCGGTCAAGCTCAATAGCTCGGTCTCCTCTTCCGTACAATCGATCGTCGGAACTGCTTCGGAAAAGACGGTAATTCTCCACATAGTTGGACGTAAGCGAGATATGAGCAATGAGCTTCAACCTTGTCCCGCTCCATATGCTTGCTTGTTGAAGAATCTCACATATATAGCGAAATCGGTCGGACGCCGGAACTACCTTTTTTTTTGGATGATAAGAAGCGTTGTAGAAGGGAACATGAATTGATGTTCCTCCCGTGAGATACTTGAGCGAGCATAGCGAACAGCAAGCTAGGTACTCGTTTCACTCCAAAGATAATATGGACCGGACGACGGTGAAATGATCACCAATGCATAGGCCGACTCTTGTTCCGTAAGCGACAAACCGCCAATCCTTGAAAACCAGCACCACTTGGAATAATGAAATTTGCTTACGACAGAGATTTCACGAGAAGACAACGAGATCGATTGTTCCGAAATGGCCGGCGATTGCCGTAATTCTCGTCACGGGAGGAAATGATTTCGGATCGACAAAGGTGGTCCCCATTCTTTGAAGAACAATCACTTGTCTCAAATGCATTTCTTCATCTTGGAACAAATTTAGCCAACTCAAAGATCCTCACGCTTATGCTTTATATGACCCTTGAAATTTCTTGGGAGAGCCATTTGTCGAAATAGCAAGAGGCTTCTCAAGAGGAGGCCGGTTTTGGCATTTCTTTCTCACAGTCCTCACAAAACCGCAGTCTCCTTAAAAACCTTAATATTGAATCATCATCAACGGCCAAAAATTGGGAGAAAATTCCGCTAAGTTTGGACCAAAGTTCAGACCAATCGGCAAATAATAATTCATGCTACAATTATCATGGACAACTCATAATGGGTATAGTATTGATTAATGATTGCTATGATTTTATGGCCCATGAGCATCTTTGCTAGCCCCAACTCAATAATTATAAAAAAATAAAAATAATTGTATGATAATTTTAATAATGCACAAAGGTTATTTTGGTAATTTCCATACTAAAATAATGTACAAGGGTATTTTGGGCATTTTACAAGCAATAATTGATTTCTATCCTTAATATTGCACAAGGGCATTTTAGACATTTGCTACAACCCTTAGGGTTTTCAAAAATTAATTTTCTAATATCTTAAATTTAGATTTTCTAAATAGAAAATTAAGATCTCTAACTTATAAGTAGGATTAATATTTCCTAATTAAATATTGCTAATTTAACAATTAATTCCATAACTGTAAATAAGGGTTTTCCTGGCAGAACAATTAGAGTTCGAAAATTCTGAAATTAGGGTTTGCTAATTAATTAAGCTTTACCCTAATTAGTATTATAATTAATAGCACTTAAGCATTATACTTATCCAATAATTTCTCGGATTAGGGTTTTCAAATACCGAATTAGGGTTTTGGATTCCGTGAATCGAAATTAGGTTTCGTAATCGATTTCTGTGTTTCTTGTCAAACGTAAAAAATTTCTAACTGAACGTTGACGTTCTAATAATATTAGGGTTTGACACATATATAATTTATCTAGTCAACACTTGACCCTTAACCACATTCTGTACACATAATACCGTAATCACAGAATATATACACATATACCCTTAATCCTGAATAATTCACTAAAAGAAATTTTAATTCCTCAAAATTCCTTCCTGAAAACATTAAACACATACACTTATTCTCTGTCTAGGTCTATTATTTGACCTTAAACCAATCATTTAAGATTTTAATAATTTTCTAATTTCTCGGGCAGTCACATCCACCCCTTCTTCTAAGAATTTCGTCCTCCTAAATTAAAGCATCCTAATCTCTCGCTCATTCTCTTGATCAAAACTAGGTTTTCAATTTAACCTTTACAATTTCCTCATTCGAGGATTTCTCATCTATTATCACATTTCACCATAACTACTCACTAGGAGTTTACATCTTCTAAACATTCATCAAAACTAGGTTGTCATAATAACCTTTATTTAATCATCTCGATTCTACTCAGACGCAACGAGTTTACACTATTTCATATCCATCATCACATTCTACCACAACATTACTTTGAAGAGTTAAAAAAACTTTTCATATCTCATGCGAGGGATCATAAAATTATGAACTTTGAACTCCGAGGTTTAGGGGTATTTCTACCTGCTACCTCTTTCAATTAAGAAAGAAAGGTACTCTACCTCTTAAACATTTCTTTAATAGGTATGTTTACAATCACGAAGAAGGTAAACTACCGATTCTGGTACTTTAGATGATCAGTCTATTGTACCTTAGTAATCCGAATGACTATATGCGTCCTTAAATTGGAATATTTTATCCAATTAGTATATCCCCATTTTCAGGGTTGTTCACCTCAGACTTAGTATAGAATTCCGCACCAAAACAATTTGGTTCGGGAAATTTCTTTCAATGAACACTTAGAGTTTTCATAAACATTAGTCTAGCTGAATCGAATAGCATAGACTCATATCGATAATTCAGTTCAATAGAATTATTTAAGTATAGCCAAACCCCGTTGGCAAATTAAAATTTTGAAAACATTTTTCGAGAATGACGCTATGATGATGCATCTTGTATTTACAAATTCATCGAGGATTCCATCATTTGGTGATTTTATCATACTACATCATACCATAGTGGGTTGACGATCCCGAGATCACATCCAACACTAATTAATCTTGCATTGATGACTCCATCATTTTTTTCATCATCTCGCACCAAGTTGCATGGTACATAAGTGATAAATAAAAAACAACTTTGATACTTCAAATCATTCGCGTCTAGCAATCAAATAAGTAGCATAGATCGTACTTTAAATCATTTCAAAAATCTTTGCAAATCGGTTTTATCATCTCAACAGCAACGAGGTGTCGGTGAGTCTCAAGTCCACGATATACACAATGGTCACCCGAGTTGAGAATAAAATCATTTTTCAAAAGCACATAGTGCGTGATTTAGCTTGATGTCAAAAACTTGAAGTCTAGCATAGCTAGAAGATTTGGAATACCTATGCTTCCATCATCAACTTCACTTTTCTCTTGATCCATTGCTTAATAAATCTATCTATTCTTATAATCCTCAATGCTCCATTCACCACTTTGCTATACCCCAGTTCATCAAACTTACCACACATTATGAGTTCAGAACTTGCCACAATCATATGAGTTTAAGAACTTATCCTAGTCGCACCATAAAGCGTCCATTCACGAGGGGTTCAAAACATACCATATGATTATGAGTCATGAACTTACCATAAGTATGAGTTTTAAGAACTTACAACTTAACCTTATATCCTCTACTCTATTCGTTATACACATGAGAAAAGAATCACCTTCTCAACATGCATATAACAAATAAATGCGACATTAGGTTCCAATGATTATCATTACGTAAACTAAGTGGTTGTCAAACCAAACTCTAAGCAACTAATCAATATAGGAAGCTAAGCGGACAATTCCACGCCCATACAAAGAATTTGTCAACCTAACCACTATATCAACCAGGAAGCTAAGTGATTCTAAAACCAAGTACAAATTCCCCGCCCATACAAGGAATCATACAACTCAACTGCTGACCTGAGTCCTCAATTGAAAACCCATATAATCTTAACTTTCTCTTTTCTTAATACGAATTTTCTTTAATCCGTATCTTAACATTTTCCACTCATTTCTGAGTTTACATTGTACCATTTCATAGTACCTTCTCTTTATAGCATCAAGCTATATCATTCCAATCACTTAACAAATCATATGTTATTCAATGATTTAATCTGATCACGTGGTGATCTTATTTCGTAATCATTTCTCCTTATGCTTATGATCGTTTTATTTTACGATCTTCTTATTCTTCTCTTTAATCATATTATATTATGATTTTATTTACACTTTTCATCTTATAGACATAGTCTATTTATTTTCACTTTTCATCTCTATTACTGGAGTTAGGTAACTCCAGATTCTTATCCTTATATCTCTTCAAGATTCTTCTTTGAATCTTCTTTATCTTCTTCTTTACTTAATGATGAATTTCCATAAATTCATCTCTTATCGCTTAAACTCTATTCGAGTTTATTACTTATCATCTTTGTGGTTATAGCCTAAGGTACACCTACCTAAGGTTTATAACCTCTGACTTTTGATACCAATCGTATGGCTTCCCCGATCCGGCCCCAAATCGCCATGGATTCTAAGACACTAATCATTCTATAATCTGTTATGGAAGATATAAACATAGATTGTTTATACATTACATTACACACTATTCCCCAAGGTCGAGTAACCTTTACTTATACACAATTCATAAGCTATCTAATGATAACATATTATGCACCTATACTATTACAACTAGTCAAGACAATTTATCCCAAGTCGTACTTGGCATTAACCTTTTCCTCAGATTCCGCCATATTCGCTTTATCTCGCAATGTTTTATCATGATATAGCAAGGGTGAGCATGAAAGTTGCCCAAAGAAGTTTAAAAAAAACAAGGTAAAGATATATCATGATTGAAAG
The DNA here is from genome assembly GCA_020205605.1 of Panax ginseng. Taxonomy (NCBI): domain Eukaryota; kingdom Viridiplantae; phylum Streptophyta; class Magnoliopsida; order Apiales; family Araliaceae; genus Panax; species Panax ginseng. The sequence goes on from CM035127.1 coordinate 66,755,216, forward strand.
AGTTTGAATAATAAGTCGGCTATCCTTCACAATGTAGTTGTGAATTAGCATGAACAAAATTTCAAAGTCGAATGAACATTGAAAATGAACATAACAATTATATCCGAATCGACCGGTAATGAAGGTGATCACCTTTTCATACCGATGAATACATGCAATATGTACAGAGTACAATTCATAAGCATATCTCGTCTGAAACCACTCTTAAAAGAGTTTAAGTAAAAAGAACTTGAAAAACTTGCAAACTTGCCTGAACCGTTGATTACCGTAACACAATATAATAAGCTTCTCCCGAAGACCTAATATCAATAATATAGATCTCCAGTATTAGAATAGTATCATCACAGTTATAAAATAACTTAAACATATTACCACATAATCTTATCACCTCTTATACACATAAAGACATAGCTTCAAGTCAAACTATTTCAAATTCGAGTTGAAATTGGTACAATTCTATCATCCCGATGATCTAATCGACAATTAACGAGTCTAAGTTTAATTAAACTCGCTAAACACTTAACGATATCATAGATAATTTTCTTATCACCAAAACATTTTTCTTAGACTTGTAAAAATTTTTTCTGATAATTATTACCATTTATCATGCTTTTTCGATCATTGATAATGTATTTAATGAATTAAATACCACCTAATTCTTTAATCATTAATATCTATTTATCATTAAATATTAATGAAAATCTTAACATAATATTATAATATATTTATAATATATCAAAGTATTTTTAATACTTTAAAATCATATTTATATGATTTTTAAACGATTAAATCCATTATCCGATAATTGATATTAATAATAAAATATTTATATTTTCATGCCAAAAATATCAAAAGTTGTAGCTTATAACTTAAAATATTTTTCTAACACTTAAATCATTTTTATATGATTTTTAAATCATTAATTCTATTTTTCTATAATTTATTTAATATAATCATTAAATAAACTAATTACCATTAATATTGATTAATTAATGAATTTTCATCACAAAATATTAAAGTCATCAAAATAACTTCAAATATTTTATAACAACATAAAATAATTACTTCTTACCCCAATAATTATTTCCTCACGCTTAAACGACAAAAAAGTATCGATAATTTATCGATGTCTCAAGCCGATTTCAAGCGCTTGGAGGACATAAGTTATATGTCCCCGAGCTAAGCTAGCCTTGCGCTTTGCCTCCACTCTAGGAGCCAAGAGATCCAAGCCTTCGCTTAGAGCCCATGACCCAACTCCTTACTTGAAATGGGCAAACCAGTAGTATAACCTCAAAAGTCCAACCGTCTCGACCAAGCCAACCTTCCAACCATCTTAAAGCTCTCACTTGAGTTACAGTTCTGCATTACTAGACCCAATTTATCGAGCGTTCTAGCTTTGTTAGTAGGCATATCGAGTGTCGCACCGCACCAACACCACTTCTTCCGTCGCAAACATGGGATGGTCGCTACAAGTGTAGAGTTAATTCGTGGTTGACTTGCCATTTTGAGGGTATATCAGGCGCGACTTCGCACAAGTGCTATTCCCTTACCCACCCATTTTAGTAAACACTACAAGCAAAAATTGTGGCCGCAAGGCGTCAGAATAGCCGCTCAGCAACCAATTCAAAAAGAGCACTTGACTTTCTCATCAATAATATTTAGAATATCATTCTTATTCTCTCTCTCTTCTCCTTCGCTTCCGATCCGGTCCCGCTCAATAGCTAGCTCGTCTCTCTCTTCCGCATACCGGATCGTTGAACCGCTTTGAAAAAACGACGGTAATTCTCCACATAGTTGGACGTAGCCAGATATATGAATATCGCTTTCAACCTTGTCCCGCCCATATGCTTGCTTGTTGAAGAATCTCACATATATAGCAGACAATCGGTCGACGCCGAACTACCTTTTTTTTGGATGATAAGAAGCGTTGTAGAAGGAACATGAATTGATGTTCCTCCCGTGAGATACTTGAAAGCAGAGCATAAGCAAAGAATTAAGCTAGGTAATCGTTTCACTCCAAAGATAATATGGACCGGACGACGGTGAAATGATCACCAATGCATAGGCCGACTCTTGTTCCGGCGATAAACCTACCAATCCTTGAAAACCTGCACCACTTGGAACAAAGAAATTTCTGCCATTTACGGAGATTTCACGAGAAGACAACGAGGTCATTTGTTCCGAAATGGCCGGCGATCGCTGTAATTCTCGTCACGGGAAATGATTTCGGATCGACAAAGGTGCGGCCCCATTCTTTGAAGAACAATCACTTGTCTCAAATGCATTTCTTCATCTTGGAACAATGAAGCCAACTCAAAGATCCTCACGCTTATGCTTTATATGACCCTTGAAATTTCTTGGGAGAGCCAACGAAATAGCGATGAGGCTTCTCAAGAGGAGGCTTGGTTTGGCATTTCTTTCTCACAGATCCTCACAAAACCGCTAGCTCCCTTAAAAACCTTAATACCGAATCATCATCAACTACCAAAAATTGGGAGAAAATTCCGCTAAGTTTGGACCAAAGTTCGCACTAATCGGCAAATAATAATTCATGCTACAATTATCATGGACAACTCATAATGGGTATAGTATTGATTAATGATTGCTATGATTTTATGGCCCATGAGCATCTTTGCTAGCCCCAACTCAATAATTATAAAAAATAAAATAATTGTATGATAATTTTAATAATGCACAAAGGTTATTTTGGTAATTTCCATACTAAAATAATGTACAAGGGTATTTTGGGCATTTTACAAGCAATAATTGATTTCTATCCTTAATATTGCACAAGGGGCATTTTAGACATTTGCTACAACCCCTTAGGGTTTTCAAAAATTAATTTTCTAATATCTTAAATTTAGATTTTCTAAATAGAAAATTAAGATCTCTAACTTATAAGTAGGATTAATATTTCCTAATTAAATATTGCTAATTTAACAATTAATTCCATAATCAGAAATAAGGGTTTTCTGGCGTAACAATTAGAGTTCGAAAATTCGAAATTAGGGTTTGCTAATTAATTAAGCTTTACCCTAATTAGTATTATAATTAATAGCACTTAAGCATTATACTTATCCAATAATTTCTGGATTAGGGTTTTCAAATACCTAATTAGGGTTTTGGATTCAATGAATCGAAATTAGGTTTCCGTAACGATTTCTGTGGTTTCTCACAAACGTAAAAATTTCTAAATCTAACGCCGACGTTTCTAATAATATTAGGTTTGACATGTATATAATTTATCTAGTCAACACTTGACCCTTAACCACATTCGTATGCATACATATAATACCGTAATCACAAAGATATATACACATATACCCTTAATCCTCGAATAATTCACTAAAAGAAATTTTAATTCCTCAAAATTCCTTCCTAAAACATTAAACACATACACTTATTCTCCTGCTCTAGGTTCTATTATTTGACCTTAAACCAATCATTTAAGATTTTAATAATTTTCTAATTTCTAGTCATTACATCCACCCCTTCTTCTAAGAATTTCGTCCTCGAAATTAAAGCATCCTAATCTCTCGCTCATTCTCTTGATCAAAACTAGGTTTTCAATTTAACCTTTACAATTTCCTCATTCGAGGATTTCTCATCTATTATCACATTTCACCATAACTACTCACTAGGAGTTTACATCTTCTAAACATTCATCAAAACTAGGTTGTCATAATAACCTTTATTTAATCATCTCGAGATTCTACTCAAATGCAACGAGTTTACACTATTTCATATCCATCATCACATTCTACCACAACATTACTTTGAAGAGTTAAAAAACTTTTCATATCTCATGCGAGGGATCATAAAAATTATGAACTTTGAACTCCGAGGTTTAGGGGTATTTCTACCTGCTACCTCTTTCAATTAAGAAAGAAAGGTACTCTACCTCTTAAACATTTCTTTAATAGGTATGTTTACAATCACGAAGAAGGTAAACTACCGATTCTGGTACTTTAGATGATCAGTCTATTGTACCTTAGTAATCCGAATGACTATATGCGTCCTTAAATTGGAATATTAAACACATACACTTATTCTCTGTCTAGGTCTATTATTTGACCTTAAACCAATCATTTAAGATTTTAATAATTTTCTAATTTCTCGGGCTGTCACACTCCTCGTACTTAGGGGATCAACCCTTCGTACAATGTATTGTGCACAAACATTTCAACGCTAAGCGTAAATTATCCCCTAATAATAGGGTTGTTCATCTCAATATTTAGAGTACAAGTCCGCACCAAAGTAAGTTTGGTTTGGATACATTTCAAGGGTAATTTAGAATTCAACAGTCATCAACTAAGGATTAGTTGAATACAATATTGATAACGTTATGCTATCGAATAATCATAACTGAATCGACATTATAAATTAAGATCATGCTTTAGGAATAAACTAATAGGATAAACATCGAATAATCATAACATGCCTTGCTTAAACAATATTAAGCCAAGGTTATTTAGAATTGAGTGCTAAGCATGCATAACAAATAGTAAATTGAAAGATAAAACTTGTTCAACATTGGTATATTAGAATATATAAACTTGAATGCTAAATAACAAGTTGAAGACAAGAATAACTTGTTCAATATAAAAATAAGATTTAGACAACTTGCATCATCATAAACAAACTAGATACAAGAACTTGCTCAATCGCAAGAATAAAATTGCACAATATAATAATAATAGAACTAGCTCAACGAAAGTGTAGAGTATGAAAACTTGCGTAATGTAATCGAACTAAAAACAATAATTTGCTCAACGAAACAATAGATTTAGAGAACTTGCATTGCTTGTAGGCTAAACCGTAACAACTCGAATCACAATACCCTATATATATATATATATATATATATATATATATATATATATGTCATCATGACATAATTAGTCACTACCACATTATATACATAACTAAGTACATTCATCATGTAAGATTTGATTTTTTAATCACATAATCAAATTACATTAGTAATAGAACTAGTTAATCGTTAATAACATGCTCATTCTTGGGAAAGAAATACTGAAATCATAATTTAACAGTCCTACTATTAACTCATAACAACTTTTTCAGACCTTTTGTAAATAAATCTCACTGTCTGACTATTCTGCTAACTTCATGCGGTACGCCATAGTTTACATCAGAGAGTTCGGCGATGCGGTAAGATCAGCCATGCACAGATGCTGAGTTAACGATTGGCTCGTGGCGCGGCAATGTCAAGCAAGACGCACAACAATTACATCTGTTGGGCCATGCCAATGGCTGACTGAACTACGAACTTCTGCGACCTCGGCGACCGATTTCCTGAACAACATGAACAAAAGCCAATTTTGGCCTATAAGCTACTTTGTAACAACCTAATTAACTTGTAATTCATACAGAGACTTCATATAAACATAATTCAAAGACTCTTAACATGATTCTACCCATAAAACAACATAAACATCGAAATTTAAAACATCTAATTTCACTGTTTTTGATAAAACTTCACTTTTTGACGTTTCAGTGAAAATCAACAATGTGATTTTGTTTTTCAACCAAAACAGTTAATTCAAAGTACCTTGTTTATGTTTATCCATCCTCTTTCAAATTTAATAGTCAATTTATAAATTAAATAACTAATTAAACCTTAATTTTACTTTAAACTAAGCCATATTCATATATATTCATATAAACTCACCGTAATATGGTTTTCTTCACAAATTACATACATAACATGAATTCATTGACTATACTCATATATAAACTTATGAAAACAGTTTCATAACAACTAATTTATCATATAAAACTATATATCACAAATAATTCAACTTTTACAAAGATTTTACAGAGAATTTTGGAAGAAAAAAAAACTAAAACTTTAAAGAAACTTATAAAGGGTAAGATTATACCTTGTTTTCTAAAAGATGATAACTTCTCTTTGATTCTCAAGCTTCTTTTCTCCAACTTCTCTCTCAAATTCTCTAGCCTTTCTTCTTATCTTTTTTTTCTTCTTCTGTGTCTTTCTTCCTAACTCTAACTAACGTACTAACAAAATATAACGTATATGATATAATATGTATTAATTATATAATATAATTATATGTATAACTGATATCAATTATAATATTTTTGAAAATCAAAAGTCATAAGGCTTATTTGGCTACCCACTTAAAATATAATTATTTAATCCTTATGCCTTATTTGGTTAAACACATTTAAAATAAAGACTTAATATGCATTAAGCCATGTTTGGCAAAATTGAATTAAACTCCTTTAATTTATTTTAATAACTCCTTTATAGTAAGGTAATTTGTCACACTTTTATTTAATTAAATTTTCAATAATTAATTTAATTAATTCTAATAACAATTTATTAAATTACTTTAACAAATAAATCAATACCACAAAATTATAATTTTCTTTATATTTATAATATTATTTAATCAACTAACACGTCATTTTAATTACAAATTCAAATTAAAATATAATAATTCATTTAATCATTATACACTCTCTAATTTAATTATTAAATTAAATTAGTATATTATCTCATAACAATTAATTTTCTTAACTCCTTAATTATTTACTTAACAAATAACTAACCAATTAAGTCAAATCAAATTAAAAATTTATTCAACACTAACCACATCCATTAAATATTTATATAATTCAATAAATATTTAAAATTATAATTAAAATTCTGGATTGTTACACTCAGTCTCTCCATTTGTTGGACTGTGAGGTGATGATGACGCCGATGGATTGGCGATTTATCACCGGTATAGAGTTCGGAGGGGTGCCAATGCCATGTACAACAGATATTATCCCGACTGTCATTTGATCCTTAATAGGAGTTCCGGCTGAGGCGCTCAAGGGCAGGACCGTTCGTATAGGTCCATTGAGCGTAGATTCTATAAGCGGGCTGTTGAGTGAGCCCATACCCGATGATGTGAGAGTCAGGGATCACATTCTTTGGCAATTGTTCCTGATGATAATTAGGGGCTGCTTCATAGCTGACAACTCTTCTACGGTGTCTTTTGCTTTTGTGAGCGCCACACGACATGTGGACCGTATCGAATAGTATGATTGGGGTTCCTACATCTTCTCCTATTTCCTCAGGGGTATGCGCATGCGTTCATAGGGCTTGACGGAGGCTTGTCTAGGATTTTACCTATTTCTGCTGGTGAGTATTTCTCTTGTAATTTCCCATATACAGGTTAAGAGTGTTGACTGACAGCAGATGTTTGCCTTTGTGTTGGCAGTTCTGGGCCTATGAGAGGCTCCCATGTTTGCGTCATATGAGTGTGCTAGGCTTGGAGACCTATCCACAAGGACGACAATGACATCATTCCATACTGGCAGAGGTCCCTGTAGCTGAGGGCTCCACTCATTGTCGCCTACAGCTAGAGTTGTTGACAGCTGATGCCATTACTTGGATTCCCTATTCTGGGGAGCACTTGGCCATTGGTTTTAAGGATGGATACCTGACTGGTGTCGAGTACGCGATTTCCACCCGTAGGATTCCTATCTTTACATATGGAGGATGGGAGCTCTATTTAGGAGCGCGTGCTATTAGGAACACCATAGGAGATATTCGTATACTGATCTTACCTCCTATCAGGCGTTACTGGCCTATTTAACAGTCACCCGTCATTGATATCCCCTTGATGGGTTATGACGGTTTTACACTGTTAGAGGATCCACATACTCAAAGCGTACGCCCAAAGATTGGTGGTTGTGACACCCCCCAAATCCGTTACCCAAATTTCCGAGTTTGGTGTTCACGATCCAAATATAAATAACATTTAACTACCCATAATATATAGATAGTAACTTACGTAAGTTTTTATCGAGTTTAATAATACATTACCTGTGTTCTCTAACCTTAACATTACAAACATACCCTTTAGATATACAAAAGGGTTTACAATACAACATATTAAATATGTTTAACATAACTAATTTATAACTACGCCTTTGCCTTTGTTCGCTTCACAAAGACCTCCTCGCAACTTCGTCCCCTAAATTGAAATGTTTTATTTAGCAAGGGTGAGCAACAAATTGCCCCACAAGTTAATACATACAATAAATGTATAAGTATTCAAATCACCGACTATCTATTTTGATAGAATGAAACCAAAGTTCTAGGAACTTTGAAATAGTCAAACAAATTGTTATTCAATAACAAGTCTTCTCGTTTTCTAATCAACACAATAATTCAATGATGAAAGAGTACAACGCTTTCAAAGTTTCTACGATATTCTAATGAATAATCAAAAATCAATTCTACTGAAATATCAAAGTAGAATGTTTTCCAGATTTATACTTGAATGATCCATTGGATCTTGAACTTCTCTTCTCGAGTAACTATCAAAGTTATACTTTAATATACCTGTGTATCGATAAACCGTAAAGATTAAATCATACCCTCTCGCAAGTATAACAAGTGATCGAACTTTATTATACCCTATATTATGCATAATATTTAAGTCGCGCGCAATGATCGAATATACGATTTAATGATATTCCCTTTTTATAAAAGGTTGTTCTTCTCAGTCTCAGAATCAAGATTTTGATTTAACAACGAAATATTGTGATTTCAAATTCTATTTACTTCTCGATCTTAGCCGAAATAATTGGCATCGATCTATCAATAATAATTGAATTCTCTTCTCGAACTTATCAAGTTCTAACTAATATCCGTCTAACCAGAATAATTAGCTAAGACATTTCTCAGTATAATGACAATAAACAGGAATTATCTGTATTGTCAATTCTAACTTCTACAGATATGAATATTCAACAACAGTTATTCTACAAATATATATTTCTGAATCAATAATTCAATTTGAATTATTAAGCATGCACTAATCATGAATAATCAACAATAAATTCCCTGGATGTGGTGTAATTAGCAATAATTAACCACTATAATAATTGAATGAATTTAACTCAAGGTTGAGTTAGGAAACTTGCCTCTTCCGCTGATTACAGCTACACAATATACTTATCTGCGTTTGAAAGACCTATAACCAATAATATCGGTCTAACAATTAGCACAATCATTTATAAAACATAACACTGTATTTTACAGTCAAACTTCTTCTAGGCACATTATCACATAGCCACATCAGTGTTTATAGCCTATATAAACACATAACAAGTCTAACTATATCAGTCTGGTTGGACTTCGGTCCATTCTCGGTGTTCTGGTCACCCTATCCGACAATTAACACATTGATTGTCCATTAAACTTGGTCTCTAAGCTTCAATATTAATTTAGATAAGTCAATTATCAATTATAATATTTTTCGGAAGCTTTTAATAATTATCAAGCAATTATTATAATTTATAATAATTTTTCAAACATCTGAATCATTTTTAAATGATTTAATTATCAAATAATCTTATCATTATTAATATTTAATAATATTAAAATATTAATAACATACTTGTCAAAATATTAAAGTTATTATCAATAACTTAAAATATTTTTAAATCAACAATATTCCACTTAAATGATTTTCAAAGTAATTAAAATCATTTTTAAATCACCACCATTAATATATAAATATTAATGAAATTATCATCTAAATATTAAAAGTCATTAATTATAACTTAAAATATTTTTAAACTATTTTCTCATTGTTAAATGATTTTTAAATCAATAAAATCATTTTAATTCATTTATTTAATATCATAATTAAATAAATCAAATATCATTAATATTAATTTATTAATGAAAATTCTCCAAAAATATTGAAAATTATATTTTATAATTTAAAATATTTTCTAACACTTTATTCTCAATTAAAATGATTTTTAAATCATAAAAATCATTTTATCTTATTTATTCAATTTAATAATCAAATAAATCTAATATCATTAATATTAAATTATTAATGAAAATTCTCCAAAAATATTAAAGGTTACATTTTATAACTCAAAATATTTTTAATACATTTTTCTTATTAAAATGATTTTCATAATATTAAATCACTTTTCTCTAATTTATTTAATACACTAATTAAATAAATTAAATACCTTTAATATTTAAATAATTATAAATATTAAAGAAAAATATTCCAATTAATCGAAATTATTTTCATAATTTAAAATAATTTTTAAAACCATTTTTGTAATTTTTTAGAATTTATTTCTAATTTTTATTAATTTTCTAATATTCGTAAAATAAAATAAATAATCCGTCATTAATAGCCTATAGTGACACTTTCGTCGCGCTATAGGTGTTCTTGAGCCAAACCTGTAATTTTCCTAAGAAATTTGCGAGGTGTCTAGTTTGACCAGCTTTATCTCTCAATCTGAGCATGTTCTATGCTATCTAAAACTTTGAGCATGTAGACAATATGTCACACTACAACATTCAACCAATAATTTGGTTAAACAACATCACAACAAGAAGATCAAAGCCTCCAAAGTTGCTGTCAGACGGTTTCTGGACCAAAACAGATTCGAGTGGTCACTTTCAAACTTAAATTAATCTATGTTCTGGCCATGATTTACGTGATCTAGCAACTCCAGTTTGTAGACAATATGTAGTACTACAACTATAAAGCATAATAACACTATCAAAACAGGAGCTAGATATATCCGGTCAAACTTGAACACGGAAGTTAGGCTCAAAATTTCTGGGTTCGTGTTCTTGACAGATTTCGGTCAACGGGTTTTGACCGTCTATAACTTTTGATATATAATAGATCTGGGTCTGATTCTTTTTGCAACTTAAAGAACACACATCAGGCTACATGTTACAAGTTTTAAACATCAAAAACACTTAACACACACGGAGTAATAAGATCTGACATTTGACTGAAAAACACAGTTTTCCGAATTTCCAGATTTTGAAAAACTCTAAATTCGTGAACTTTGATGTTATGGGTCATGGATTTAACAACCCAGAACATCAATTGACACCTTATTATTACATCTTTGAACAATCAATTACAACATTTAACAAGGAATTGAAGGATTTCAAAATTAGGGTTTATACCTCATTTGAACTTTGATTTTGATTCTTGGCTCTCAAATGCTTTTATGATTGATCTAGAAATGAGTTAGGGACCCAATACTTAGAAATTTTCGGAGGTTGAAAGAGATATAAGAGTTGGTGAGAGCTAGGTTGGACAAATGACCAAATTTTGTGATTTTCTCTCTCTTGAATCCATATATAATCACTTAGATACATGTATGGCTGGCATTTTCTTTGAAAGGTATGATTTGTGCTCACAAGGTCAACAAAGTTGTTCACCAACTCATGATTTGGCCAAATATACAAGTAATCTAATAAAATATCCATAAAGGGCATTTTTGACATTAGCAAATTTATTCTAATGGCAAACATGGAATTTGTACAAATCCTTAGGGTTTGGAACTTGGATTAGGGTTTAGTAGAAATTGAACCCTTTAGGTTTTAAAATTTCTAGCTCCCACAATTTTCAAATTTAGGGTTTAATTAGAAAAATAATTTTCTAAAATAAAATTAGGGTTTCTAAAATAGAAATTTAAATTACAAAAATATAATTAGTGATTTCTAATCATATTTATGTTTAATGAATACTTTAGGCATGCTAATAAAAATTAGGGTTGCCTAATTAGGGTTTATAATTCTCGCTTTTAATAATTAGGGTTCCCAAACAGTACAATTAGGGTTTTCTAAGGTACGCTAGGGTTTTCTACAACACATTAGGGTTTTCTACACCATATTAGGTTTTAATAATATCAAACCTTATCCGATCAATATTGATCAACATTTCAACATACAGTACAAACACATTCTTAGCAATATAATTATTTTAATTATATTTTCTACCGAATCCCTATCCGAAAATTAGGGTTAGGGTTTCTAAAGTTGTTAAGCACAACTCTACTCTATTTTCTCACCAATACACAAATTGACTAATTCTCAAGACTCGTATCACAGATACACAGCACAATATTAACAGTTAATATTAAATAAAAAAAAAATAAAAAATTATTCGTAAAATTTTGATTATTCGAAATTCCGGGTTATCACAGTGGTCCCCTCGTACCATCGGAGCCCAGACTCGTGCCATACAGTTTGTGGGGGATATTGTGACGCCCCCAAAATAGGTCCATTCCATCCAACCCATTCTGAGTCGCCAAATACATGGTACAGAAATAACTATAACTTTATTAATACATTTGTCGTGCAAAATACGATAACATCTATACTGTGAGTTTAAATACAGATATTGCCATCTAGACAATATTCACACGCAAATAAATCCCCATCATAATTATTGATACATTATTTTAAAAAAATGGTGAGGACTACTAAACAACTCTCTCTAGAACCTTCATTTCATACCCCGACTAGTACTCGCTACATTCTCGCCTCCTAAGAAGAAAAATGGAACAAAAAGGAAAAGGGTGAGCTCAACTAGCCCAGTAAAGAAAATTATGACTAAGATAATATACAACAAATTATCGTTAGTCTTCAACAGGGAAAAATCTAATAGAATACAATAGACAACCAGTTTTAAATCAACAATTGCAGCGGAAACAATAATTCATTAGAAGAGTTAAGTAGAGAATGCAAACTCCTATCTTCTATATATGAATTTAAAAGTTCATCGTCGATATTTTATCCCTGTAACATCAATCAATATATATCTGGAATCAAATATTCATCTTTGCACTACAGGCTAAAGATATTCATCAATTGGTCATGTTCATCTAAACACCTGTTCATCTTTGCACTACGGGCCAAATATATTCATCAGAAATCATTCATCTTTGCACTACAGACCAAAGATATTCAATAATATCATCATTTAAGACTGAGGATGATGAAAAATATTTTTAAAGAAACGAATCTAGTGAAACAAAATGACAAGGATTAAGGATTAAGGATTCGTAGCGGAAATACAATAGACAACAAGTTTCAGATCAATATTCGTAGCGGAAATAATAATTCATAGAAGAGTTACGTAGAGAATGAAATCTACTATTATCTATGAATTTAAAAGTCCATCGTCAATATTTTATCCCTGTAACATCAATTAATATTCATTTTGAATCAAATTTTCATCTTTGCACTACAGGCCAAAGATATTCATCAGTCGGTCATGTTCATCTCAACACATGTTCATCTTTGCACTACGGGCCAAAGATATTCATTATAAAATCATTTATCTTTGCACTACAGGCCAAAGATATTCAATAATATCATCATTTAGGACTGAGGATGATGAAAAATATTTTAAAGGAAACGAATCCAGTGAAACAAAAGAATAAATATCAAGGATTCGTATTTCAGCTATTTCATGTCCAAAAATACCTCAAAAATAATCATAGTGGTGTAAAATTCAAGAATAATCAAAACATGGATACAATCAAAGCTAGTATCCACAATAGATATTTTAGACGAAAAGGGAAAATTTTCATTTTTCGATGAATAAAGTCTTGTGATTCGTGAATAAGTGTCGATATCGTGAATAATGTCGTAGATATCGTAAATAGTAACTCCGACACCAAAAGTTTCAAATTTGATAAAAACTTCAGATCAATATTTCAGCATAATGATATTGAAGAAATAATATCATTACAAAAAAAAATAATATCCCTTACCTCGAAAGACAGTACTTCTAGTTGAAACACCGGATATAGGCTATGACTTGAACTTGCACCGTATATCAATACTCAAAGTATACTCAAAATACTCACAAGAATACGCTCGATAATATAGAGAGAGAAAACTTCAGTTTCTGGTGTGATTTTCAATTCTAATCTAAGCACCCTATTTATAGGAAAAGGCTTAAAACACCAAAGTAGAAAATTTAATATAATAATAATATATATATTAATTTGTCTACGCCCACTTAGAATCATCTGAATTCAGCAACTTAGCATGTGTTAAAGATGCCCACCAAAAACAAAAAAAGTTTTTCTTATTTAAATTATTTTAAACTTCCAAAAATTAATTATTTCGGAGCTTCGGAACTTCAATAATTCATAATAAATAGCCCTTTTATCAGAAAATTCAAATCTCGTGACTTTTTATAGGAAATTCAATTCTCTACAACTTTTCAGAAGAAAGTTTTTCCAAATTCCAAACAGAAATTGACCGAAATCCATAAACAGGAGATTTTACAGGCTATAATCAAATTTCGGTCAATAATTGTGTCCACCGACACACAAAATATGTGTTAAACATTTAATGCCACAAAAATATTCTTCCTTCTCATATACTCATATATCCCACATTCATTATAAAAATATCACCGTTAATATATTATTAAAATAATATATTTAAATGAATTATTTTATCAGAAAAAGATAAAATATTAATTTTCAACAATTGTCACTTTAAAAATTTTCTCCATCTATATCCACATAAAATCAATATTTTTCTCATCATATAAATCAATAATTAATTATTCACAAATAATATTACGTAATCACAATCTCGAAAACAAAGCCATTCCTGTGAAAGAGGGGGCTTTCAATAAGGATCTCTCCTTATCGCGCGCGCAATTAGGTGACCAAACCTCTCCTTAGATGTAACTTTCTAGACATTGCCAATAATGTTATCCAATAATATTATTTAGATAATATGAATTATTGTCTCGATAATGGAAAATACCGTGTAATGACAATTTATTGAAACAACAAGAATATAAAATATCAATGCGAAGAATTATTGAATCAATAAAATAAAATCTTAAGCAATAATTATCGTAAATAATTATTGAGTAGTGCCTTCTTACGTAAGAATCAATAATTGGTGCAATACCGTGCTACCGCTCAACAACGCGTATTAGTGTGTTTTAACCACCGGTATTCCAATAGTATTAATTCAGAATAACTACTATTGTTATTTATAAAACAACTTATATTTGTCGTTTTCTTCATCCAATCGTTTTCCGTTATGGGGCCCACAAATGACTGGGCCGTCGTACGAATATTCCCTGACAGTACGAATATTCCACGACCAAACGAATATTCCCCGACAATAATGAATATTTTATAAGCATTTGCTTCTTCGAAATATTTGCGTATTTTACCCATAACTATCCACATTAATCAAATCAACCCTTACTATTTCAAAATAATAAATAGAGGAAAATAAATTTAATTTATTAATAATTTGGGGTCTTACAGATATGGTTCCTGGATCCGTGATGATGACGGATTGGATGGCCTATGTCAAAGATCTGACTCATTTGACACAGATTGACAGTTTGACCTGGGAGTTGGACCGGGAACATTTCTTTATCTGGCACTTGGGCAGAGATCCGGTAGAGGCAGATACATTTGATCCTTCAAGCTTAGGAGCTGGCCCCTCAGATGACCCATATGGCTTTGCTGGTGCAGATCCTCTGTTGTATAGGCCTGACATCCCCGTTGATGGAGATCCAGTGACTCAGGAGGAGTTACATCAGGTGGACATGATTGATGATGTAGATATTGACACCATTATCTTCTTCTAATGTATATTCTCGTTATATCTTTTGATAGGCCTCTGTTAGTAGTTGGGCGTTTGTGCCCCATTTCCCTATATTTTTAGTTGTATAGAGATGTATTAGATGATGATGTACTTAGGAATGTATATACTGTTATTCCCTACATCATATTGTTATCTATTGTTTATCATGCATATATTATGTTATGCATATGTATGTATATTTAGAGATATTTACCATTGACCCCTAGAATGTTGATTATGTCACGTTCTAGCCTAATGTTTTGATGATGACTTGGTTATTGGTACTAAATTCTTTATTTTGAATTTCAGGAAATTGTTTTAAGAATTGTTTGATGGATTATTCAAGAAGAATGAAGATGCTTTGTGTCTTAGGAAAAATATGTAAGGTCATTGCAAATATTCAATACGAAGCTCTAGGACATTTTATGTGTGCATTAAAATGTGATTTAATTGTGCATATTTAAAATATGTTATTCATTGCTATAAGAACTGAGTTTATCTTTGCATGCATAAGAATCCTGTCTAAATTAATTGAATTCATGTACTGGTAACTGAAAAGGTGTTTGTGCCGTTTGAGGTGTGATCGTCATTTGTTAGTGGTTTAAATGTAGATATATATATATGGCGGTAGAATTTTAATTAGCACATACCTTGGAAAAAGGAAATCATGATTATCCTTTGTAGAATTGGAACTTGCTACGATAATTGTTGGCAGCTGACTTTATGGGAATTAGTCTTGAAATACTATCTTGATTTAATATTGAAAGAGTCCAACACATGTTTGTAACTGCCAAGGATAAATTGATTAGCTATTAACGGATGTATTTGTTGAGACGTTACTTATTTGATGGCAACAAAAATATTTTCAACGGAATTGTGATTGAATAAACAACGGTAATATTTTTGATGGGTTATAAAAAGAAGTACTGACATCAGTAAAATATACAACACTTACATTGCAATTACGAAATTCAGAAATTATTATTTTCAATGCAATATTCCAGCTGCTGCTGTGCTCTTATACTCAGATTAAATATCAGCAATTTTCGTGAGCAATATATTGGTGATATCTTTTACTATTTCTATTTGATCATTGCATTCATTAGTCGAGCCTTGCTTTGTTAAATTGCTTATTTGCTTTGATCATTAGACCTCTATTATTGTAATCTAATTTTTTAGACTAAGTGTTGTCCAAGGAAATTTAATCCAGGTGGATTAAGGTTTGTTTACAAACAGGTTCAAGGAAGCATAGGTGCTTAAGGAGTGCATTGGTGAACAAGGAGCAAGAGTGCTCAAGTGAATTCTTGTAATTCTATTTTATAGAATCTGTATTGTAACAAGAGTCTTTTA
Source organism: Panax ginseng (assembly GCA_020205605.1). Lineage (NCBI taxonomy): Eukaryota > Viridiplantae > Streptophyta > Magnoliopsida > Apiales > Araliaceae > Panax > Panax ginseng. The sequence continues at coordinate 66,772,029 of CM035127.1, forward strand.
AAGAAATAAAAGTGAGTCTCCAATACTAGTTGGTATTGGACGTGGAGTAGGCTATTATTATAGAGGGTAGTAGCCGAACCACGTAAAAAATCTTGGTGTTATTTTAATTACTTGATTTAACTTAATTTCACTCAAGTTAATTAATTTGCTAAATAAACAAGATTTAATCATAAGAAGTTTTGTTATCATTTAATATTTTATTTAGCTTACAAAAACACCAAGATATTTTCTTAAACAAAAATCCAATTCGGTAGACAATATTCGATCAGCAAGCCGCATTCATCAATATAGTTGACTACATTCAATAATTTGGTTTAAAGTTTTTAAATTGGTCATAGTTTGTATCCACACTTATTCAACCCCCCCTTCTAAGTGTGCCTTATCTGAATTTCATTTGGTATCAAAGCTTGGCTCTAATTACTTGGTCTTAAAAGTGACTTGTAGGGAAAGATTTTGACATGGCACAGTTTGGAAACAACAATCAAGAAGGTCAATCAACCAATAGACCCCCACTACTGCATGGAACAGAAAACTACAACTTCTAGAAATTCTGAATGAGGATCTACCTTAAAAGAGATCCTTGGGAATGGTGGGTTGTGGAGAATGGACCAGTTATTCCAAGGAAAGATGATGGTACTCCAAAGACTTTGCTAGAGATGGATTCAACTGAAACCTTCATGGTCTCCTATGACTCAAGGGCGATGAATACTCTATTAAGCGGCATGGTGCAGTCCGAGATTGACAAAGTATCCTCATGCAACACAGCTAAGGAAATTTGGGATACTCTAGTGGTGAGTCATGAAGGAACATCAAAAGTTTGAGAAGTTAAACTAAGCATGCTTATGCATGACTATGAGATGTTCAAACTTGAGAAAGATGAAACTATAAAGATGTCTCAAGCAAGATTCCTTGTTCTTCTGAACTCTTTAAAGCTACTAGACAAATCAATTCCACAAAGTGAGATTAATCGTAAGTTACTTTGGGCTATGCCTAAGAGGTTTGCATCTAAGATTACTACTCTTCAAGATTCCTCTACTATGTCTACTATGGATACACTAACCCTTTTTGGTGAACTTGAGGAATATGAACATCAGCTAAAGAGGTATAATGATGAGGAGGAAACTCCTCGTAGAAAGGTTTTAGCTCTTAATGCAGGAAATGAAGAAGAGCTTGATGATGATTCTGACGAAGAGATAGCTATGATGTCACGGAGACTCAAAGGACTTATAAAAAGAAAGAATAAACGAAAGAATTCCTTCAAAGGCAAAGGAAAGCAAACTGAAGAAACGTGTTTTGAATGTGGACGTCTAGGGCACTTCAAGAAAGACTGTTTTCAACTAAAGAATAAAGGAAAAACAGGCTTCAAGGATAATAAGAAGAATAAGGCACTGGTCACTTGGAGTGATGAAGAAGAATCTGAAGTTGAGGTCGACGCCAAGGATGAGATTGCTCAAGTATGCTTCATGGGAATAGAAGGTGAATCAAATGAGGTATCTATTTTAGAAAATATTTCCTTGAAACAATAAAATGAGAAATTGAAAGAAAAGAATGCATATTTGAAAGACTTAGTTAACACATTAATGGGTGAAGTAGAATCTTTGATAAATGAAAAGAAAAATATTGAAAAGGAATCCATATGTAAAGAAGAAAAAGTTTTGATTGCTAAAAATGATTTTCTTGAGAATTATAACAAAGTTCTTTTCAACAAAGTGACTTACTTGAACAATGAAGTTGAAAAATTGACAAATGAATTAAAAATGTGAGATGTATGTATTGATGCTTTTGGTAATGAATCTCAGTCTAAACCCATTCATACTAATGAACTTTAAAAAGAAGTAGTTTCATTAAAAATATCTCTTGCTAGATTCGTTCAAGGAGAAGATAATCTAATTGTCATGTTAGGAAAGCAAAAACCTAGTTTTGATAGACAAGGAATAGGTTATAATCCCACTCATAAAACTGGTAATGTGAATGTGCTTAGATCCAAGTCACGTTTCAAATTGAATTATTGTTCTCCTTTCACAACGTGCAAAAACTGTGGTATTAAAGGTCAGTTGGACATAAATTGTTTTAAGAAAAATAAGATTAAAAAGGTATGGGTTAAAAAGGTTGATTTACTTGTAACTAACCCTAAAGGACCCAAAAAGATGTGGGTACCAAAAAGATAAATTAATTTTTCTTGACAGGTATGTTTCAAGGCGAAGGTTCCATCTCAAAAGTGGATTCTTGATAGTGGATGCTCTCGGCACATGACTGGTGACAAATCAAAGTTCGTGGAACTAAAAATCAAGAAGAAAAATGGAACGATCACATTCGGAGATAATCGGACTTGTGAGATTGTTGGAAAAGGTAAAATCGATAATGGTAAGGTTAACATCGATAATGTTCATCTTATTAACGGTCTTGAATTTAATCTTATTAGTATAAGTCAATTAATGGACAATGGTCACCAAGTCAGTTTTGATAAAGAAAAATGCATTATTTCTCATGGTACTAACAATGTTTCTCTAGTTGCACAAAGACAAGGAAATATATATACTATTGACTTTGAGGAACAAGATGAAGAATTATATCTTGCATCTGTGCAATATGAGGCTAATCTGTGGCACAAGAGGATGGGACATGTTCATATGGATCTAATCAAGAAATTGTCCCCAAAGAATCTTGTCAAAGGTTTGCCAAAGATAAAATATGAAAAGAAGGGAATATATGTCCCTTGCCAACTTGGAAAATAAATAAGGACATCATTCAGTGCAAAGAATATGGTATCAACCTCTACTCCTTTACAATTACTTCATCTTGATTTATTTGGCCCAGAAAGGCATGCTAGTATTAATGGTAAATTTTATGCATTTGTCATAGTTGATGATTTTTCTAGATATACATGGGTATTATTCTTAAGAACCAAAGATGAAGTATTTAAAGAGTTTGAGAAATTGATAAGAAATTTAGAGAATAAGTATAGTTTTAAACTTATAAAAATTAGAAGTGATCATGGTGCCGAATTTCAAAAAGACTTTATTATATTTTGTGATCAAAAAGGTATAAGCCATGAGTTTTCAGCTCCTAGAACCCCTCAACAAAATGGAGTAGTGGAAAGAAAAATAGAAAACTTCAAGAAACAGCTAGAACACTTTTACAAGAAAGCAAACTTCCAAAGAAATTTTGGGCTAAAGCTGTTAATACTTCATGTTATGTGTTAAATAGAGTTCTTATTCGTCCTATTATTTTGAAAACTCCTTATGAGCTTTTGAATAATAAAATTCCTAATATAAGTTATTTCAAAGTATTTGGGTCTAAATGTTTTATATTAAATACTAGTGATAACTTGGGAAAATTTGATGCTAAATCCTATGAAGGTATTTTTATTGGTTATTCACATAACAACAAGGCATATCGTGTATTTAATATTTACAAGTTATGTGTTGAAGAATCAATTCATATAATTTTCAATGAGACTAACAATGATCTTCCAAAAGAAAGAGAGAGGATGCAGGAAATTTGGAGATTTTCATAAATTTAGCAAACCGAAGAGAACCATTCAACAAACCGAATGGACAAACTCAACAGGCTGAATTGAACGATCCACATGAAAATGAACAAGAAGGAACACAAGAAAATTTTCTTCAACAAGAAGAGGTAATACACGATGTTAAAATGCCAAAGACAGCAAAATATTTCAAGGATCATCCACCGGAAAATATCATTGGAGATATAAACAAAGGAGTTACTACACGAAGAAACCTACAGAATCAATGCGCGTGTTCTGAATTTCTATCACAAGTAGAGCCAAAGAATGCTAAGGAAGCTATACTTGATGAAAATTGCCTGTTAGCAATGCAAGAGGAACTAAAACAATTTGAACGATGTCAAGTTTAGGAATTAATACCTCCTCCTAAAGATGCGTTTGTCATTGGAACAAAATGGGTGTTTAAAAATAAGCTTGATGAGCATGGAACAATCACTCACAACAAAGCAAGGCTAGTGGCTCAAGGTTACAATCAACAAGAAGAAATTGACTACGAAGAAACTTATGCTCTAGTTGCAAGACTAGAGTCTATTCGAATCTTGTTGGCATTTGCTTGTTATAAGAAATTCAAGCTTTATCAAATGGATGTAAAGAATGCGTTTCTTAATGGATACATCAATGAAGAAATCTATGTTAAACAGCCTCCTGGATTTTAACATGAGAAATATCCAACTCATGTCTTTAAGCTAAAGAAAGCTCTCTATGGTCTTAAACAAGCTCCAAGGGCTTGGTACGAGAGGTTACTCAAAAGATTCAGATTTGAAGGAACCAACTCAAAGGCTACACCAATGAGTACATCTATTAAGCTCACTTCAGATGATAAAGGTATAGATGTAGAGGTAACTAAATATCGAGGTATGATTGGTTCTTTGCTATATTTAACTACATCTAGACCTGATATAATGTATAGTATATGTCTTTGTGCTCGATTTCAAGCAAAACCCAAAGAATCCCACTTATAAGCAGTTAAAAGAATTTTTTAAATATTTAAGTGGTACTATAAATTTAGGGTTATTTTATCCAATAAGTAATCATTTTGAACTAATGGGTTATTCAGATGCTGACTATGCAGGGTTTCAAATTGATAGAAAAAGTACAAGTGGTGCTTGAACATTTTTGGGACAAAGTCTTGTTTCGTGGCATAGTAAGAAGCAAGCTTCGGTTGCTTTATCAACCACTGAGGGTGAATATTTAGCTGTAGGGAGTTGTTGCTCTCAAATATTATGGATGAAACAAACTCTATGTGATTTTGACATAATCTGCAATAATGTGCCTATATATTGTGATAATTCTAGTGCTATTGACATATCAAAGAATCCTGTTTTGCATTCACGTACAAAACATATAGAGGTAAGACATCATTTTTTAAGGGATAATGTTTCAAAAGGGTTAGTTAAATTGGTTTTTATTCCTACCGAAAAACAATTAGCTGATATTTTTACTAAACCCTTGAGTGAGGAAAGATTTTGTATGCTAAGGAGAGAACTTGGAATGTGCATGATATAATTGTGTATCACGTACTTAAAATTTTATGACATGCATGTTATATTTTATGCATATATGTATCAATTATTTTCTGCGTGATATCTGATAAAATATATATATCTGTTTGCTATTCCTTATCTGATCAAATTATGTTCTAGATACATATCCCTATTAATATTGCCGGATGTCATTGGGAAAAGTAAAGATTTACGCCTTGAGATACGGAACAGTAGCTGAACAGATTTTTTTTTGAAAGTTAAAAAGACACACGTCTTACGGTGACAGAGTTCTAATTGATTTCTATTTCGTATGGTTTCAATCTTTTTCTTCTTAAATCAGATCTTTCACATCCATTATCTATCCAAAACCCTTTCTTTCATCTTTATGAGTCGATAACACCATGAAAACCAGAGCTAGCAAGCGATCTACTGGAAAATCAACCGACGAAGGTTCTTCGTTGCAGAACGTTATGGGAACAAAGATGAAATCCAAGCGCGTACATAAGAAATCCTTTGTGCATGTGTTGTCTGATGCTACAATTTTGTCCGACGACTCAGATTCTAGTTTTTCTTTCTTAAAACTTCCGAAGTCGAACTGTCTCACCGGGACAAGATGAAGCAGCCAGTGGATGAAGAACAATTTTTCTCACAGCCTGAGTCTCCTTCTAATCTGGTAAATCCATTTTCATCCTCCTTTGATATGTAAGAAAATTTCTTAAGAGGACCTAGTTTCGAAACTCGTTTTAAAAACTCCATTGCTACAAAGAAATTTGTGTATGAAAAATCTCTCGATCTATTTTATCTAAAACACTCTGTTTTGGAAAAACTCTTCACTGATTGCAATATATCTTCTATGCTGCTCCCTCCTAATATTGCTTATCCTCGGTTAGTTCAACAATTTTACACTAATCTTGAATGCAATGGGGATTGTTATACAACATTTGTTAAGGGTAAGTCATTATTTTTCACTAGTATTGACTTTGGTAGCATTCTTGGTATTTCTTCTACTGGACCTTGTCCTTTTACTCTTAAAGGTACTGCTAATATCCCTTTTCATCCCTTAGAACAACTTCATATTGTTATGAATGATTTTTCTCTCACTTCTTTGTTTCTTCCAAAAACTGTAAGTGTGTGTCCTACTGCATGTGTGTTACATAAGTTAGTTCGGTATAATCTATTTCCCCGACTTGGTGGTGGGACAGATTTTACTTATCAAGATTTAGTGGTTGTGGCTATGATTCTTAAAGGAAAATTTTTCAATTTTTCTCAAATGATGTTGTCTCATATGCAAAGTTGCATTCGTCAAAGAAAGAAATATCTTCCTTATAGCAAGTTTCTAACAAAACTCTTTCAACATTTCAAAATCTCTTTTGATGATGAAATTTCTATTTCAAATCATGAGCATATTGACACTGCCAATCTGATAAAATCGCACATTACTTTTCACGCTGGTGAGTGTGTTCGTCTTCTCCCTGATCCTCCTATTACCTCTTCTCCTCCTATTTCTCATACTCCTGACTCACCGTCATCTTCTTTGCCAAATTCTCATGGGTCTGATATTATGAATGTTTTGAATGAGATTTCACAAAATCAAAATTCTGTGAAAGCTGATTTGGTTGAAATAAGAAATCGACGTATGATTCTTGAGAAAGGGAAGCTACCGATGGATGCTCCAGAAATCAATAAACTATATCATCGGGTTGAAGATGAATTTATTGATCTTCAGGCAGGTTTTGAGATTCAGACGATGGCTATGGTTGAAGCACTCCAACGAAAATTTAATCGGAATACATGTCAGTTAAGTCAAGAGGTGAAATTTGTCAGTTATCAACTCGGGGAGCTTGCAAATTTTATGGCCACCAGGTTCAATGATATAGGCCAAAGGTTTCATGTTCCAGCAATGTATTCTCCAATTCTCGAATGGCCAATGAACAATTGGATGGTTGAATACAAGGGTGACTTTTTGGATATGGAACTTCCTCCTGCAACCTTTATTCCTCGACCACCGCGACTTGCAAATGATTACACTTTGGAAGAGAGTCTTCATCGCCTTCGTCATCGACCATACTTTACCACTCGTGCTGAACAGCGGGCCAATCTTGCAGATATTGATTGATTGAGGTCTTCTCTTTTTGTATGATGACAAAGGGGGAGAATTTTCGAAGAATTTCATTTGGTATCATTTCATGTTCTGTTTTAAGACTATGGTTTTACTTGGTTTTTGGTAGGCATGTTTGCCTGGATGATTAAGACTGATGGTGTTTTTTTTGTTTTGTTGCATGCTAAGATTGATGTTTTCATCTTCATTTTGATAATATTATGATCTGATCTTTGATTTAGTATGATACTAACATATGCATGTTACGAAATTTTTTCCTGAAATAAGTTATATGCATGAATTTAGGGGGAGTTTCATTTATTTATGTTGTCATCATCAAAAAGGGGGGGAATATTGATTATGCCACGTTCTAGCCTAATGTTTTGATGATGACTTGGTTATTGGTACTAAATTCTTTATTTTGAATTTCAGGAAATTGTTTCAAGAATTGTTTGATGGATTATTCAAGAAGAATGAATATGCTTTTTGTCTTAGGAAAAATATGTAAGGTCATTGCAAATATTCAATTTTTCAATACAAGGCTCTAGGACATTTTATGTGTGCATTAAAATGTGATTTAATTGTGCATATTTAAAATATGTTATTCATTGCTATAAGAACTGAGTTTATCTTTGCATGCATAAGAATCCTGTCTAAATTAATTGAATTCATGTATTGGTAACTGAAAAGGTGTTTGTGCCATTTGAGGTGTGATCGTCATTTGTTAGTGGTTTAAATGTTGATATATATATAGCGGTAGAATTTTAATTAGCACATACCTTGGAAAAAGGAAATCATGATTATCCTTTGTAGAATTGGAACTTGCTACGATAATTGTTGGCGGCTGACTTTATGGGAATTAGTCTTGAAATATTATCTTGATTTAATATTGAAAGAGTCCAACACATGTTTGTAACTGCCAAGGATAAATTGATTAGCTATTAACGGATGTATTTGTTGAGACGTTACTTATTTGATGTCAACAAAAATATTTTCAACGGAATTGTGATTGAATAAACAACGGTAATATTTTTGATGGGTTATAAAAAGAAGTATTGACATCAGTAAAATATACAACACTTACATTGCAATTACGAAATTCAAAAATTATTATTTTTGGTGCAATATTCCAGCTGCTGCTGTGTTCTTATACTTAGATTAAATATCAGCAATTTTTGTGAGCAATATATTGGTGATATCTTTTACTATTTCTATTTGATCATTGCATTCATTAGTCGAGCCTTGCATTGTTAAATTGCTTATTTGCTTTGATCATTAGACATCTATTATTGTAATCTAATTTTTTAGACTAAGTGTTGTCCAAGGAAATTTAATCCAGGTGGATTAAGGTTTGTTTACAAACAGGTTCAAGGAAGCATAGGTGCTTAAAGTGTGCATTGGTGCACAAGGAGCAAGAGTGCTCAAGTGAATTCTTGTAATTCAATTTTATAGAATCTATATTGTAACAAGAGTCTTTTAAAGAAATAAAAGTGAGTCTCCAATACTAGTTGGTATTGGACGTGGAGTAGGCTATTATTATAGAGGGTAATAGCCGAACCACGTAAAAAATCTTGGTGTTATTTTGATTACTTGATTTAACTTAATTTCACTCAAGTTAATTAATTTGCTAAATAAACAAAATTTAATCATAAGAAATTTTGTTATCATTTAATATTTTATTTAGCTTACAAAAACACAAAGATATTTTCTTAAACAAAAATCCAATTCGGTAGACCATATTCATTCAGCAAGCCGCATTCATCAATATAGTTGACTACATTCAATAATTCGGTTTAAAGTTTTTAAATTGGTCATAGTTTGTATCCACACTTATTCAACCCCCCTTCTAAGTGTGCCTTATCTGAATTTTAGTGGTCTTATGACACAGCCCATACAGATGTCTTCTTCGACAGTTAGTCGTATTGATCATACCCCACCAGTATTGGTGGCGTCCCGTCTGAGATCGTGGTATGATAGTATGTCACCTTCAGATAGGGTGATCGAGATCGATTATTAAAATATACTATGACTCTCTTGATGTTTCGTGTTCCGTGGCCCTTAGAGAGGGTATCTTTGGAGCATTAGATACCGGTCTTCCAGTTTGGTATCCATGAGTTGACCCCTACCTTAGAGGAGTATGCATCAGCACTGCCACTGGATAGACCTTGCACGCAGATGGCTATCAGTGAGATGAGCCGACAGCTTATGACCCTCACTGGGCTGAGGCGTAGAGTTGAACAGGATGAGATCACATCCGACCACGTGGTATCCCAGCATTTTCTGATGGATAGATTTGGCTCAGAGGATAGTTATGCACGGCATTCTGGGTATTTTACCATGTTGGAGGATCATTGGCATTTGGCCAAAGTGGACGTACTGCTACTGTGTGTATTGTCATATGTATACATGTCACGATACATGGATGAGTTGGACATTAACATCATTATGGCAGTGAGAGCTCTCAGGGAGGGTCACACCATTGTGCCGATGATTGTAGCAGAGACATTGAGATCGGCTATATATTACAGTTCTTACCCTGCAGGGGTATTCACAGGTAGTTCGATCATGTTGTACGTGTGGTTCATGGCACACTTGAGACCGATTTGCACATTCCGACGGTATGGATATTATTTTACCCATGAGATAGCCATGTCGTACTCCTTTCAGCCTGCGGAGTGTACAGATCCTGCATCTTGGTCCATTTTCCTTGCAAGGATTGGAGATCCATTTGATGTATTGCCATGTATAGGTCTTTGTTCACCCTACAGCTTCATCACTCATGCTCAAGGCATGGATTATCTTCCTCTAGCTGGTTTGAGGGGCAGGACTACTTACTACCCACTGGCTGTGATGTGTCAGTGTGACCAGTTCCAGGACTTACATCCTTTTGAGGGGGCATTAAGTCAACGTTTAGCTTCTCGCCACTTATCAGCAAAAGACAAATCCATGGTATATGCCTGTTGGGATCAACGTGAGCTAGCTGCATTTTCTGTTAGCCATCTAGGTTGTTCTGTAGAGTATTACGCATGGATGGAGATAGAGACTACATCGGTTGAGGTAGTATCCACATTATCGGGGATTGATTCTGGTGATGGGGAGCCCATAGAGGACATTGATATTCCCATAAAGGAGGAGCTATTCACTGGGTTGCCAGCAGTTCTTGTAGATTCTCCCAGTACAAGTGCTACTGTGATTCAACATTCAACATAGTATTTAGAGCAGAGTCTTCATCTGATGACCTTTGAGAGGGATCAGGCTAGGGCCTTGATGTTGACAACTCTTGATGGGAGAGACATCACTCTATTGGAGAGAGATGAGGCCAGATCAGCCAGAGATGCATTGATTATTGAGCGGGATGCTGCCCTATCTGCCCGGGCTGTGGCCGTTATAGATAGTACTTCAGTGAGATCCCTTACGACTGGCATACTTGTCAATATGAGTACATATATTGATGAGCATCATGCCACCATGTTGTTGGCCTCGGATCTGCTAGCTTGTGTAGATACCCTTGGGTAGGAGCTTGAAGCGTTATCCCCTTCTTTGAAGAGAGATGCTATGTTAGATCTGATAATCCGCACACATACCGATCTGTAGATAGACTTGTATTTTCCTGCACAGACTAGTTTAGCCATTTTTCATGTACAACACATATTGTATATATCAAATAACATTATATATGGCAGGGAAATATATGTTTATTCACTTCCCTTTTAGTTGTGCCTTGATACTTGCTTGATATTTGTCTGCTTCTTCAGGGCTTGTGATCTTGATGTATTCCGAACTCATTCTTGATAGGTGGACATTGAGATGTCACGGGATCTTTCAGAATGGATCATTGTTTTGTATTTATCCCTACCCTCTTTGGTGTATTGGGACTAGTTTCTGTATGTAGATGTGGAGAGGAGTATGGCTTTCTTCTCTGAAATTCACTGTAGCCTAGATGATCGCCAATACTCCTATTTAAGAGAAGCCCAGTTAGTTCCATCTCTTATAGATTAGTGTTTCTCTTCAAGGAATCAATCGCAGCTTAGATGGTCGCCAACTCTCCCATTTATGGGGAGGCCAGGTAGTTCCATCCCTTTGGTCTGAAGGTGATGAAATGTGGTGGATTGAAGTTTTATCCCAGTACCATGTGATAAGTATTTGTGTTTTGGTAGGGGGTTATACCGAACCATAAATGGCTGCCTATGTACTCCTATTGAAGAGGAGATCAGGTCTGCGTAGTTCGAACTTGGTGTAAGAGATTCAACGCTGAATGGTGTAAGGGTAGAAAGGTGTAGAAATGTTTTTGTTGTTTTGTTTTGTAGAGAAGGGTGTAAAAATATTTTTGTTGTTTTTGTTTTATTATGATCGGGCCATATAAAATGGTTGCCTACGTACTCCCAGGTATCGGGGAGATCAAGTTGACATAATTTTCCCTATGTTAAGGACGATTTACAGCCAAAAAAGTTTGATCCCATGTTCAGGATAAACTGTGGGGAAAAGTTTGATCCCATGTTCGGGACAAACTATGGGTGTGAAAAAGTTTGATCCCATGTTCAGGATAAACTGCATGAGAAGGGTTCAATCCATGGTGGGATAACCAAAATTATATGGAGTGTGAAATGAAAGATCTGATGATCTAAAAACTAGGCTGCTGGCTTGAAGAGTGTGTTTCCCTGATAGGGCAAATGGGTATGAAGAAAGGGTTGTGTGTAATAAGGGTTAGAAAACCTAAAATGATTGGTTATCTGGTTCCAAAACCAGGATGTTTGCTTGATGGTAACTTCAGACATAGTACCGTTTCACGGTGTCTGAGTTGATGAGCTGTGGAAATTTGTCTCTATCCATTTCTTGTAATCTTAGAGCACCTCCTATCAATACCTCCTTGATAATAAATGGGCCCTCCCAGTTTGGAGCAAATTTTGCCTTTCGCTGATCTTGGTTGTTAATGATCTTCTTTAAAACCAAGTCATATTGTTTAAACTGTCATAGCCGGACTTTTGTGTTGTAGGACCTGGCGATCCTTTATTGGTATAACTGACCATGGAAGATAGCATCACTTTTCCTTTCGTCTATTAGAGACAATTGGTGATATCTGTCTTGTAACCATTGGTCTTCATCTAGCTGAGCGTTAATCAACACCTTGAGGGATTCCATTTCCACCTCTATGGGGAGTACTGCTTCCATCCCATAGGTCAATGAGTAGGGGGTTGCCCCAGTGGAATTACGCATTGAAGTTCTGTAGGCTAATAGAGTTAGAGGCAAGAGGTCAGGCAATCTTATGTGATTGGCAGACATCTTTTGCATGATCTTCTTGATGTTCTTATTAGCTGCTTCAACAGCACCTTTCATCTTTGTACTGTAGATGACGGAGTTAAGGTGTTTGATGTGGAATTTATTGCACAACTCCTCCATCATTTTGGTGTTGAGGTTCTTAGCATTATCTGACACAATTACCTCTGGTTGTCCAGATCGACAAATGACATTTTTTTTTATGAAAGTAATGATGACTTCTTTGGTAACCCAGGAGAAGGAGGCTGCTTCCACCCACTTGGTGAAGTAGTCGATCATGTCGAAGATAAACTGATGCCCATTACTGGCTTTAGACTCGATGGGCCCGATCATGTCCATTCCCCACATTAAGAAGGGGCAAGGTGAACTCATGTTGTGGAGCTCCCTCGGAGGGGCATGGATAGCATTCCCATGAATTTGACATTGATAGCACCTCTTGACGTGATCATCACAGTCAACCATAAGCAAGAGCCAGTAGTGCCCTGTTCTGAGGATCTTTCTAACAAGTAAGGGGCCGCTCATGTGTGGGACACATACTCCACCATGGATTTCATCCGTGAGCCTCTAAGCTTGGTCCTTGTCCATACATCTGAGGAGACCTATCCCTACATCTCTTTTATAGAGTGCATCTCCGCTTAAGTAGAACTTCATAGCCAGTCGATGGATTCGCCTTCTTTCAGTCGGGCTCGCCTCAGCAGATGTAGATCCATCTCACAAGTATTCCTTCATATGTAAATACCAAGGGTGTTGGATGGGAGGTAGCTCATCTGATACTTCTCCAATATAATTCCCATAGGCTGGAGCCTTTTGTAGGGCAAATGGGATGCTTGGCATGTTTTCCTTGTCATGTATGTTGATCAAGGAGGCCAAAGTTGCTAGTGCATCCACAAAATCATTCATATTCTGAGGAATGTGGAGGAAGTTTATTTCTTTGAACTCCGAAGCCATCTGTAAAACTTAGTGATGGTAAGGCAGCAAATATAGTTCTTTGGTGTGATAGATTCATGTGATCTGTCTGATTACCAATTCTGAATCCCGAAAGACAGTTAACCGCTTGATACCCATTGATTGGGAAAGTTTGAGTCCCAAGATATAGCCTCCATACTAAGTTGTGTTATTGGTGCTGACAAACTGTAATTTGACGGCGACAGGATACTGCTCCCCCATACCGGATACTAGAACTGCTCCAGCTTCAGAACCTTCCATGTTAACAACTCCATCAAAATATATTTTTCATGTACTGCATGCATTGTACTGATGGTGTTGCTGCACTGTCATTACGCCTTCATCGGAGAAGTATGTTTCCAAGGGTTTAAAATCCCATGCGGGTGCAGCGGCCAGTTGATCCGCAATTCCTTGTCCTTTAATGGACTTTTGTGTCACGTAGACGATGTCAAATTGTTGTAGGATTAACTGCCATCTGGACAGTCGACAATTCAATATGGTTTAACTGAACACGTACTTGAGAGGATCCACACGGGATATGAGATGGGTTGTATGACCATAAAGGTAATGTTCTAACCTCATGGAAGCCCATACTAAACACAACAAGTCTTCTCAATCAGAGTGTACTTATGTTCACTGCCGAATCTTTTGCTGAGGTAGTAGATAGTCGCTCTTGGCCTCTATCGTCTTTTTATCCCATCATGCAGCCCATGGCATTGTCATTAATGGATAGGTACATGAAAAGGGGAACATCATCCCTGGGTGGTACCAAAACAGGAGCGTTAACCAGCTGCTCTTTGATTGTAAGGAAGGCTTTTTAACACCCATCGTTCCATTTCATGGAGGAGTTCTTCCTTAAAAATTTGAAGATAGGCTCACAGGTTGTTGTGAGTTGAGAAATGAACCTGCTAATGAAGTTGATTCTTCCCAAAAATCCCTATATTTTCTTCTCTATCTGAGGAATGGGCATTTCCTTGATGGCCTAGATTTTTGTGGGATCCAGCTCAATCCTTTGTGGTCGACTTTAGAAACCTAGCAACTTGCTCGATTTAACGCATAAAGGCGTATTTGCATTGATTCAACTTCAAGTTGTACTTACGCAACCTGTTGAAAAAGCTTTCTGAGATGGTTTAAGTGGTCTTCTTCCCTTTGAGATTTAACAATGATGTCATCCACGTAGATCGCTATCTCTTTGTGCATTAAATCATGAAAAAGAGCCATCATAGCTCGCTGGTAGGTTGCTCCAGCATTAATGAGGCCGAATGACAATCGTCTATAGCAAAAGGTTCCCCAAGGCGTGATGAATGCAGTTTTCTCACGATCTTCCTCAGCAACCATGATTTGATGATACCCGGCAAAGAAATCAGCAAATGAGTACATATCGTATTGAGCAGTATTGTCAATGAGAATATGGATAAATGGCATGAGAAAGCTATCCTTAAGGCAAGCTTTGTTCAAATCCTGGTAATCAATGCAAACTCGCACCTTTCCTCCTAGTTTAGGCACGGGGACTATATTTAATAGCCATTTAGGATATGTGGACACCATGATGATTCCAACTTGAAATTGTTTAACAATTTCTTCTTTAACCTTTAAACTCCACTCAGGTTTTAATCGCCTGAGCTTCTGCCTGACTGGCTTGAATCCCTCTTTAATGGGAAGGCAATGGATGACGATGTCCGTGGAAACCCACCATGTCTTCGTGAGAACATGTAAACATATCATGGAATTGAGTTAATAGCGCAACCAGGTCAATCCTTTGGTTTGGAGTGAGGTCTGTACCAAGCTGGATTAACCTAGGGCTTTCTAAGGTTCCGAGATTGAATGAGGTGGTATCATCAAGATTTGGTTTGGGTTTGTCTTTGGCCCATTCCTTGATCTCCTGAGGTATCTCAATGTCCTCTTATATTTCCATCAAGTCTGAGTCCAACTTTTCATCAAAGTTGCAGTCCTTGTGGAAAAAAGTCACCTCATCACCAAGTACAGGCACATCTAAATTCAGAGTCCAGAAATAAAATATGCTTTCACTTAATATATGAAACTGTTCAATCATACAAAGTGTTAGCATGTACTGATAAAACAACTGTTAATACTGTATAGAAAAGTAAGCAGTTAAATCTATCTACAAGGCAGAGGGATTCTACCCTTTTTACCCTTGGCGATAAATGCATGGAGTGCTGCTGCAATTGTCAAGGGTGAAGTCCTGGTGGACGGCAGTAACGAAGTGACGATCATCATCCTCCTTCTTTCGAAAGATGACCATAATTCTGGGACAATCATCGTCTGGAGTGTATCTATTTGTGTGCTCATCATGAAAAAGGATTCATAGATGAGAAAATCTCTTGGCGAATCTTGTTTACGTTTCTGTTCCCTCTCTTCCACTTCGGGATCAGGAATCAGGACCTCTTTTGTTTTAATAGGTATCGGTTTGGGAAATAGCATAGCCATAACATGGGATGGAACCTTTACCAGAGACTGTATAGGCTCAGGATCTGTAGGTGGAGATAATCACCTTATGGCTGAAGATGAAGGAATCTGTTTGTGTTTGTAAGGATTCCTGTGACTAGAGCAAGCAGAATAGCCTAATCCAGCTGTCCCTGTTTGACTGGGAACTTGAATTGGGTGCTTAATACCCTGATAATCTTTGCCCAACCCTTATCCAGGTTGATGATCCGATGATATCATCTCTTGAGTGGCTGACATTACCTCGGAAGAAATCTTGGGTGTGAGAGGTGGAGCCCCAATGGGATGGTAATGAGTGCTGCTCACCTCCAGGGTATGAAAACTGACCGGCTCAACTTCTGAATTAAAGCTGATGAGTGGTATGCCACCTTGTTCAGGACATTCCGGTTCAGCATTAACAGTGACTAGGATATTGTTAATAATGTACTTAAGTTGCTGATGAAGGGTGGAAGGGACGGCTCCAGCCATATGAATCCACGGTCTTCCCAATAGCGGATTATATCATGTGGCTATTCTGAGCACGTGAAAGGATATGCTGAATGTATGTGGACCAATCTCCACTGGTACTTCAATCTCTCCAATGGCATTTCGTCGGGACCCATCAAAAGCTTTGATAACTATATGGTTGCTTTTGATCCTCTTGGGGTTGATATTCATCTTCTCCAAGGTAGCATAAGGACAGATATTCAGAGATGAACCTCCATCTATCAAGACTCCTCCTACCATGTATCCGGAGGACAAAACTGCTATGTGCAACGACTTGCAATGACCAGTCCCTTTAGTGGGTATGTCGTCATTAGTGAAAGATATCACATTGTTGTTAAAAATGTGATCAACTTGATGTTGGAATTTTTTGACATCTACTAATTTTGATAAATGGGCTTCTTCCAAGACCCTTAGCAAGATCTTTTGGTGATCTTCGGAAGAGAAAACCAAGTCCAGTATGGAAATTTGTTGTGGAGCTTCTCTTAAGCTTAAAACAACATTGGCTTCGTTATGGCCCATGGTACGAAGGAACTCTTCAATTTTCTCCATGGGAACTTTCCCATTTGGCTTGATGGTAGGTTTCATCACTCGATGGGGAAGATACAGTGGATTCTCCTTCGATACTGCAGCAGTTGTATGTTATGTAGATCCTTTAGCCTGTCCATAATTCCAGAGGACTTTTTTCAGGCTGACAACAGGATATTGTGGCTTAGATGGCAAGAGAATTGGCTTTGGTGCAACCACTTTCAAAGGATTGTCAGCACCTTTGAGTTGAATTTCTTATTTTGTGAGTGGACTGGTAGCCAAATCATCCTCAACATTTTTGCAGGACACCGCTGTTAATTAAATTCTGAATGAGGTGGCGGAGTGCCCAGCATTCTTCTGTGTTGTGACCGCGAGAGTGGGAGTGGTACTGGTATACTCCATTGGAATTGAACCGTCTGGATCGGGGATTGATTAGAGGTAGAAGGGATGTAATTCTTCCTTCATTGATCAACATCTAAAATATCTCCTCCATAGGTTGGCCAAGGTATGTAAACTCTCTCTTGTTGGCAAAATCCTGATGGGCTTTGGCACTTGCTCTTTTTTGCAACTTTGTCCTCCAGTGTTTTTCTTTCTGAAGGTTATGATGGAGTATTCATGACAAAAGGAAGGAGACTAGTATGCTCTTGACTGACTAGTTGGGCGTGTGACTTGGTGTTGATGGATCACCAGTTCTGCTAATTGGTCTACTTGCTTGCTGTTGATCGATTTCACAATCAATGAATATGTGCAAATATACATGGTTAACAAGTAATAAAGTGAAAGTAGAGTATCGTTACCACTAGGAATTATTTAATAAAAATTACCAAATACTAACTCTTAACCAAATCAATTTTATTTAAACAATTACAAATTGTGAATTTTCCAATTAAGAAAACTAAATTAAACATTTAAAAGAGATTAGTCTAAAAGAAAGGAAATAAACAAAACTAAGATTTGATTGAATTCGGGTAAATAAGGATTAAGACTCCAATATCCCCAATTATGAATTATAAATCAATTATTCAACTATTCCAATTATTATGTCTACTGAATTGTTAACAGGAATTCTCAAATGCCAAAAGCCCTTTCTCAAGTGATCCTTTGCCTTCTATTTAATCCAAGTTAATTTTGCTATATCCCTATGCAAAATAATTGAATTAAACTCACAACAATCCCGATTCCTTATGTGTTACATGCGGCAAATAGATATTCTCATTCTATTCACAAACCTAATTATTCACTTTGCAAATAACTAAGTCACATGATATCATGCCCAGTTCTAACCCTAGAATTCCTTTCCCAATTCCTTCTAGAGTAATAAGGTAATTACTGATCAGATAATTAATCAATAAGCATAAGGCAAGATAAACAACACACTGGGACACAAAAAATTGGAATTAATCAAATAACTAATTTATAGCCATAAAAGGTTCAATTGAAATCTTACTAAAAGAGTTAGTTCATAATTAATGTATTAAAACCAAGAATCTACAACTGAATAGACATTAAAAGATAAAAGTATGATAAGAGAAGAGAATAGAATCTGTTGTCAGCAAATCTGATGCTCCCCTCTTGCTCTTGCTATTGATCTTCAGTGTTCTTCAATTTGCTTCAATCTCCAATGGCTAATTAAGAACTAGGGTTTAGATTATAATCTAATGGAGTGTTTAATCTAGTCTAATCTATGTATTCTCCCTTTATTTTATACCTTATATCATGTATTTATAGGTTACAAGTCCAATTTTTGGCTTAGGAACAAACCCAATCCAATTTGGAGTCAAAAAGGTGTCAAAATTCGCTCAAAAACGCGTCCAGGCCCAACCAACCTCTTCCCGGCCTTGTTATTACTGGCACAACAATAATACCACCTTTGGCCCAGTATTATAAACAAGCATAAGTCTATTTTGGGCGCCCAGGCGCTGCCACATGTTCTGACATTTTCTACTCCAACGTCCTTTTGGAAAATAATCATAACTTCTTCATCCGAACTCTAATTTCGATGATTCAAGATGATCCGGAAAGAGGAGAAGTAGATATACAACTTTCGTTCTTTGAGTATTTTGAAACGAGGTCCGGAGCTATACTCAAATTGGCTATGAAGTGACTGTTGTGTAAATGGCAAGCCGAAAACGCGAATCTAGCCACCCCAAACGTCGATCCAAGTAACTTTTGTCCCAAATCCTACAAAACAATGTAAAACATGCATGAATGCACACAAACACTTAAAATCAACCAAAAGATTAAGCTCAAACGTATTCAATTCATGGGTATAAAACTCACTCATCAAATACCCCCAAACTTAAACATTTGCTTGTCCTCAAGCAAAAAAAACACAAAAGAACTAAAAATAAACAAAATAACTCAACTAAAGGAATGCATATGTATGATCTACTTCCTAATATACCTACGAATTCAGTAATAAATCAGTATGATATATAGCAACAGGCCTCAAAGATACCACGGGTACTCAAACAATATATCCAATCAAGTCAAAATCCATAACTCTAACCAATAGTTAATCCAAACCTGTCATCACCCATGTTGTGTGTGTGTGCTCGTTAACCATTCTAACCAACCACAATTCAAGATAATCACATAACAAACTTCTTAAAAGGAAAATTTCAGTTCCAATTCAATTACTTTTGTGAACATGACAACTCCGGTTAAAACTAAGCAATTGCCAAGTCTTAAGGTAAATATAGGATTTATTTATACTCTTATTCAATCACGAGGGCATTTTTGCTCTTTCTCGTGTTTATTCCTTTTTTTTTTCTCATGGTTGTGCAATGTCTTATTCCATTAGGCTTTTCAATGCTACCTTAACGAGCTTTCGACCAACGACTCCCAAGCCATTAAGACCTTAGGGCGTTAGGTGTAAAGAAAATCCCCTCAAGCTTACTTACTCAAGTAACAAAGGCCACAAAACTAGATAAGCATGCCATGGTGTTTATTCTTCTTCTTTTTTTCTTTCTGGATTTTTTTTCTTTTTTTTTTCATCATTCCTTTTTTTCTTTTTTTTTTCTTTTTGTAATATATATATCCCATAGATTCCCCCAAACTCAAGCTTTTACGTCATTCCAACCTTTACCGCCAGTTCACTAATTTCCTTAAATTTTAACAAAGATTTTCCCTCAGAAACAAATTATGAAACCCTTAAACCAAGTGGATTAAAACAGTTAAACTTTAAGTGCTAACCGGTTACATAAGTTTCAGACAGCTCGATTATCATCATGATTAAAATTAGAACTCATCATCAATTATCAACAATGTTCAAGTTAACATTTAATACCAATATTATCATAGGACGAGCTAAGACCACACCAACCGATCACACAGATTCATGCAAAAAAATTTAAAAAAAATGCAATTATACTACATGAACACATACTAATGCAACACATATATGAATATGCAAATAACTACCATGTATTATATGCAACCTAAAAAAAACAATCTAACATATAAAAAAAATGAACTACTATGCAGATAACTAACTATATGCAATACGACACTAAAGTACCCCCAAACTTTAACTAGACATTGTCCTCAATGGCTGAAATAGAAAAAATTAAAGCAGAGGACTTCCCTGAAAATATAGCAATCTTTCTCCTTGTCCGCTAAGTTTGGAGAATATGCTAGGCACATGGAACAAATTGGGCACCACACTTGAATTTGACTTGAATAACCTGTAAAACCATGATAGAAGCAATTTTATTAAATCTTAAATAAATGCAAATTCAAAACTACTAATATAAAACTTAATAAAAACTAAAAATAAAAATTAAACTTGGGTTGCCTCCCAATAAGCGCTTGTTTTATAGTCTCAGCCTGACTTCTTCAATTCTCTATCCAATTCCCCTACGAAAATTGAGGAACCCTCCATCCATCAGAAGCAATGTCTCTTTTGGGAGGTTCCCATTCGCAAAAATCTTTGAATTGAAGTCACATAGCATGCTCTTTGTAGATAGGTTCCCTATTAAGAACGTCCAACAACTAGGTGTTTTCTCCATTATGTCTGTGATTAGATTGGGGCATTGAAGCTTAATAAACATAATGGAGTCTTCCTCTATCTTCTCCTTTTCATCCCACCATGACTCCACAACTGTACTAGCTCTTATGTCACAAAGAGCTTTGCCGACGACATGACTGCCAATTGGGCATGGTTTTCCAAAATTGCTCGGATTCTTGAACTTTGGTGGAGAAGGTAAATGGGACATTAATGAAATCGGTTCATCTTCATTGGTACTCAAAGTTAGATCTTCGTCGATCTCCTTTTCTTGGTCTCCAAGTCTTTCCTCTCTTTCAACATCTATATCATTTGGCACATCCGATTGCAGATTTGGTTCGGGTTCACCATCAGTCTCGAAATTCATGTCATAGAGCCAAGGGTATTGAGGACAAATGTTTGAGGCATTGGTTAGTTGTTCTGTTTGGTTCGTAAAATTTTGACTCAATATCTCTTGATTAATCCTCCTCTCCTCACATGAAGCTATGTACTTAGACAAAGTTTCCTCCAAATTTGAATGTTCTTCCTGTTGTAGTGGAGGTGCACACGAGAAATCCGATGGGTATGTTGGACTTAGAGCATAAAATTGATCTTGATGAGTATGGCTCCATGAAAAATCTGGGTGATACCCCTAATCCTGATAATAGTTGTTAGGATAGACATAATTATTGGGGTAATCACTACCGTACTGTACCGGCTCAAAACTGATGGCGCATTGATGACTCATATGATTTCCAGCACAATAATCACAAGTAACCGCCACACTTTGACGACGTTGAGCTTCAAAAGCTTCAAACATCCTCGAAAGTGTCTCAATCTATGCTGACAATGCAGAAAGTTTCTCGAGTCTGTCAATCTCCTCTCCCCTTGGCTTAGTCATTCCTGCCATCCTTCGACTCTGTATGGCTGCGCAAACCTCCAACATATTCGAAGTTGCCTCTATAGAAGATGTATTAAGTCCATCAATCCATGTTTCCCTTGGTTGAGCCAAGAACGTGTATGGCCATTGATACTCAAACTCATCCATGGTACCTGAAAAGAGAGAAATATAGGAAGAGAATTAAAAATAAAAATAAAAATATTTAAATTAAGACTAATTTGATTGAAATTAATATTGGTAAATAATTATTAAATTAATTCCCCGGTAATGGCGCCAAAAACTTGTTGATCGATTTCACAATCAATGAATACGTGCAAGTATACACGGTCAACAAGTAATAAAGTGAAAGTAGAGTATCGTTCCCACGAGGAATTATTTAATAAAAATTACCAAATATTAACTCTTAACCTAATCAATTTTATTTAAACAATTGCAAATTATGAATTTTCTAATTAAGAAAACTAAATTAAACAATTAAAAGAGATTAGTCTAAAAGAAAGCAAATAAACAAAACTAAAATTTGATTGAATCCAGGTAAATAAGGACTAAGACTCCAATATCCCCAATTATGAATTATAAATCAATTATTCAACTATTCCAATTATTATGTCTACTGAATTGTTAACAAGAATTCTCAAATGCCAAAAGCCCTTTCTCAAGTGATCCTTTGCCTTCTATTTAATCCAAGTTAATTTTGCTATATCCCTATGCAAAATAATTGAATTAAACTCACAACAATCCCGATTCCTTATGTGTTACATGCGGCAAATAGATATTCTCATTCTATTCACAAACCTAATTATTCACTTTGCAAATAACTAAGTCACATGATATCATGCCCAATTCTAACCCTAGAATTCCTTTCCCAATTCCTTCTAGAGTAACAAGGTAATTACTGATCAGATAATTAATCAATAAGCATAAGGTAAGATATACAACTTACTTTGACACAAATAGTTGGAATAAATCAAATAACTAATTTATAGCTATAAAAGGTTCAATTGAAATCTTAATAAAAGAGTTAGTTCATAATTAATGAATTAAAACCAAGAATCCACAACTGAATAGACATTAAAAGATAAAAGTATGATAAGAGAAGAGAATAGAATCATTGTCGAAAAATCGATACTCCCTCTTGCTCTTGCTCTTGATCTTCAGTGTTCTTCAATTTGCTTCAATCTCCAATGGCTAATTAAGAACTAGGGTTTAGATTATAATCTAATGTAGTGTTTAATCTAGTCTAATCTATGTATTCTCCCTTTATTTTATGCCTTACATCATGTATTTATAGGTTACAAGTCCAATTTTTAGCTTAGGAACAAACTCAATCCAATTTAGAGTCAAAAAGGTGTCAAAATTTGCTCAAAAACGCGTCCAGGCCCAACCAATCTCTTCTCCAAAGACCCCAAAGATTGGGCACGCGATCAGAAACCCTTCCCCCAAAGGTTCCCGCCAACAAGGCATAAGCCTATTTTGGGCGCCCCGGCGCTGCCACATGTTCTGACATTTTCTACTCCGACGTCCTTTGGGAAAATGGCCATAACTTCTTTGCCCAAACTTCGATTTTGATGATTCAAGATGATCCAAAAATAGGAGAAGTAGATCTACAACTTTCGTTCTTTGAGTTTTTCGAAATAAGGTCCGGAGCTATACTCAAATTGGCTCTGAAATGACTATTGTGTAAATGGCAAGCCGAAAACGCGAATCTAGCCACCCCAAACGTTGATCCAAGTAACTTTTGTCCCAATTCCTACAAAACAACATAAAACATGCTTGAATAGACACAAACACTTAAAAACTATTCTA
This sequence comes from Panax ginseng, assembly GCA_020205605.1. Taxonomy (NCBI): domain Eukaryota; kingdom Viridiplantae; phylum Streptophyta; class Magnoliopsida; order Apiales; family Araliaceae; genus Panax; species Panax ginseng. Next base: position 66,795,525 of record CM035127.1, read on the forward strand.
AAAGACTTGAGAACAACAATAAATTAAGCCCGAATGTATCCAATTCATGGGTATAAAACTCACTGATCACTTGCAAAGAGCCTTAATCTTTCTTTCCATCATGAATTAGAACTGTATATAATCCCATTTGTCAGCACCGTCTTTGCTGGTCTGGGAAGATTCAACAATGTAATTGGATGTTTATCCATTGCTCCAATTAATCATATTGACCTCTTCTTCTTTGTGTCGAGGAAGAGGGTGTCTTGCACATGATGTAGATCGGGTTTAGTCACCATAATCTCCCCATTGTCGATTAAGTCCTGGATATTGTGTTTCAAGGCCCAGTAATCCTGAGTGTCATGTCCCGGTACCTCGGCATGATAAGCACACTTCCGTGTAGCATTGTAACCTTTCCCATTCGGGTTGGCTAGTGGAAGAAGATGTGTAGTTTTCTTCTGAGTAGTCAGAAGATTGAGAACATTCTCAAGTGAATCCCCTAGGGGTGTGAACACTCGATTATGTCAGACTTCTCCACCCTTTGGCAATGTGGGGTTGGAAGACTGTGCTGGAAAAAGGGAGTAGTTTCTCCTCTAGATAGGCATGTTCTGACTGCCTTTCAGACCTTATAGTATCAAGGAAACATCCTCTTCTTTCTTTTTATGGACCCTCCAGGGGTTTTTTCCATAAGTTCCGAACTTGATGTGCTCAGCAACAGCTTTCAGAGTGGCTAGGTCTTGAATTTTTCCTGACTTCAATCCCATCTCAGCCATCTCTCCATGTTTAATCATTTTAGAAAATAGCTTACCAATGCCAGCTAAGATTCTCTCATAGAAGGGAGCTTCTTATATGTATATAAAAGTTATCACCATTTATGACTCTGTCATAGAAGGAATAACTTGAGCAACAAGGTGCCTCCACCTTTGAGCATATTCTCTAAATGACTCATTAGACTATTTCTTGACCTTGGTAATTTGGTACCGATCAGGAGCCATCTGAGACTGGAAATTGTACTGAGTGAGGAAGGCATGAGCTAACTCTTCCCAGCTATGTATTTTAGAATTGTCTAATCTAGTATACCATGATCGGGCTTCTCTAATTATACTCTTTTGAAACAGTTGCATTCTGAGCTTCTTATTCTCGGCATAAGATCTGAGTTCTCAAATGAATAACTTCAAATGTGTGTAAGGATCTCCTAACCCATCATATTTTTCAAAGCCAGGAGTCTTGAACTTCTGTGGATAATGAACACCATGGAATATACAAAGATCAACATAGGAAACACTCCCATGTGCTCCAATCCCTTTTATAGACCGAATGGTCTCTTCTATTTGAAGGAATTTTTTCCTGATATCACCGGTGTCTAGATCTTCTTTGAGATGGGTGTTTTCAGGAATTTTGTTGGTTGTATCCAATTGAAGTTTTGGAATTATTTTATTCGAACCTTGTGTTCCTCCCTGTGCAGAGAATTCTATATGTATAGGTATTAGTGAACCCTAAGTGCACTGGTATAGTTCTTTAAGCAGAATAATCAAATCTGTAATTTGTTTGCTTAAACCGTCAAACTCTTCTCGAGAGACAGGAGCAGGATTAGACTAGTCAGATGAAGACATAATTGGCTGTAGGTTCATGACCTTTTTGGACTTTGAACGGGTAACAACCCCAATTGTTTCCCTATAAAAACTTATGTAGTTTAGTCTTAGGGAATGTATAAAATGTTTACATGCTATCATAATGTGTCCATTTTAGGAATATTATCCTATAAAACGGGTGTCACTTGATAGCATGTCAAGCCTTAATATGCATGTGCACATATTCTTCATATTTTCCATTACATAGAGATTAACATGGAATAAAATTACAAGTAATTGTCTTTACAGGTAATTGAAAATTGAAAGCATGAAGAGACTTTCCTACGCGTCTGGTTTATCAGAGGCTGACCTATCTTAGGTTACTCTCGCAGCTTTTTGGCATGAAAGTTCCCAGATCATCGCAATTTACTTGACAGGAAGTTAATCCAGTCTTTCAACTGGAGTGAATCTGGGTGGTGCCTTTCCTGAGCCTAGTTGGAATTAGTCTCCCTACGAGTCCAGTAATCAAACACCGACAGGATAGCCTCCTGGTGGAGGAACCACACAACATACATTCACATGCAACGTGTCTCACCGTTATGGGAATGATGACATGTGCGAAGCACTAATATAACAAATAGATATATTGCAGTGCAGTAAGTAAAATGCATTCATACACATTCATCAAAAAAATGTAAATGCAACATCCACACATAAGCATGTAACAATTTTGAAAAGCTTGTAGTAGCGGCTTAAGTCCTCTTACTGGAGTCCCCAGCGGAGTCGCCACCTGTCGATGTTTTTTATTGTCCCTCTTCTGTTCTTGTCTTTTGGTGTTCTCATGTTAGGTGAGACTTGTTTGAAAAAACAATTTGTCAAAAGGTCTGACATTTATATGTCGATGATTTGACTGTAAGAGTCGCCAGTTGGTTTTTTAAATGGTTGTACCAACACAACCAAGAAAAGGTTTGCACATTGACCCAGTGATGTGACACTGCTAAACGAGTCTGTGAAATCGAGATTCATTAGGGTCTGGGGACTTGCTTATGCGGAGGGAAGGTGTTAGGCTCCCCCCGACATCTGTGTTACCACAATTACCACCACTTTTCAATTAAACTGTTATATGAATGTGTGTGTGTGTGGGTCAATGTGCAGTTATTTAGAAATAGTGCTATGCCTCGTTCGCACCTATATACACAGGGTTTAAATTTGTAAAAATATTCAGTTTTAAACAAGATATAGCAATGAGGTTTTTCAAACCCTGTGCTCAATAGTAATTGAGGCATTTGATACTTCCATTTTATTAAATGTTTGGCTTGATTGCTTTTATTTTTGAGATGTGAAGCATCTTCGAGAAAATAATATATAAAGCAGTGCCGAACTCCTTATGGGCATGAAAGACATATAAGGAAATTCAAACACCGTGAATAATTTGCAAGCTGCTTACAGCTGAAAATGTCCATCACGAGAATCGAATCTAGATTCAGTAAACTGAATCTATGATCAAATGATTCCTAGGCTCACATGATGCCACAATTTATATGAAAGCAGTAAGTAGTTATATATATAAAAGCTATTAATATATATACAGACATGATCAACCACCACGAAGCACCTCCATGGGCGATCGGAAATATAAACATATAAAAGCGATAAATATATATAGAGAGAGACATGATCAGCCACCACGAAGCACATCCATGGGGGATCAGAAATATAAATAAAGCAATAAAGACGATCAACCTCCATGAAGTAAACTCCAGGCGGGACAGAATGTAAATAAAGCAGTAAAAATGATCAACCGTCACGAAGTAAACTCTAGGCGGGACGGAATATAAATAAAGCAGTAGAAGGCCACGAAGTAAACTCCAGGCCTGACAATAATGTAAATATATATATATATAAGCGGTAAACGCATAGGATATATATCGATCCCGACTCAGTTTATCATTTTAGTGATTTGTCGCTATATATATATATATATATATATATATATATATATATATAAAAAAAAATAAATGCTCTGAACGTGAGTCTAGGCTCAATCGAGGCATAACTCGATAATGTTAGTCCATATATATAAATATATATATATATATATATATATATATATATATATATATATACAAAAGGAAATAAAAGCCACGAACCGCAGTCCGGGCATACACACGCAACACGACTCTCAATGTGAAGAACGGTGTGTGCAAAGTAGAAGAGAAAGGCTTTAAAGTGTGTAAGAAGGCTTACAGTGGACTGCCAAAGAAGACTTTTATAGCTTTAAATAGATGAACACTCAGCTCCCGCCAGTAAAATTATGACTGAATATAAGCTCACAAGTGTTTAAAATGAGAAAGCACTCAGTTTATAGTGTGTATAGAGAAAATTGGACAGGGCTTCCTCGCTGTTTTATTTACAAAATGGCCACCCCAAGCCCTCTATTTATAGAGGGGGCCTGCAGTACACACAATGGTAGCCGCAGATGTACTGCGCGACTACCCGGTGCCCCAGTCAAATGGGTCCTCTTTGTATCAAAAAGTACATGCACGCGTGCAACGTGTTGTCCGTTCGAACTTGCAGAACTTCAATCCGAGCCTCCGATTGAGGTATATAAGAACTTTTACTGAGTGTTGTTGTTGAGAGCTACGCCATAACATGGGATTAGAGGTTGTCAGAAGTCAGGAAGATGGGACCATGCCCTTGGTCTTCAACCTTCAAATTATATCCAGTGTGCTGCCTTGCATAGTAGTCACTCGGGATTATAACTCATTGGTTCTTGTGGGACATTGTTGTGTAGAATGTATGTTAAATTATTGTGTTGAGATGGCACAATGTGGGATCGAGGTGGCAAAATGACAATTTTTCCCTTCACGAGGGTTATCTCCGATTTGAGATGATAAAGCAGTCGTTGCTCAAGGTTATCTCTAAGATTGGGCTGTTGCATGCACTAGATGTCCTCAGGGTTGTCTCTAAGGTGTGCCTGACCTCCTGGGGTTATCTTCGGGACTGGAACTGGGTGCCTCAGTTTGGTTTCCGAGGTTGAAGCTGACTACATATGTTGAAACGAGCATCTCCGGGGTTATCTCCGGAACTGCAACTGCATTTCTTGGGGTTATCACCGAGGTTAACGTTGTTTTTCCCGGTGTTGTTTCCGGGACTGAGACTGAGTGTCTCGGTGCTATCTCTGTAATAACCCAATATTTTCCATATAATTAAATAAGAAATTTTGCATATAAATTTTTTTTAATATAAAGGTAGGAATATGTGCAAAGTAAAGTATATGTACCTATATGATAAATAAAATTTAATTATTACATGAGTAATTTTAAATAATTTCTTTTTAAGAATTATTGATCATTATAGATTATGTTCTTATAAGAAATTAATTTTGTAATAAAAATAGTTATTATTTATTTTCCGTGAATATATTATTATTGTATATATGATATAATTATTAGGATTATTATGATAAGTAATGAATACACTCTTAGATTTGCAATATCAATCACGTGAACATTAATTCTTGTCATGAAAAATGAGTATGACGATGAAGGTTGACACTGGCTTGAAGCTAAACCATCTTGCATTTGTCGGTAGTGCAATAGCATTACAATGCTACTGCTTAGCAAGAAAGACAAATCAAGCAAGCTACGCTAGTGGTCAGTTGGAGAAAATTATTTTTCTTCTTTTGAAATAAAATGGAACATTTTGTCATGTGTAACATTGATAAACCATGAAATAAAGTGCGTTATGTTTGGCGAAGGAAATATTAAGTAAACCAGTAATTAATATTAATTAATTGTATTGATTACTTGGTAATTAATTAGTAATATATGATTACTATTATTTGCAATATCTCTATAAATCTAATAAGAATTATATAGATAATTAATGATTATGGAGATCCATAAATACATTAACCAATGATGATTGGAGTAATTAATTTTGGTGTTAATTAATCATGGAAGTGAATAATTTATTTAATTGACATAAATAAATAAGTTATTAATATAAAAATATTAGATTAACGGTTATGTGCAGGTGAGCAATATTACGACTATAAGCGTAGTGTGACTTTTATGTGACTATATACAAGAATGTTAACATACTACTTTAGAAGTTAGAATCTGACTCTTATGCGCATATTTGATGGTGCTTTTAAACTTGCTAAATGTATCATATATTATATATATATATATATATATATATATATATATATATATATATATATATATATATATATACCATACTTGTGTATCATAATTCAAGTAAATCATAAACGAAGCATATTTTTAACCAAAGTGATGCTAATTTCACATATGTGTTATGAATACTCACAAGCATGCCTAATATGAGTTCTATGACTACTTTGTATGTTTAGAAGGCAAGCATATTAGACTGTGTGATTTCATGACCTTGAATGACCTTAACTTGTTGAAATATTTAACTTAGAACCATGATATGAAAGAAGGAACTTAGATTGACTTGAGAAGCATGAAAAGACCTTTAATATAATAAAACATATTATTAATGAATGTGTGTTAAAGCCAAATAGAAACCACAAGGAAATAGCTGAGTTTTAGCTTGGCCAAAGGGTCATAAGAAATTCTTGTGGCCCTAAACTTTAGCCACTGGCAATGTTGCCGCATCTGGAATCTGAGATAGGGTAATCTAATTTTTGACAGTTAACTTATATGATGCCTATATTACTAGAAGTGGTTTAAAACCTATTGATATATGTATATATGTGAGGATTAAGTAATATCATGGTGTTTATCTTGTATAATGAAAGTCCATGGGAAAAAGGGTCTTAACCTTGAACATTATAAATTTGCTATGAAATAACTAGATAATTGATTTCGTGATAAGTCTATAAGCTGATTTTGTATCATACGTGCATACGTGAATCATGTCGAGCTTGATTAATGAATGTGTTATCTAATGAGCATCTTGTACTTATAATACGCTATACATAGGATTTGAAAGTGTTGATTTATTAACGTGGATAAACTACGCTTAAGGCAAGTTTCCTAAACTTACTCCAATTATTATTGAGCAAGTTTCCTTAAACTTCACTCTTTGATTGTGCAAGTTCCTTGAACCCAACTTTTATTGTGCAAGTATCCTAAACCCTTGCATTACTTTATTCAACGGATATCGTAAGCAAATTTCCTAATCGTACTCAAATTACATTGTGCAAGTATCTTTACTCTTTATATATACTTATGAAATGATCATGTATAAGTAAGTTATTAGATTATAATTTGTTGTACAAGTTCTTAATTCTGTTATTATAGATCAAGATATATATTATGTTCGTTAATTTCTAAGCATGATTATACAAGTGACCTCACTTGGATAATTATTGTATTTAATCACATGTTAATACATACCTATCGATTTCCGGTATGTATACATTAATTAAAAGTCGTCTAAGCTATTTGACCCAACTAGACACAGATTTAGAAGTATCGTTAAACATGATAAAACTTTATGATATCCAACCAAATTGTTTTGGTTCGGATTCCCGACTAAGTATGAACATCCCAAATCTGGGAAACTTTTGTGCGCCCAAGGCAATTATGATGAACGAGAATATAGTTCTGGTATGTAGTATTGATCAATATAGGGCATAATGGGATGATCACCCCCTGTTCCCATAAGTTATGACGATTTACAGATGAAGTTCTGTTAAACCTGTTCAAAAATTGAAAACAATGTTCATAGTCTGTCGACTGCTCTCTATTTATAGTCAGTACGTAGTTTTAAAAATTTGAAATAGAATTGATATGTTGATTAGAATTGTTTCAGTTACTTCACAACTATTGCTTCATTGTAGAAGTGTCCTTCAAAGAAAACATTTAATCCTTTCAGCTAATGTTTATTGTTTACTATTACTTGTTGGGCACTCAAATGCTCATTCTTGTTTAATTTAAATGTTTTCAGTTAAGTATGATCAGCCATAGGGCTCTGCCAAGAACAAAGGGAAAGGAAAGCTGTCAGAATAAGTTTGTGTTATCTTATGTAATAGCTAGATTTAAATAAGATGATGATATTTACTATCTATCATGTAATGATATATTTTAAAGGTCGCGTACCTGGGATTTAGACAACTCTGATATGTAAATTAAATTTGATATTTATGACAATATTATTATTATTCCGCTCAATGAAATGGTATCGTGAAGCACTGAATTCGGGTTTCATGTACCTGAATTTTGGGGCGTCACAGGTTGGTATCAGAGCTTTAGGGTTATAAACCATAGGTGGGATAGACCTTAGGCTATAACCTTAGGGCATAGGGAAATGTTGAAAATACATATAACTCATATAGAGTTTAAAAAGGAGATGAATTGAATACATTCATCGTCAAATCAAATAAAAGATAACTTATAAAAATTTATTATTTGTTGTGTGTATATATGTTAATCAGGATAATTTATGTGTGTAGATGTTAGGAGGAAAAGGATTAGGACACCCTCGGATAGTAAAGAAGGAGCCAATCTCCATAACCAAGCCAATATCAAAGCCAATAGCTGAAATAGAGGCTCACGTTGAAGATAACCTTGATGAGGTGATCATTTTGGAAAATATAGTACCGGACCCAGAAATGATGGAACTAACAGATAGTGATTCGGACACCGAAGTTGGAGCTGATCAAGCATCAACTGAAGTGCAGAATTTGAGGAACAAGGTTTCTTCTCTGGAAATGTTTTGGGAGATAGAAAAGATACTAAATAGTCAATTGCAAAAGGCGTTAATCGAAACGATGGAAGAACAAGATACGCTTTAAATCCAAATTGATTAGATGTGAGCCAAGAGCAACATCTCGTGTACAGTTCCAAGCAAGAAGGGGAAGAGAAAGATGAAAGACTGTGACTTAGGAAAATCCGATAACCACCAAGAGGACGCTAACAAAATAGAAAATTGTACAAACTGTGACAAGAAACATGAAGGCGTATGCAGGAAAGGGAAAAAGATATGTTATATTTACGGACATGAGGGACATAGCTCTCATCATTGTCCCGATTTTAAGCTAGGTGCATATTTTATTTGTGGGATGGAAGGTCATCAAGCGAAAGGTTGTCAAGATCAGGAAAAGGCGTAGTGAATAAGTAGTATAAGTACTATAGGAATAAGTGTGTTCGGTGTGATATATATGATAAGTATGCATATGTAATGTAGTATTTTAACTTTTGAATAAGTTATAGCAGCGAACCCCAACTTTTGTGGTCACAAAGGGATATCGGATGTTTAAAGCAGTATGTGCTATGCTATGTAAAGTATTTTGAAATTGCTAAATGAATATGAATCTTTGTTTGATTAATGGAATAAGTTTGAAATATTAAACTTATAAAATAAGGTTTAGAATATAAGTTAATAAAGTATAATTTAACCAGACAATACCGCCAACATGTCAAACTCGAAACCAAATGGCAGAAGAATCTGTCAACAATGATGGAGGACAACAACCAGACCTAATGCAGAATTTCGCCAACATGGTAGTTCAAGCCATGCAGAATGGAATGCCAGCAGCGGGAAATCAGCCAGACAATCGATTTGCGAACTTCAAGGATTTTAAGGTCGTAGGACCCCCAGAATTTAGAGGTACCACTGACCCGATAGAAGCCCAAACTTGGATTAAGGAAATAGAGAAAGCGTTTGTAGTCGCTAGGGTAGATGAGAGGCAAAAGACAATTTTTGCCACCTATATGATGAAAGGAGAGGCAAATTTTTGGTGGAAAGCAAATCAAGCTAGAGCAGGAGAAGGAGTGATAGCATGGACTAGGTTTAAGATGCTTTTCTTTGAGAACTATTTCTCGTCTAGTGTGCAGGATAAGATGGAGGTGAAGTTTTTGGAATTGAAGCAGGAGAACTTGACAGTTGCGGAGTATGCCGCAAAGTTCAATGAATTAGCTAGGTTCGCTCCGCATCAAGTTGATATGGAGGCAAGGAAGGCAAGGAGGTTTGAGCTAGGCCTAAAACCCTTACTCTACAATAAGGTGGCAGTGTTGTAGATCAATACATTTGCCGCACTTTTAGAGAAGGCTATCATAGTTGAGGAGGGAAGTGAGGCCATGAGCCTCTATAATAAGGAGAAAAAGAATAAGGGTAAGGTTGAAGGAGCAGTAAAGGTAGAAGTAGGTAGTGGTAGTGGGAATGGAAAAAGAAAGTGGAACAATTTTGGGAGTGTCCAAGTCAAGCAGGAAGGTGTAAAGAATCAGGCTGTGCAGTGTAAGAATTGTGGGAAGAATCATTCTGGTGAGTGTTTTAGTGGTAAGTTTGTGTGTTATAAGTGTGGGCAGGAGTGACATATCTATCCTAACTGCCCCAATCCTAGGATGAGCGGTGGGTGTTTTCTGTGTGGATCAACGGAACATAAGGTAAGGGACTGTCCGAAAAGGAGAATGGATATAGGAAGCGTGAATGTGGGGAAAGGTAGTGGAACGCTGGAAATAACGAGACCAACTTCAACAAAATCAACCGCAAGAGTCTTCAACATGACCATTCAGGATACTGTAGCAGCCGGGGATGGAACTCCGGGTATTATTCATATAAAAATTTATTTTCGTATATACGATTTTTCTTAAATATAGTAAAATATGTTATAAAGAAATTTTGAAGGAGAAATTTGGGTTCTATTAGAAATCAAATTTCCGTTTAATCAGATAGACAAGTTTTATGTTGAATAGTTGAAGATCAGTCCGATCAAATTGGGATCTACTTAAAGTGATTGTGTATGCTATTTGTCCTAGTGTTTATAAGTTTTTAAGCGGTGATTCCGGGGACGGAATCCTTATAAGGGAGGGTGGATGTAATATGTAACAATTTGGAATTTCAAATTGTAATTTTAAATATTTATTGAGTTATATAAATATTTATTTGATGTGTTTATTATTGAAATTGATGAAACAAATATTTTATTGATGTTGTTATTATTAGTAGATATTTATGAATTAAATTTATTAGATTATATTCTAAATTAAATTAAATTATAATTTAGAGAGTTGTAATATGACACAAGATGTTATATTGTTGTTTTAATTTAATAATTGAAAGTGGTATGTTAAATTATTAAATAAAATTATAATAAGATTATAATTTTGTGATGTTTGTTTAAGTGGAAAATTTATTTAAATATAGTGTGTATAATTAATTTATTTGATTAATGTTGGATATGGAAATTCAAATAAATAATATGTGATTATAAATTTTAAACTAAATTGTTTATTAAAATAAATTAAAGTAATTTTTAAATTGATTTAACCAAACAAGGCTTAAAATATTAAGTCTTTAATTTTTAAAGAGCTTTTGCCAAACAAAGCCTTATGGCTTTTGAATTTTTGATTTTTAAATTTTAAATAAAATAAATATAAATAAAATATAAAATAAATTTATAACATATACGTTATATTTTTTTGTAACTAATAGTAATTAATAGGCATATTATTACCTATCAGTTTTGTTTACGCTTACTGTTGTTAGTAGCCTAGTCTGAGAGAAGAAAGAAGAGAAGAAAATACAGAGAAACTTGAGAGAATTGAGAGAAAAGTCTATGATTTCAAAGTAATTATCAGTTGATTAGCAAGGATTGTTTACACTTAAGAAGGTATTTTCCATAATCTCCATATTATATATATATATATATATATATGAGTTTACGGCATGAAGCTTCAAACTCTGTGAATTTAATTATCATTTTTTTGAATTCTTGTTATACAACTGATTATGCTGATTATATGTGTTTGAGATGCTAGAGTTTATGTTTAAACAAGGAATTTGTATGCTAATTACAATTAAAAGTAGAAAAATAATGACAGTGTTTATATTTTTCATATGGCTTGTAAAAGTACCAATTATGATGGTTAATTTGTGTGTTAATCTGTAAATTGAGTCTTGATTATGCTAGTCCATTAAGAAACGAAGATAATGTAGTTTGAATGAAGTAATTTGGACAAGAATAGCGATTATAGTGATGATTTTTGTAAAGGATGTCAAAAATGGTGTTTTTGTATGAAAACATGGAATTTGAGGAATTAAGTTAGTAAAAGTTGTTGTTTGATTGTTCTATGTTGATGAATATGTGAGGAAACATGTTTGTAATAGTTCTATATCAATTGTTTGTGTTAAATTCACTGTTTTGTGGGTGAAATTCGTGTTAGTTTGGCTAAAGCTCTGCCATCGTTCATAGCCTTTACGGTTCATTTTTGTACCTTTGGCGTAGGCTACTTACCTGGTGCCAAGGCGAAGCTTAACCATGTTATCTTCAGTCCCAAGTTTGTGTATAAGCGCAATTTCTTACATACCTACGATTTGGGGACGATGGCTTCGCTTTTCTTTGTAGTCCCGGATATCGATGTAACTTGTTCTAATGATGTGTTGATGTAATAAACATGGAACATGGAGGTTAAAACAGAATCGTGTTATGTCATTGATAATTTCAAAGCTGTAAAGGATTAGTAAGTTACGAACTCGTTATGACTTAATGTATATAATGAATAGTGAATAAGTCTTGTGATGTTAGCACTTGTGATTTCTGAAATGAACACTAAGGTATGGAAGGTGATTAATATAAAACCAATGAGTCCTAGGAAGACTTAAACACTTGATTGAACTCAAGTTCGATTAAGGAGAAATGTAGTATTGATTAATAAGAGTTGAAAATGTGATTTGGATGCTAAAAGTCTTATGTATGTGTTAGTGAGTTTTCATATTCGTGTTATATGGTTTATTAATATGGTTAAACCTTAAAATAAAGGTTTAACCATATTGATAAACCATGAAATAAAGTGCGTTATGTTTGACAAAGGAAATATTAAGTAAACCATTAATTAAAATTAATTAATTGTATTGATTACTTGATAATTAATTAGTAATATATGATTACTATTATTTGCAATATATCTATAAATCTAATAAGAATTATATAGATAATTAATGATTATGGAGATCCATAAATACATTAACCAATGATGATTGGAGTAAATAATTTTGGTGTTAATTAATCATGGAAGTGAATAATTTATTTAATTGACATAAATAAATAAGTTATTAATATAAAAATATTAGATTAACGGTTATGTGCAGGTGAGCAATATTACGACTATACTATAGAGCGTAGTGTGACTTCTATGTGACTATATATTAAGTTCTATGAAACTATATTGCATGAAGCAATGTGATTATGAATATTAAAACTATATGGTATGAATACATCATGAAGGTGTATGTGACAAAATGTATGTGGGTATATTGTAAGCTATTATTTTTAATAAAGTATACCGGTGTGATAAAAAATTATACATGTACTATATGTATGTTATATTTCCATATTACATCTACTACCTTGACACATTAAATTATATTGGGGCATTAGGATATAGCCATGTATGAAGAATGTGTATTGAATATAACATAAGAGTAGGAAATTATATAAGTGTTTCAAGAGTGCTGAGTTAATTTGCTTGTCCCAAAATTTGAGTCTCATTTGCTCTTCATTTCTCAGTCACGTGAATCACATGGAGGCTAAGGCCTATTTCCTTTTCGTTCTTCCAAGCTTTCTAGGTGATGATTATGGGGGGAATGGAGATTATGATGAATTTCAACAACCATTTACCAACTCCTTGTTACCCTTCATGAAATCCTTTCATCCATTAGTTTGATTTAGTGGGGAATTGCATTGTCTGTGTTTTTGTTTCTCTATAAATATGGACTCTCCTTCTCTAATTTTCATTGCTGAGATTTGCTAAGTGTGAGATTGAGAGCATACTAGTATTCTAAGTAATTGGGAGTTCATTTGGAACAAGTTCACTTCACATTTGCAAAGGTATAAGCCCATTCCTTGCTTTCCATTTTCATTCTTTGCCAAAATGAATTCTTGAGTTCTTGAATTTTAAATTCTGGATTATGTGGAATTAGGTGTTAAAAAGGTTGGGTAATGTCCATATAGTTGTTATATAATCATACAAGCATGTTTGAACTGATATATGAATGTTTTGAGTCAATTTTATGTGTAAATTTTGTGTTTGGGCTAAAGTTCTCTTTGAAGCGAATTCGTTCTCGCTCGAACAGTGCATGGCGCAGTATTGCCACTGCGTAAATAACACCGAGGCGCAACATTGTTTGCGCTGGATCTCTGTTTCGCTTTCTAATTTCTGCTAAAACTTTTGTTAAGTGTGATCGATTATTATGACTTAAACTAGCATGCAAATATGTGTAATGTGTATATATAAGTATAGTTAACCTAATGAGAACATGTTTAGATGAGCATACATGATTTACAAAGGAGTAGAGTTTAAAATGGATTTAAGACTTTAGAAAGGAACTTGATATGTATGTATGATATGTAAATATACTGACTTTGCAAGCATGTTGGTATGATTTAGAAAGGCGTTAATAACCCATTAACTTATGTTTATATGATTCATAGTTCTTTGCTCATGACCACTTTATATAGGATTTGTACTAAAGAAGTTTTTAACTTAGTGAGCTAACATGCATGACTACTATATGCTTTATATTCTGACCTTGTGAGCATGATAACATGACTTGACTACATATGATTAAAGCTTTAAAGTTGTCTTGTATATGTTAAATTACATTGTTTAAGTTTAAAATAGTTTCAAAAGCAAACTTGAACATATTTTCAAAACATAGTTGCATCACATAAATATCTAGATTCTAAAGGGTTAAGATATCATGTTGTGTCTATAATATCCCTATACATGATCCATATGTATTAAACATGTAGAACCTACTAGTAAGGTTACTAAGGAAAATACGAGAATGTTAACATACTACTTTCGAAGTTAAAATCTGACTCTTATGCGCATGTTTGATGGTGCTTTTAAACTTGCTAAATGTATCATATATATATATATATATACCATACTTGTGTATCATAATTCAAGTAAAGCATAAACAAAGCATATTTTTAACCAAAGCGATGCAAATTTCACATATGTGTTATGAATACTCACAAGCATGCCTAATATGAGTTCTATGACTACCTTGTATGTTTAGAAGGCAAGCATGTTAAACTATGTGATTTCATGACCTTGAATGACCTTAACTTTTTAAAATGTTTAACTTAGAACCATGATATGAAAGAAGGAACCTAGATTAACTTGAGAAGCATGAAAAAACCTTTAAAATGATAAAACATATTATTAATGAATGTGTGTTCAAGACAAACAGAAACCACAAGGCAACAACTGAGTTTTGGCTTGGCCAGAGGGCTGCGCAGCTGCGCCGATCCTAGGCTTAGCCATGGCGCAGCTGCGCTAGTCTGGAATCTGAGATAGTGTAATCTAATTTTTGATAGTTAACTTATATGATGCCTATATTACTAGAAGTGGTTTAAACCCTACTGATACATATATATGTGTATATATATATATGTATGTGTGTGTGTGTGAGGATTAAGTAATATCATGGTGTTTATCTTGTATAATGAAAGTCCATGGGAAAAAGGGTCTTAACCTTGAACATTATAAATTTTCTTATGAAATAACTAGATAATTGATTTCGTGATAAGTCTATAAGATGATTTGTATCATACGTGCATACGTGAATCATGTCGAGCTTGATTAATGAATGTGTTAGCTAATGAGCAACTTGTACTTATAATACGCTATACATAGGATTTGAAAGTGTTGATTTATTAACGTGGATAAAATACGCTTAAGGCAAGTTTCCTAAACTTACTCCAATTATTATTGAGCAAGTTTCCTTGAACTTCACTCTTTGATTGTGCAAGTTCCTTGAACCCTACTTTTATTATGCAAGTATCCTAAACCCTTGCATTAGTTTATTCAACGAATATTGTAAGCAAGTTTCCTAATCGTACTCAAATTACATTGTGCAAGTATCTTTACTCTTTATATATACTTATGCAATGATCCTGTATAAGTAAGTTATTAGATTATAATCTATTGTACAAGTTCTTAATTCTGTTATTATAGATCAAGATATATATTCTGTTTGTTAATTTCTAAGCATGGTTATACAAGTGACCTCACTTGGATAATTATTATATTTAATCACATGTTAATACATACCTATTGATTTTCAGTACGTATACATTAATTAAAAGTCGTCTAAGCTATTTGACCCAGCTAGACACAGATTTAGAATTATTGTTAAACATGATAGAACTTTATGATATCCAACCAAATTGTTTTGGTTCGGATTCCCGACTAAGTATGAACATCCCAAATCTGGGAAACTTTTGTGCGCCCAAGGCGGTTATGATGAATGAGAATATCGTTCTGGTATGTAGTATTGATCAATACAGGGCATAACAGGCTGATCACCCCCCATGCCCGTAAGTTAAGACGGTTTACAGATGAAGTTCTGTTAAACCTTTTCGAAAATTGAAAATAATGTTCATAGTTTGTCGACTGCTATCTATTTATAGTCAGTACATAGTTTCAAAAATTTGAAATAGAATTGATATGTTGATTAGAATTGTTTCAGTTACTTCACAACTATTGCTTCGTTGTAGAAGTGTCCTTCAAAGAAAACATTTAATCCTTTCAGCTAATATTTATTGTTTGCTATTACTTGTTGGGCACTCAAATGCTTATTCTTGCTTAATTTACATGTTTTTAGTTAAGTATGATCAGCCATAGGGCTCTGCCAAGAACAAAGGGAAAGGAAAGCCGTCAGAATAAGTTTGTGTTATCTTATGTAATATCTAGATTTAAATAAGATGATGATATTTATTATCTATCATATAATGAAATGTTTTAAAGATCGCGTACCTGGGATTTAGACAACTCTGATATGTAAATTAAGTTTGATATTTATGATAATATTATTATTATTCCGCTCAATGAAATGGTATCGTGAAGCACTGAATTCGGGTTTCAAGTACCTGAATTTAGGGGCGTCACAATCTCTGAGATGAAACGGCGTTCTCCGTTTGTGATTTTGGTATTGAAATTTGAAATTTGTCGTCGTGGTTATCTCTCGAAGACGATTACGCCTTCCTCGTAACGTTAATAAATTGTATGCAAAAAAAAATTGAGTGTCTACATTGATTATATCCCAAATATCCATCCAGTAGGCAGTAAAATTTGTGGCCCGCCAATCTATCCAACATCTAATCGATAAAAGGCAAGGGAAAGTGGTCTTTGTGGGTTGCCTTATTCAACTTCCTGTAGTCCATGCAAACCCTCCAACCAGTCACTGTCTTCGTCAAAATTAGCTCATTGTCATCATTTTGTACTATGGTCATTCCTCCCTTTTTCGGCACATATTGAACCGGAGACCCACTTACTGTCTGAAATTGGGTAGATGATTCCTGCATCCAAGCATTTTAGGATATTTTTTTTCTTCACTACTTCTTTTATGATTGGGTTGAGCCGTCTCTGTTGCTCCACTGTTGGCTTTGCATCCTTTTCCATTAGAATTTTGTGCATGCAAAAGGATGGGTGATTCCTTTGATATCTGTGATTGTCCATCCTATAGCTTATTTGTGCTCTCTAAGCACTCTCATCAACTTATTTTCCTACAATTCGTTAAGCGCAGCAGAAATAATAGTAGGTAAAATATTAGAATTGCCTAAATATGCATACCTGAGGTGTTTAGGGAGTGGCTTAAGCTCAAGTGTAGGTGGCTCCTCCAATGAAGGTTTCATCCTTATTATGGCTCTTTCCTCCGTGTGCAATGTTTCAAATGGTGCTTTGAATCTGCTAACTCATGGTAAAGAATCCAGCATTTGCAAATAATCCACAAACTCTGGATCATCCAAATCTTTATCTCCCAATAATGTAGTTTCCAATGGATTATTCGTTAAACTTTTAACCATATCTTCGTTGATTATCTGATCAATGACATCCATCCTGAAACACTCCTCTTCATTTGTAGGGAACTTCATGGCTTTGAATACATTGAACTTTACTTCCTGATCTTGCACTCTCATAGTAAGTTCACCTTTTTGCATGTCGATGAGAGTCCTACCCGTAGCCAAGAATGGTCTCCCTAAGATAATTGGGATGTTCTTATCTTCCTCAAAATCCAGAATTATGAAGTCCGTGGGAAATATGAATTTGTCTACCTTAACCAAAATATCCTCCACAATGCCTCTTGGGTACGTGACTGACCTATCCGCCAACTACAACGAGATGTTCGTAGTCTTTGGAGTTGGTAAACCTAATTCTATATAAACTAATAATGGTATAAGGTTCACACTTTCCCCCAAATCACATAAACATTTGTTGAACGCCATGTTCCTAATTGTGCATGGAATGGTAAAACCCCCCGGATCTTTCAACTTTAGTGGTAACTTTCATTGTAAAACTGCACTACACTCCTCTGTTAGTGCCACGGTTTTGAAATCTTCCAACTTCTTTTTCCTAGATAGAATAACCTTCATAAATTTAGCATAACTTGGCATCTGCTCTAGGACTTTAGCGAAAGGGATGTTAATCTGAAGTTTCTTAAAAACTTCTAAAAATTTAGCGAATTGCTTATCCAGTTTCTGTTTTTGAATTCTTTGCTGAAAAGGTGGAGGGAGGATAAACAACCGGTTCGTTAACTGTCTTGCTCTTTTCCACCTGATTTTCTTCATCTTGTCTGTCCTCAACCACTTTATTTTCACATGCTTTGTTATCCTCTTTTGCAGCCAAATTTTCTATTTTCTGACCCTCAAGCTGTTTTCCACTTCTTAACATAATTGCCTGACATTGCTCATGATTACCTTTCAGATTTTTCTTTATATCACCTGGTAATGTTCCTTGAGGCCTATTATTTAATGCAAAAGATATATGTCCCATCTGATTTTCTAAATTCTTGATGGCTAGTGCTTGTGATTTCATGGCTGCCTCGTTACTTGTTATATACTTTGACAACAACTCCTCTAAATCTATTTTGTCTCTCTCAATGTTGAGCTAGTTGTTGATGTTGATTCTGAAATCCTGGGGGATAAATTGGTCGTGGAGCTTGCTGGACCTGATTATTACTCCACGAAAAATTAGGGTGATTCCTATTCCCCAGATTGTATGCATTCTGATACAAATTTTGTGGTGGTATTCTGTTGTAGCTACTCAAAAATTTCACTGACGCTGGGTTGATTGCACAGTGATCTGTAGGATGTTCACCCGCGCACAATTCACAAATAATTGCAACCTATTGAGTTTGTACCCCTGACAAAGCATCCAACTTCTTAGAGAGCACTGAAATCTGCGCTGCTAATGTCGTCACTCCATCTACCTCTAACACTCCAACTGCCTTAGGTTGTGTCATTCTTGTCATGGGCCACTGGTAGTTGTTAGCTGTCATTGTCTCGATTAATTCGTACGCCTCCTCTTAACTCTTGGACATAAAAGCTCCACCCGATGCTGCATCAATACTGGTCTTGAGATTCTCATGTAATCCAATGTAGAATGTGTTCATTTGCAACCACTTAGGCAATCCGTGATGTGGGCACTTTCTAAGCAATACCTTGTATCTCTCCCATGCCTCATACAATGATTCCCCATGTTGCTGTTCAAACATGGTAATCTTGTTTCTCATCTTTGCAGTCTTTGCTGGTGGGAAAAATTTTGCTAGAAATTTTTGAGCGAGGTCTTCCTATGTAGTTATGGATCCCGGTGGTAGAGAGTGTAACCAACTCTTTGCCTTGTCCGGCAAAGTGAATGAGAGCAAGCGAAGCCTTACTGCATCATCCGACACTCCATTATACCTGAAGGTGTCACAAATCTCCAAAAAGCTGACCAAATGTTTGTTTGGATCATCATTTTCCAATCCCCCAAACTGTACCGAGTTTTGAATCATCTGAATAGTCCCAGGCTTGATTTCAAATGTATTCGCAGCTATAGCAAGCCTGGTAATACTTGATTGAAGTTCAGTCACTTTAGGAGTAGCAAAGTCCCTCAACGCTTTCTGGTCTTCGGCAGCCATTGCTTCTTCTTTTTCAAAATTTTCAAAGTTTTCCTTTGTATCCTTGATCAACTTACTTAGCCTTTGGAAGCGTCTCTCAATGTCGTCCTCAAAAGGAAGCAAGTATGGATTTTTGGACCGAGTTTGCATAAACCAACTTCAAAAACCTGAAATAAGAACGAACAAAACAAAAAGAAAAAATGTTTAAGTAAAACTGGACTAATTAAACTGATATTGCAAAATTAGTAAAATTTATACTAAACTCCCCGGCAACGACACCAAAAACTTGTTGGGTAAAATCTAGTTACACATAATATACAAGTATATGTGATCAACAAGTAATATAATAGTAAGCAGAGTATCGTTCCCATAGAGAATTAGTAAGAAATTAACCCTCATAATTAACAGCTTCCTATGAATCCAAATTTTATTAAACAATCCAATTTAAGAATTATAATAATAAAAAGTAAATATTACTAAAAATACTAAAATTAACAAATATAAAAACTGAATTTTCAAACAAGTATTGGAGAATTAGGCTTACAACTTCACCCTAAGCTTCATTCTGATTATTTCCCTTTATTTCAGTTCAATTCACTACCCCAGTTTATTAATCAAGAACACAAAAATAGAATTAGCCACCTCTCGATATACTAACAACATATTAACTTAAATCCACAATTTAGATAGAATTAAGTTAAACACCTTAATTAACTAACTCACTATATCTCTATGTGAATTACAATCAAAGAAGGTTTAAGTTCAACTTCTCTATTCGATTACATGTGATGTTAAGCATATCTCTACCCTAACACTCATCAAGATTCCATTCATTCAAAGAATTGAAGAACACATGTTATATTAACTAAGTCTAGACTCGTATTTCCTCTTTTGAATCCATATAAGTCCACAAAGAATTGGTGATCAAGCAATTCATAAATTCAAGCATGAATTAATATAGATAAACTGAGAAATAGCTTATTAAACTGAAAATCAAAGTTAGATAATCATCATTTCACTTAAAGATCCATTATAAGCCTAAAAAGTAATTTAGTTCATCATCAATGAAATAAAAACTGAATTAATTAAAGAGAACATCATCCCAATTACAGAATTTAAACTAAAGAAGAAGAATAAATCCAGAACCACCCTTCTCTATAGTCCAATCTACAATTATTGTGAAATTCCTTCAAAATCTTCTCTCCAACGCTCTTACTACAAAATCTATCTTCAATGATGTAATTGCCTTGTATGTTACTTCAATCTTGTTTTTTGATGTTAATTATAAGCGTAGACACATATTCTGATTATAATTCCATCCATATTAGAGTCCCAAGTCATTGCCATCACTTATTTTCACGTTTTGAAGCATTTGAAAAGAACCAGGACTATGATTCGGCTGCATACTGACCCAATTTCATTGGTGTTGCCTGCTATAAAATAGCCACCCGATTTCGATATATTTATTTTAATCGGCTTTAGTACCCCATGCCATGGTGGGGGTGTTATGCATAAAAGGGTCAGTCCCGGCTGGGGTAAGTTCAGTTAGTTGATCCATTTTGCTCCAAACTTGCCAAGATTTTCCAAAACTCCACTCTTTTTGTCCAATAGCCACTCCACCACACCTAAACATAAAACATCACTAAATAAGTAAAAACAAAACATATAATCAAGGAATTAACACTGATTAAGCTTTAATTAGGAACTGATTCGTGGATATAAAACCCACTTATCAAATTCTACTAAGGAAGGGCAGCACCCTGAATCACTAAGATTCCTTCAAGGCCAGCAGCCTTGGAACTTCAGTTCACTAAGAACTCTTCAAGCCCAGCAGGCTTGAAACTTCATTTAGTCCCTCCGAACAAGGACCCCTCAAGCCCTGGCTACTTGTTGTGTGTTGTAGTTATTATTGGTGCTGAGCTACTAAGATGTCTTGAAGCTTAAACATCTATTGTACTTAGCAGCTTGGCGTGGTCCTCTTTGCATTCTGCGTGGAGTCTGAACCACCTCTTTTCTAGTGCATCTGATCTTAACACTGTTTATCTCATCTTCATCCAATGTCAGCTTTGCACCATCACCAGTTGGGTTTGCTAAGTCTTTGAGCTTTTAGTTGACTTCATCTGGTACTTAGCATTCCCTGAACCCTTCTTGAATGATTTGCAGACATGGTTCTGCATCAATTCTGTTTCAACTTTTGGTTCCTGGTAATTTGTAGAGTGGCTCTCTGGATCTTCTTTGTGCTCTGCCACTTTTCTGAATGCTATCTTCTTGGCCTTCTTGGCTCTCAGCTTAGTTGCCATCTTCAGTGGCATTCTCATCCTTGTTAAGTGAAGCTTTAGTCTGTTCAAGTCCTCCTTCAAATCTGCTTCACTTCCACCTCCGTAGTCTCACTCTCACTTAGACTTGTTCCATTCAGCTCTGGTGGAACTCATAGAGTCAACAATATAACATTCCAATAACTCAACTAGCCATTTTTTTACTCGGAAACTCTTGATCTTTGAAGCTCTGGTTGATATATACTCCTTCACAATCTTCCCGTTGGAATGTAGTCGTTGAAAGCTATTTGAATTGCTTTGTAGATCTCGAGTTATTTGGTACAGACTGTTTGATGTGACATGACAGCTCCTTTATGACTTTACTGACATAGCAATCTGCTACCTTACCTACCGCCTTAGAGTTGTCATATTTCTGTGTTAGGTAGGTAGTCATCTTGATTTCTTCTTTCTGACTTTTTGATTAGAACATCAGAAATTGTCCTTTTGCATCGATGCTCTCAAACAACAATGTTCAAATATCAATCTTCAGATTGAACCGTTGCTAATGCTTCAATCTTTAGATGACCGAACTCTACGATTATAATCATGATGTTCATGGCCCTTATCGTAGTGTGTCTTGTTGAATGTTGCTCCTTGACTGGTTGAGACAACACTACGATTCCAAAGAGTGCTTATTGGATCTTCAACGTAGAGCACCTCTTCCTTCTCTTGTGCAGTGCTTCAACACTTCTATTTTCCTCGACTGATCTCAGGAACTGATAGCTTGACTAATTAATTTGGCCTTCCTCAACTTAAAGACTTATCAGTTTAGACATGCTATGTCTCTTTCTCCTTGTGATCTCCCATTCACATATCATCAATGGTCTAACCCATGCTTCATCTTCTTTGTATGTTCTGTATAGGTTGGCCAGTATCTTTTTGTAAACTGCATCAGTTCCTGCTTTGTTTGGCAAACACTACGATCCTAGTTGATCCAAAGATATTTGTCTCATGTTCTCTTGACAGCTACTGCACTTGTTGACTTTCCGTTGTCAGTCGCTTTTACTGAAGTCTTCTTCTGATCGACTTGTGGAAGATTTCATCTTGAATGGCTTCACAACTCAATCTGGATGTTGATTGAGTTGGTGCTTAGATCTTCTATTAGCTTGCATGCCATCCGCTGAGTGCTCTCTAGTTTCCTTTAGGTGGAATGTATCTTTGTAACTCAGACTAGAGCCTTCATTCGTTTGATATCCTAGGAGTGCTCATTTGTTGAGAATCGTGTTGACTCTACGATTCTGCCTTGGCGTTGTGAGCACCTCTGTTGAAGCCTTAGTTCTGCACACTACGATTTGGCTTTTGTTTTGCAGACACTACGACTCCGAGATCAGATCTTGACACACTACGATTTCTATCTTCATGCTTGTTGTCCTTGTCTGATCTGGCTTGACTATGATTTCTGCCTTTGATATGATCAGTAGACTCTACGACTTCAAGTGTGGTCTATGATTCTTGACTTAGCTTTGGAAGATGCTTGGTCAGCTCTTAGACAGGCTTTCTCTATGATTCTGAATATGATTTCCTCAATAGACTACGTCTTTGAGGAAGTTCTCCTCAACACACTACGATCCTTCCTCGTCTCTCCTAGCAGTCTATGAACTCTGAGATCTACTATCTTGCAAACTACGATTTTGCCTTGATGGTTCTCGAGCTTTCCTTTACTCTCCTGATAGACTACGATTTTTGGTGCAGTGCTCGACGATCAGACATGCCTATCTATTACATTATAAGATCAACCTAACAAGCTTGATCTTTCTATATTTATAGTCCTTGTACATCATTTCTTTTTAAGGACTTTACAAAGTTGGTTTGCTTATGTAGGATCATCCTAACATATTTGATCAATTCATTCTAAGTCCTTATACATATGTTCCTATTATCTATCAAAGGACTTTACAGCTTTTCTTAATACAAGCATACTTGCATATTCATTCATTTATATCATAATCAAATCATATATAAATAAGAATAACATTCTCATGTATATTCCTAACATAAACTACATAGTCTTTTGTAGGGAAATAATTGGTCCCGTTACCCGTTTAAAGTCCAAAAAGGCACTAAGCCTACCTTTAGACATGGTTGCAAGTGCCCAACCTGAATCTACTCCTGTTTCTCGAGAGGAGTTCGAGGGACAAAGAAATCAGATAACAGAAGCTATCTTCTTGAAAGAACAAAACAAACAGACTCAGGGTCAACAAATACCCACTTAAACAAAATCCTCTGCACAGGGAGGAATCCAGGGTACTGACAAGGAAGTACAGATACCATAGCCTCAAAATGAAAAAACCCAACAAAACCACTAAGATCACCAATCTTAAAGAAGATCAAGAAACTGGTGATATTCAAAAGAAAGTCCAACAAATGGAAGAAATCATCCGGTTAATCAAAGGGACTGGAGCGTATGGAAGCGTGACTTATTCAAGCCTTTGCATCTTTCCTAGGGTTCATTATCCAAACAAGTTCAAAACCCCTAATTTTGAAAAATATGACGGATTGGGATATCCTTATACTCATTTAAAAGTGTTCATTGGATAACTCAGATCCTATGTCGAGGATAAAAAATTGAGAATGTAGTTATTTCAAAAGAGTCTAACTGGAGAGGCCAGAGCATGGTATGCCAGATTGGACAATTCTAAAATCCATAGCTGAGAAGAACTAGCCCATGCTTTTCTAAACCAATACAGTTTCCAATCACAACTGGCTCATGATAGATATCAAATAACCAAAGTTAAAAAATAGAACATTGAGTCATTCAGATAGTATGCCCAAAGATGGAGGCGTATGGCTGCTCAAATAATCCCATCCATGATAGAAATTGAGATGGTAATGACCTTCATTGACATACAAGTAGCTCCATTTTATAAGAGGGTCCTAGCAGGCATAGGAAAACCATTCTCAGAAATGATCAAACACGGAGAAATGGTCGAGATGGGGTTAAAGTCTGGGAAGATTAAAGACCTCACTGCTTTAGAAACTGTGGTCGAGCACATTCAGGCTAGAAATTATGGGAATAACCCTCAAAGGGCTCATAAAAAGAAAGAAGATGTATCCTTGGTGCTGCAAGGACAAACGCAGAGACGCAATCAAAACTTGCCCATTCAAAGGAAAAATTATTCTCTTTTTCAAGCACAATCCTCAAATCCTTCATTGCAAAAGGTTGGAGAGGTCAGACGTCAAAGAGTGTTCACACCTTTAGGAGACTCATTGGAAAATATATTCAAGCTTCTGACAACACAGAAGAAAATTTTCTAGCTCCTTCCTCCAGCTAATCCAAGTGGAAATAATTTTAATACAAGCAAGAAATGTGCTTATCATTCTAGAGCTCCGGGGCATGACACCCAAGATTGCTGGTTTCTTAAACACAAAATCCAGTATCTAATAGACAGTGGTGAGATCGTGGTAATAAAGCCAGAACAAACACATGTGCAAGATAACCCTCTCCCTCAACACAAGGAAGAGAATGTCAACATGATCAGCAAAGGGAGTGGAGAAAGTTCTAATTATCTCAAATATATAGGTGATTCTCCCCAAACCAGCAAAGATAGTTCTGATAAGTTAGATTATTCAGAATTTTGGGTTATGATAGAACGAGAAATGAAGTTTATTAATTAAAGGGTTAATCAACCAGCAGAACTAGTGATACATTAGCACCAAGTAACACGGCAGCTGCTCAGTCATGAGCATACAAGTCTCTTCTCCCTTATCACAAAGAATCGACAACAAGCCCAAGAGGATGAAACCTTGGAAGAAAAACTTGCAGAGAAAGCAAGATCCCAGGCTCGACAAGATTATGTAGACTAAAGAAGGTTCACTCCTTTGGGTCAAGCAATGGAAGTAATCCTACAGATGTTGATCAATGAAGGGAAGATCACAGCACTGCTACCCCCAATCAATCCACGTTCTAAGAGATTTGATGTTACTAGGGTTTGTCAATACCACTCCAATACTCATGGTCATAGCACTGAAAGTTGTTGGGCACTTCTTCATCTAATTCAAAATATGATTAACAGTAGTGACCTATAAATGGTAGATAATGATACCGCACTGCCTGAGGAAGAGAAGATATTTCCTCCAGGAACACACAGATGGAGGGAAGTTGTAGCAGTCATATCCTCTGAAGGAGACTTATCTACAACACCTTTTGTAATCCAAGGAATGAAACTCAAAGGAGTGAAAAACCCTTTGAATGTGGATGCGCCAGAACTATTGGTGATGCCACTCAGACCACAATATCCTATCATCAGTTTAAAAAAAGTCCCATGGAACTATGGGGAGGTTGAGGGATCAACTTTGAATCAAACTGCTGCTATATTAAAAGAAAACTCATTCTATCTACCTCAGCTAGTTATGAAGCCAATCATCAAATCCAAAGGGACAGTGCCTGAGGAGAAAATTGAAGAATTCCTCCGCAAAATGGGGCATAATGAAGCAAAAGTGGTGCAAAGCTTGAAACAAGCACCTCAATAGATTTCCATTCTGGACTTGGTATTCTCCTCTGAAGATCATCTGAAGGTCTTACTGAAAGTACTAGAAGAAGCTCACCTGCCAAAGACGGTGGACACTGAAAATTTTTATTATGTGGTAGATCACATTTTCAACAGCAATGTGATATCTTTTATTGATGATGACATACCCCCAAAAGAGACAGACCATTACAAGCCATTACACATAGCAACGATGTCTTCAAGATATGTGGTCAGAGATGTGTTAATAGATGGAGGATCTTCCTTGAACATCTACCCCTATGCTACGTTGGAAAGAATGAAGATCAATTCCAATCGAATTCAAAGCAACCACATACTCATAAGTGCCTTCGATGGATCTCGGCTAACTGTTATAGGAGAAATTGAACTGCGAGTGGAGATCGGTCCACATACCTTTTACATATCCTTTCAAGTACTAAACATCACCATAGGATATAATTTGTTGTTGGGAAGACCATGGATCCATATGGCAGGAGCAATTCCATCTACCCTTCATCAACACGTCAAATACATCATCAACAGTAATCTGGTCACTATCAATGCTGAACCAGAATATCCTATCCATGTCCAATATGATATGCCTTTAATCAGTCTCAATAAAGGAGTTGAGCCTATCAGTTTTTAAGCCCTCGAGATGAGCAATACTCACTATCAACCTATCGGGGGCCCAGCTTTGACACCCAGAATTTCCACTGAAGTAATGTCGGCCGGTCAGAAAATGAAATCCTTGGGTTTCCATCCTGGACAAGGGTTAGGGAAAACTCAACAAGGAATCAAAAGTCCAGTTCAAATTCCTAGCCAGACAAAGAAGGCTAGATTAGGCTATTCCTCTGGATCAAATCATTGGAACCCACACAAGTATCCATCGGTTCCTTCCTCTATAATTATGCTACCTAATCTTACAGATGCAGGATCTATAAAGCCTCTGAGGAAAATTCCTATTTTCATGGTAGGTATTCTGATTCCTAGGCCCAAGCCGGCTAGTGGGAAAGAAGTCCAAATTCCAGACCCAGAAAGCGACAAAAGGAATCAGAGACTCAAATAAGGAGTAAAAAAATGGTTATCAAAGATGTAGTTTCTGGTGCATACTAAGGGTATGAACAACGATATCTCAGATGATGACTTCTCAGAAGATCAAATCCTGACCCCTAGCATAAATAGGGCTAAGCAGAATCGGTCAAAGAAAAATACTGACCTTGATATGAATGCAGTCATGGTCATCATCAAAGAGGAGGAGAACATCATCCACCCATTCATCACAACTGTCCACAAGGACTTGACCCTGGGCAATTGGAACAGCACTCCTTACATCTGCTAAAAAGGGTAAAAAGGGCAGAAAATCCCTCTGCCCTGCTATATAGATATTATTAACTTCTTACTTTTGTTGCACAATACTAACATTTACGTTTTCCATACTTTTTCTCACACTTTGTATGATCAAACAATCTTATATATTAAGTGAAAGCATTTTGTTTTTAGGACTCCAGAGTTGGATCTGTCTAACCTTGCTAATGAAATGCCAAATCTCCACAATGACTATAACTTTAATGTAGATTTGGACTTCGACTGGATGGGGATTGAGCAAGAAGATAGAGAACTATAAGGTGCCTGAGGATACCAAAGAATGGGTCAAAGATAAACCCAAACCAAACCTCGATCAAACCACCTCTGTCAATATCAGAACCTCAAAAAACCCTAAAGAAATCCAGATTGGCATGGACCTTACCCCAAGCCAAAGAACAGACTTGGTTGCTATACTACCTAGTTCCAGGATGTGTTTGCATGATCACATGAGGACATGGTTTGTTTGTCTAGTGATATTGTCATTCATCGCATGCCCATCAAAGAAGGATTCAAGCCAGTCAAATAGAAGCTCAGGCGATTGAAACCTGAATGGATTCTGAAAGTCGAAGAAGAAATTGTTAAACAATTCAAAGCCGGCATCATCATGGTATCAACCTACCCTGAGTGGCTATCTAATATAATTCATGTGCCTAAGCCCGGAGGGAAGGTACGAGTATGCATGGATTACAGGGATTTGAACAAAGCTTGTCTCAAAAACAATTTCCCAGTACCTGTTATCCATATACTAATAGATAACATGGCTCAGTATGGCATGTATTCTTTTGTTGACTTCTTTGCTGGGTACACTAGATCATGGCTGTTGAAGAGGACCAGGAGAAAATAGCCTTCATCTCTCCTTAGGAACCTTCTATTATAGACGTTTATATCATTCAGCCTTATCAATGTCGGTGCCATCTTTTCTATGATTTAATACACAAAGAAATAGAGGTCTATGTGGATGACATCATTGTCAAATCTCGAAGGGAAGATGACCATATCGACAATCTCAAAAAGCTTTTCAACCACTTGTGCAAATACAACTTGAAGCTAAATTCGGCCAAGTGTGCCTTCGATGTGTCAAGTTAGGTAAGTTGCTGGGATTCCTAGTAAGCCACGGAGGCATTAAACTAGATCCCGCCAAAATTGAAGCAATCACCGAGATGCTCGTGCCCCAAATAGAAAGGGAAATAGGGGGATTTTTGGGGATAATAAATTTCATCAACCGATTCATTTCCCAAGTCACATCAATGTGTGAGTCCATCTTTAAGTTGTTAAGGAAAAATCCCTACATGAAGTGGAATGAAGAATGTCAAAAAGCCTTCATTTCTATCAAAAAGAAATTGGTCAAAAGCTCTATTCTTGGTACCTCTAAGGGATAATGTTCCCATGTTAATGTACCTGTCAGTCAATGACAATGTTGTGGGCTACATGCTGGAACAAAAAGATGATAGAGGCAAGAAAAGAGCTATCTATAACCTCAACAAAAGATTTAGCAGCAGCAAGCAAAAATATACTTTGATTGAAAAGACCTATTGTGTATTAGCATGGGCCACCATAAGATTACAACATTATCTCTATGGTCACACAACCTATCTCATATCCCGCATGGATCTTCTGAAGTACGTATTCAGCACACCCCTGTTAAATTGCCAACTGTCCAAATGACAGTTTATCCTTCAACAATTTGACATCATCTATGTGACTCAAAAGTCCATCAGAGGTCAAGGAATTGTAGATTAATTGGCCGATGCACCATCAGGGAATTTTGAACCCTTGGAAACGCATTTCTTGGAAGATGGAGTAATGATAATTCAACAAAGCCATCAGGAAAATACAGTCCGATCATGGAAATTATATTTTAATGGAGCAGTAAACATGGAAGGTGCCAGAGCAAGAGTAGTTCTAGTATCAATCTTGGGAGAATAGTATGTTAGTTCTCAGTAGGCACAATAGATCTAGAAGGGGGGGTTGAATAGATCCTTTTTAAATTCAAACACTTTTCGGGTTTATTTTGTTTTGCTAATAATTTAGCATATGACAAACATAAGAATCTTTTGAAGCACAACAGAATAAGTAAAAGATCCCCTTCATTGATATATTCATAATCATACATACATTGTTCGTAGAGTTAGTTCGGTAGTAAGCAGTTAAGTCATACATAGCAGTTATAGCAGTTAATGTACATAATGTAAATGACATAAAGTAAAAAGACAAGGGGTTTTAAGTGGTTCAGAGACTCAAACTCCTAATCCACTCTTCTACTTTCAACTAGCAAGATTTCCACTAAAGAAGAGCAGCACCCTGAATCACTAAGATTCCTTCAAGGCCAGTAGCCTTGGGACTTTAGTTCACTAAGAACTCTTCAAGGTCAGCAGCCTTGGAACTTCTCTAGTTCCCTAGGAACTCTTCAAGCCCAGCAGGCTTGGAAACTTTATTTAGTCCCTCCGGACAAGGACCCATCAGGCCCTGGCTTCTTGTTGTTGTAGTTATTGATGTTGTTGGTGCTGAGCTGCTAAGATGTCATTAAGCTATTAACATCTTTTGTACTTACTATCTTGGTGTGGTCCTCTTTGCATTCTGCTTTAAGTCTGGACCACATCTTCTTTGGTGCAGCTAATCTTTACTCTTTTTTGCTCATCTTCATCTGATGTTAGCTGTGCACCATCACCATCTGGATTTGCTAAGTCCCTGAGCTTTTGGTAGACTTCGTCTGGTATTTAGCAATTTCTGAACCCTTCTTGAATGTTTTGCAGACATGGTTCTGCACTTGTTCAGTTTTAGCTTTAGATTCATAGTGATTCGTAGAGTGCCTCTTCTGATCTTAATCGTACTCTGCCACAGTTCTGAATGCTATCTCCTTGGCCTTCTCGGCTCTCAGCTTGGCTGCCATCTTTAGTGGCATTCTCATCATTGTTGAGTGAAGCTCTAGTCTATTTGAGTCCTTCTTCAAAGTTGTTTCACTTCCACCTATGTAGTCTCACTGTCACTGAGACTTGTTCTGTTGATCTTTGGTGGAACTCGTAGAGTCAACAATAGCATTCAATAAATCAATGATTCTGCAACATAGCAATTATCAGCAACTCTTGATCTTTGAAGCTCTATTGATTTATACTACTTTCCAATCTTCCCGTTGGAAGGTAGCCATTGAAAGCTATTCAAATTGCTTCACAGATCTCGAGTTATTCGGTGCAGACTGCAGATGTGACATGACATCTTTTTCTGACTTTCTGACACTGCAGTCTACTGTTTCACCTACCCCGTCAGATCTATTACTTTGATGTCTCGGTCAGGTCGACGACTTTATTTCCCCCTTCTGATTTCTTAATCAGAGGTTGTCCTTGCATTGATGCTCTCAATAAGCTTTTGTCCAAATGCCAGCCTTCAGATTGAAACGTTGCCAATGCTTTAATCCTCAGCTGTTCGAACTCAACGATTCTGATGCACTTCTTCTTGGACCTGATCATAGTGTCTTATTGACTGATACTTATTGACATGTAGAGTTAGCACTATGATTTTGAAGAGTGTCCACTTGATCTTTAGTGAAGAACAACTCTTCATTCTTTCATGCAGTGCTTCAACACTTCTATTTGCCTTTAATGTTCTCAGATACTGATGGCTTGACTCCTTGCTCTGGCCCCTTCTGAATAACAAGACACTTCAGATTTGTGGTGTGTCCAGCTCGCTTTCTCCTTGTGATCTCCCATTCACTTATCATCAATGGACTGACCCAATGCTTAATCACTTTAGCCTTGTTCTTCAGAGGCTGAGCAGTATCTTTGTGTATACTCCATCAGTTCCTTCTTTGTTTGGCAAATACTACAATCCTAGTTACTTCCAAGATCGTTGTCATTTTTCCAATTGACAGCTACTGCATATGCTGACTTTTCCTTAGTTAGCTACTGAAGTCTTCTTATGATCATCTTGTGGAAGACTTCATCTTGAATGGCTTCATAACTCAATTTGGATGCTGATTGGTTGATGCTTAGATCTTCTATTAGTTTGCATGTCATTCGTTGAGTGCTCTTTAGCTTCCTTTAGGTGAGATGTATCTTTATAGTACCAACTAGAGGCTTCATTCCTTTGGATATTATGGGAATGCTCAATTGTTGAGAATCGTGTTTGCTCTATGATTCTACCTTGGATTTGTGAGCACATCTGTTGAGGTCTTAGCTCTGTACTCTACGATTCAGCTTCGGTTGTGTAGACACTACGACTCCGAGATCAGATCTTGACACTACGATTTCTGTCGTTGTGCTTGTTATCTTCATCTGATCTTGCTCGACTACGATCTCTGCCTTTGATACGATCAGTAGACTATAGGACTCTGAGTGTAGTCTACGATTCTTGACTTGGCTTTGACATTAGTAGACTCTATGACTCCGAGTGTAGTCTATGATTCTTGACTTGGCTTCGGTAGATGCTCGGTCAGCTCGTAGGCAGGCTGTCTCTACGATTCTGAACATGACTTCCTCAGCAGACTTCCTCAGTAGACTATGGCTTTGAGGAAGCTTTACTCGATGCACTACGATCCTTCCTCGTATCTCCTAGCAGTCTACGAACTTCAAGATCTAATATCTTGCAGACTACGATTCTGCCTCGATAGCTCTCCAGTTATCCTTAACTATCCTGGCAGACAATGATTTTTGGTGCAGTGCTCGATGATCAGACAAGCCTATCTATTACATCATACGATCAACCTAACATGCTTGATCTTTCTATGTTTATAGTCCTTGTACATCATTTCTTTTTAAGGACTTTACAAAGTTGTTTTGCTTATGTAGGATCAACCTAACATATTTGAACAATTCATTCTAAGTCCTTGTACATATGTTTCTATAATCTATCAGAGGACTTTACAACTTTTCTTAATGAAAGTATACTTGCATATTCATTCATTATAATCAAATCATATATAAATAGGAATATCATTCACTTATTTATTCCTGACAATCTCCCCATATTTGATTATGACAAAAACAATAAGTGCATATGCATGTTATGAATGAATCTTATATACAGTGAGCTACTGTATTTCTAAAACAGATAATCATGAATGTCATTTATAATAATATGGAATTTAATACACTATGACATTTTACATTCTGGATCCAGAACATACCTAACTAGTTAGAGATGTACCTCTTTGGTTCCATGTATGTTTCCAGGATGTTTGTTGATCAGCTATTCATCTGTTTGATTTGTTTGCTCCTTCTCCCCCTGGGATGTTGACTTCATTTCTTTTGTTTGCTCCTCCTTCTCCTCTTCTTCTGGCTCCCCTTCAGCCTCAGGCTCATCATTCTTTGGCTCCCCCTTAGATGATGACTCAGCTTCTTCTTGTGTTGTCTTCTTCTTTGCTTTCTTCTCTTCTTTCCTTCTGCTCTTCTTTCCCTTTCTTGAGTGCCTCTTACTCTGCCTCTTTCTATGCCTCTTTCACCTTCCTCTTTTTCGCAGAGTTCTTTCTGCTGCTCCCTGTTGTTGTTAACCTTCTGTTCTCCTTTGGATTTTTCTTCCAATTCACAAACAGTTGAGGAGACATTACTTTGTGAACATTCAGAGGTTCTCCCTCATCATCCTTGATTTTGCCTCTCAGCCTCTTCTTCATCACAATACTTAGCAGTCTTCCATGAAACACTTTTGTAAGTGGTTTTTCTGTAGACTTCTTCAACTCAGCCTTTTCTATCCATTTGGAGATTTGATCGAACAGGATGGCTCCAAAGTTGATTTGCTTCTTCAGAACTATTGCAGACATAATCTTCAACTGTTGATCGAGTACAGTGTCATATGCAGTATCCTTGCATAGTATATATTTTCCCACTATCTCAGCAAGGAACTCGAATTCCTCAGGAAACTCCTTCTTCTTCATGTCCTTCAGACTAGGGTTTCTTTGATACTGCATTAGCCTCTTGCCTTTTTCAATGTCGATTTCATCAAGGTTTATCAGACCTTGATTAGGAAACCCTAGACATTGATTGATGTTTGATGCTCTAATCTTCAGACTTGATCCTTTCACTTTAGTAGTCAGAAGCCCATAATTCGTTGAAGCATTTGAGTAGAATTGCTTCACTAGCTCTGTATAGACTGGAGTGTCGGTTTCCAAGCACTCAGAGAACCCAACTTTCTTTACGAGCTCAAGGATGTTATTGAACTTCATCTCTGATTTTTCAAACTTTATGAAGCCGAGTTGGATTCCAGTTATAACTCTCCATTCTTCCATTTAAAAAGTTCAAGGTATATGGGTGTGTGATTCAGAGAGATTTATGGGATATAGCTAATTGTGATTTGGACTTTGGAAGTTTGATTGGTTTGGCTTCGAAGAGGATTCTAGGGTTTGAAAATGAGAGGGAGAGAGGTTCGACAGTTCCTAGTAACTGTTTGTAAATTTTGAATTTGTCTTTATGGCAGTTCCTTTTGACTCTACATACGCTGTGATGTGTCAACTAGCCATTGATTGCACGGTGCCCAGTAATGAACTATAACCCCCCATTAACTTTTCAGTTAGATGTTTCTTTTAGAAGAGTAGACATTTAATTGACGTTGATTGATCGTTGACCTTTTTGGTTCACTGAGTAGCATGATAAGCCAGCTATGGACTCTACGATTTCCTTTGTTGACTCAACGATCAACGTTTGAGAGATGATGCAGTGAATGGTTTTTGACATTACTTTTCATTTTGAACCTGCATGGCTCAACTACTGATGTGCTTCATAAAGTCTTGGGCACTTTTCTTCATCATGTCATCTTTCCAACCAGCATTCGAACCTATCTCCCATAATCTGAATGGTTGAGCAATTGTCATGTTCTTCCAAGCTCCTCATGAGTTGGAGTAGCCTCTTATAAGACTGCAATCTTAGAATCTGTTTCGACGATCGCTGAGGTTGCACTACGATCATTGAGGTTATATCACGATCGTTGAGTTCTCACAAACTCTATTCTGCGATCGTTGATTGTCTTGGTCCTTGAGATGAACTTGATCAAGCAATCCTTCTGGGTTAAGGTAGCTCAGGAAGGGCCAACCTCTTAGAATGAGCTAAGGGTCAGGTTTGTCCCTGAGGCACTTTCCAGATGAAGTACTTTAGGAGTAGTTTGCACTGATATCTCATTTGACCTTTTCTAGTGGGGAGGTCCTCTCCCAACTTTAGACAATTGCATTTGTTGTAATCGTGGTGTCCTCCTGCTCTTACACTACTGTAAGACCCCAACTTTTATGAATAAAGATGAATTTTCAATAAATATCATTTTTGAATATTATGGAGTAAATTTGATATAATGTTATAGTTGTGGGTAATATTTAGAAATTTTGAAAAGTATGCAAGTAGTTATATAATATTCGATTGGTCGGGGAATATTAGCTTTTAACAGGAATATTCGTGATGACTAAGACAATCATTGGTGGACCCCACAACGGAATTATTATCGGATTGAGAAAATGACAAAAATATTTTTATGAAAATAACGGCGGAAGTTTTACCATTAACTGTTGAAACACCCGGTGTTAAAAGTACAGTAATACGCGTGGTTGCATAGTAGCACACGATATTGATTATTGATGCTTACGTGAGAAGTCACTCAGTTTTGTTCAATTATTGCTACAGTAATTGTTGCATAGTTTCTCACGTTATTTGATTCAATTATTGTCGATGTTTTATATATTATTAAATCAATAATTGAGATAACAAAGTTATTAATATTATTATTTTCAATATTAACGATGTCTAGAAGTTCTACCAATGTGAGGTTTGGTCACCTAATTGTGCGCCAATAGGGAGAAATCCTTATTGAAAAGTCCCCTCTTTTCTGGGAACGACCTGGTCGATTAATATTGTGAATTATAATAATGATGATAAATGTTGTTAAATATATTGAGGTGTCTTTTTATGAAGTCATGGAAGTTTATATATATATATATATATATAAATTTTGTTTTATTAGTATTATTAATGTAATAAAACAGAAAAGCTTTTTATATAAAATAGAATACTTTTATAAAGTTATTTGTTTTATTAGACAATAATTAGAATATAATATATTTTATTATGCATAATGTTTTTCATAGTAAAATCTTTTTATATAAAATGAATACTTTTATAAAGTTATTTATTTTATTAGACAATAATTAGAATATATAATATATTTTATTATGCATAGTGTTTGCATAGTACACAGTATAGTATTTGCATAGTAAAATCTTTTTATATAAAACAGAATACTTTTATAAAGTTAATTGTTTTATTAGATTTTAAATAAAATATATATATATATATATATATATATATTTTATTGTATAGTATCCTTTCTATTTTCCTATAAATAGGATGCTTAGTTAGAATTGAAATCACACCAAAAATTCAGAGAATTCTCTTCTATAATCTTGAGTGTATTTCTTTAGAGTTTTAAGAAGTTTTGAGCGTAGTGCAAGTTTTCTTCAAGTATATCCTCGCCCTACCCGTCGGAGTACTCTTCTTTATAAGGTAAGGGATATTATTTGTTGTACTCGTAAGGGGTATTATTTCTTTTGTATTCATGAAGAGAACTTTTGTTATTCCATTCTTTATTATTCTGTTGGAATAACCTGTATACGCGAAGTACCGCATACATGGTGAAATTCTTCTGTTATTCCATTCCTTATTATTCTGTTGGAATAACCTGTATATGCGAAGTACCGCATACATGGTGAAATTCTTCTGTTATTCCATTCTTTATTATTATGTTGGAATATCCTGTCTGTGCATATTACGCATGACCTGGTTCTATTATTTATTATTCTATTGGAATAACCTATCTGTACGGTTTATCCCATGTCTAGTGAAGTCTTTTGTTATTCCATTCTCTATTATTCTGTTGGAATATCCTGTCTGTGCATTTACGCATGACCTAGTTCCATTATTTATTATTCTATTGGAATATCCTATCTGTGCGTTTACGCATGACCTGGTTCGATTATTTTTTATTCTGTTGGAATAACCTCTCTGTGCGGTCTATCGCATGCATGGTGAATTCTTCTGTTATTCCATTCTTTATTATTCTGTTGGAATAACATGTCTATGTGGATTACCACATGCATGGTGAATGACCCTTCGTATTCATTTCTTATTAAATTCTTGAAATGATCTGTCTACGTGGATTACCGCATGGCGGGTGAAAATCCATTACAGTTTCATATATTCTATGATACTCATTTGGTTAAAGTTTTGGCTTCTATACTCCATGAAATTAGTGGAATATCCTTGATATTTGCGCTTCATCCAGTATCTTTTCATGGAAATATTCTTCTAAGCATTCTTGAATTTTACTCCACAAAGCAGTATCATGTTGACAATTTGGACATTTCTGAGTTCAGGATAAATTAACCTATAAATCTTTAAAATTTATTCTTGATCTTGTTTTATTGAATTATTATGTCATTATCATCATCCTCATGCTTATATTGTGATGAAAGTCATCTTTGGCTTACGTACATAGATGGACTTGGTATGATTATGACCAGGGATTATTCGGTATAATCACGACCTGTAATGTTATAAATGATGTGGTAAAAGTCCTCAGTGGCCTGTAGTGTATTGACGGATAGTTTTTGGTATGATTATGACCAGGGATTATTCGGTATAGTCATGACCATTGATAATTTAATGAATATCCTTGGCCCGTAAAGCAGAGATGACTCGATGATATGGTTTATTTATTAAGTTGAGTCTCAGCGATAAAATTGATGAAAACATTTTAAATCATAGAAAATAGTAGATATCATGCTCTACTTGACTCTTCTAATGGATTTCTTATTCATTTATAGCTTAAACTTGATGTCTATTGTATTTTATCAGTTTAACATTGTTGAAGACTAATGATAATTTATTCTGCATTATCTTAGTCATAATATTTCTTACTAGGCTAGTTGAGCTCACCCCTTTCTTTCACTGTTCTCTTCAAGAAATGAGAACGTAGCCGGGACTAGTCGGGGAACGGAGTGACGGTCCAGATGATAGTATTAGTAGTCCTCACTATTCTATTAAATAGTGTGACAATAAATGTATTGAGGATTCCTTTGAGTGTGGATATTGTCTAGAGGACAATATTCTTATTAAAACTCTCAATTTATGTTTTTTCGTATTTTACACGACTGTTGTATAATTAGTTTGTATATGTATTCAGTACCTTATATCTGACGACCCAAGATGGGTGATGTGTGCCTATTTTGGGGGTGTCACAGTTGGTATCAAAGCTTAGGGATATGATCCCTGGCTGAGATGTGAGACAAGAACTAGGAGGGGAGAGACGGGGAATTTCTTCGCTAATATGACCTACCTAAGTTTATTTGGTATTTAATTGGTCGGTCAGAGTATAGAGATAATATATGATATGTTAATTAACCCTTGTTTTGTGGCAGTATTTGAAAATGGCATCCAAAAATGTTGAGATAAGCAATGAAGCACATGAGACCGTTGAGTCACCAATGATCAATGTCCAGGGTAATGTGCAACAGGAAGACAATAATCCTCATGAAAACAATAACACCAATGAAATGGTGAACGATGGGATATTCAGAGGCTTTATGCAATTCATGCAACATCAGGCGAGAGCGGCTCCTGTCCAAAATACAGGTGGAAACACTGAAAACTCTCGAACGGTCACCGCTAAGCAGTTTAAGGAGCTGGGACCACCGGAGTTTTTTGGAGAGACAAAACCACTTAAGGCGGAGACGTGGATAAAGCAGATCAACAAGATATTTGATGTCTTGGGATGCTCCGAGGAACAAAAGGTTCCTTTTGCCACCTTCATGTTGCGTGCAGAGGCAGATTACTGGTGGGAATCTATAAAGCATACTCAACCTGTCGCACTGAAGATGTCTTGGGAGAAGTTCCAAGAATTGTTCAACGACAAGTACTTTCCTGAAAGTATCCGTCACATAAAGGAGGTGGAGTTCATCAAGCTTGAGAAAAACAATATGACTGTGACGCAGTACGAAGCTAAGTTTGTCGAGTTGTCTCGGTTTGCGTCCCACTTGGTTGATAATGAGGAGAGAATGACGCAGATATTTCTAAGAGGTTTGAAACCCGAGATACGTCAATACCTTATCTCTCATAAACTGTGTTTGTATTCAGATGTTGTGAATAGGGCTCAGTTATTAGAGCGCGATAATGAGTCAACCCAACCAAGAGAAAGCAACCGACAAGTCGATAATACCAGTGGTAGCAGTCATCGAAGCGGTGACAACAAACGTGGAGGGAGTCAACATGCCAGAAATGATAACCACTTCGGTGGTAATCATGGCCAAGACAATAGGAGTGGAAAGTTCAAGAAGAAGGTTCAAAGAAAGATGGAAAGATGTCGACACCAGATTTCGCTTATTAAGGAAGGAGAACGACCGTCGGTCGTATGTTACAAATGTGGAGGGGAAGGACACATAAGTCCAAACTGCACGATGCAGTCCAAAGCATGTTACAATTGTGGAAAAGAAGGTCACCTAGCCCGATTTTGTCATGCACCAAAGTCAAGTCCAGCTGGGATGGAGGCATCCAAGGGTGTCTTAGACAAGACAAAACTGGTAGTTCAAGGAAGATCGTTTGTCATAACCTCCCAAAAAGCGAGGAATCCGAACGAGGTGATCACGGGTAAGTTAATCATAAACTCTAGCAAAGTTTATACTTTATTTAATACTGGGTCTACCCATTCCTTTATTTCTCCTACTTGTGCTCAACGTTTAAATTTGACTCCGGAGAAATTAGACTTTAATTTATCTGTTGAAACTCCATTGGGAGAAACTTTCATTACATCCACGGTTTATAAGTCTTGTTTGATTCAAATCGGTAACCGCATATTACCTGTCGATCTTATTTCTTTGAAAATACTTGCATTTGATGTGATTCTAGGGATTGATTGGTTAACTACTCATCATGTAAAAATTGATTATTTTCGTAAGGTTGTTAGCTTTCATATTCCTAACCAACCTATTATGCGAATTCAAGCAACCAAACCATTAAAATCCATCACTGTCATCTCAAGCCATAAAGCTATTCGTTTATTGAAAAACAGATGTCAAGCTTTCTTAGCTCATGTCATGGATCTAAACAAAAATACGTCAGTTTTGAATGATATTTCTATTGTTAATGAATTTCCTGACGTATTCCCGGAAGAACTTCCTGGACTACCCCCAGAGCATGAAATTGAATTTTGTATCGACCTTGAACCCGGTACAAAACCCATTTCCAAAGCCCCATATTGAATGGCTTCTATTGAACTTCAGGAGTTAAAGACCCAACTGCAGGAATTGTTAAACATCGGTTTCATTCGTCCTAGTACGTCTCTTTGGGGTGCTCATGTTCTATTCATAAAGAAGAAAGATGGGAGTATGCGACTTTGTATTGATTATCGGGAGTTGACCCATGTCACTATCAAAAATAGATATCCATTTCCTCGCATTGATGACCTGTTTGACCAGTTGCAAGGCGCCAAATTTTTTTCAAAGATTGATCTTCGTTCCGGATATCACCAATTGAAGATTAGAACCGATGAAATTCCAAAGACGGCTAATTAAGATTAGGGTTCGTTTATCAGTGTTGAGAGATCCTGAGTTGAAAATTTGGGTTATCTGACATTCGATTAAGGTTTTTAATCCCTTATTAGGGTTTACTAAGTTTTTACCCTATCTGATCAATCATTGATCATTAATTCTATATCGTACAAACATATATTCATCAATACAATTATTGTAATTGTATTTTCTACTGAATCCCTATCCAGACTTAAGGTTAGGGTTTATATTCTCTGTTAAGCACAACTCTACTCACATTTCTTAGTCAATACACAAATTGACCACTTCTCTAGACTTGTATAACAGATACTTAACACAATATTGATAATCAATATAAAAAAAAATTATTCATAAAATTCGGGATCCTCACAGTTTAACATAAACTTCCTTTTCTATAACACCATTTAAAAATGCAGATTTCACATCCATTTGAAACAGTTTAAAATTCTTATGGTATGCAAATGCTAACAACATACGAATAGATTCAATTCTAGCAACAGTTCCATTTTCTTCAAGTTTATTACGAATTACCCATCGAGTTCCAATGATTGAAACATTCTCAGGTTGTGGGACTAATTCCCATACTTTGTTTCTAGTGAATTGTTCAAGTTCGTCTTGCATAACCATTATCCAGTCTTCATCTAGTAAAGCATCTTTTATCAATTTAAGTTCAATTTGAGACAAGAAAGACAAATGACCAGCTAGATTATGTGCTTGTGATCTAGTGATAACTCCTTGTTCAATATTACCAATAACATTTTCTATAGGATGATTTTTAATAACATCAGACTCTTTAGGCAAATCATTCAACCGAGGGTTTGGATTTTCAAGGGGATTCTCAACAATAGGTGGAGATGAATTATCTAGTTTTGGTTCTTCCATATTTCTGAGAATATCTTCAATGACAACATCATTATCAGTCAGTTATTTGTATTTAGGAGGAGGCTGAGTTTCATCAAAAGTCACATTCATTGATTCTTCCACGACTAGACTTCTTTTG
The DNA here is from genome assembly GCA_020205605.1 of Panax ginseng. Classification (NCBI taxonomy): domain Eukaryota; kingdom Viridiplantae; phylum Streptophyta; class Magnoliopsida; order Apiales; family Araliaceae; genus Panax; species Panax ginseng. Next base: position 66,836,627 of record CM035127.1, read on the forward strand.
TTGAAAACTCTCATGCTTTACTATTAAGAGAGTATTCAAGAAAAATTCCTTCATCAGATTTAGGATCAAATTTCAATAAGTGTCCTTTGGTGTTTAGAATAAAACATTTGTTCCAAAAATACGAAAATAATTTATTTTTGGAGTTCTTTTATAGTAGAGCTCATAGGGAGTTTTGAGCAAAACAGGTCTTAATAAAATTCTGTTTAATATATAACATGATGTTGCCACTGCTTCAGCCCAAAAATACTTTGGAAGATGGTATTCATTTAACATTGTATTAGCCATTTCTTGCAAAGAGCGATTTTTCCTTTCAACAACACCATTTGACTGAGGAATATAAGGAGCAGAGAAGTTATGACTTATACCATTTGTGACACCCCCAAAACAGGTATACATCACCCATCTTGAGTCACCAGATACATGGTACATAAATTCAAATACAACTTAATTATACAACAGTTGTGTAAAATACGACAAAACATAGCTGAGAGTTTAAACAAGAATATTGTCATCTAGACAATATCCACACTCAATGGTGTCCTCATTACAATTATTATCACATTATTCCGTAGAATAGTGAGGACTACTAAAACCATTTATCCTGGACCATAACTACATTCCCCGACTCGTCCCAACTATATTCTCATTTCCTGAAGAGAACAATGAAAGAAAGTGTGAGCTCAACTAGCCCAATAAGAAATATTATGACTAAGATAATGCAGAATAAATTATCCTTAGCCTTCAACAGTATAACAACTGATAGAATACAATAGACAATAAGTTTTAGATCAACAACTGCAGCAGAAATAAGCAATCCATTAGAAGAGTCAAGTAGAGCATAAAATCTACTATCTTCTATGATTTAAAAAGTTTTTCATCAACTTTATCGCTGAGACTAAGCTTAATAAATAAAATCAAATCATCCTTGCACCACGACCAAGGATATTCATGTAATCATCAATGGTCATGATTATACTGAATAATCTCTAGTCATAATTATACCAACAACTGTCCATCAATGAACTACATGCCAATGAGGACTTTTACCACATCATTCGTCACATTACGGTCATGATTATACCGAATAATCCCTGGTCATAATCATACCAAGTCCATCTATGCACATAAGCCAAAGATGACTTTAATCACAATATAAGCATGAGGATGATGACAATGACATAATAATTCAATAAAACAAGTTCAAGGAAAAATTTTAAAGATTTATAATTTAATTTATCTAGGAATCAATAACGTCCAAATTGTCAACATGATACTGCTTTGTAGAGTAAAATTCAAAAATAATATCCATGTACCAAAAATAATTTGGACAGAAAAGAAATATATTTTTTGGGTGAATAGTACCCCGTGAATAGTACTTTGGGAATAGTACCTCATGAATAGTACTCTGACATGAAAAGTGTCCCGAATACCCTAGTGAATGATACTAGAGTGAATAGTAATTAGGTGAATAGTAACCCGTGAATAATAACTCATGAATAGTACTCCGGCACGAAAAGTACCCTGAATACCTTAGTGAATAATACCAAAGTGAATAGTAACTGGGTGAATAGTAACTCGTAACAGAAAAATACCAAAGAAAACGATATTTCATGACGAGTACAAAAGAAATGATATCCCATATGAGTATAATAGAATATACGGAACTGCAAATGGATTTTCACCCGCCATGTGGTAATCCACGTAGATAGATCATTTCGATTATTTAATAAATAATGAATACGAATGATCATTCACCATGCATGAGGTAATCCACATAGACAGGTTATTCCAACAAAATAATAAAGAATGGAATAACACAAGAATTCACCATGCATGCGATAGACCGCACAGATGGGTTATTCCCAACAGAATAATAAAGAATGGAACTAGGTCATGCGTAATCCGCACAGATAGGATATTCCAATAGAATAATAAAGAATGGAACCAGGTCATGCATAATCCGCACAGACAGGATATTCCAATACAATAATAAAGAATGGAATAACAACAGAATTCACCAGGCATGAGATAGACCGCACAGACAGGTTATTCCAACAAAATAATAAAGAATGGAATAATAGAAGAATTTCACCATGTATGCGGTACTTCGCATAGACAGGTTATTCCAACATAATAATAAAGAACGGAATAACAACCCTTACGAGTATTGAAAGAAAATAACTCTCTTCATGAATACGAAACAATAATACCTCTTACCTTAGAAGAAAACTGGATACATGAATAGTGAGGTAGCAGACTTCTCTTCTTCTTTCTCTCTATAATTTCTCTCTATAATAATTGCTCTTGTGAGACTTAGTGAATTGGTGAGAAATGAAGGAAGAATGAGCTTCTATTTATAGGAAAATATAGTTTCAATAATTGCACATTTTGGGGCTCGAAATATTACAGTATAATACCTTCCTCTTTTTCTTAATTTTTAATTTAGTCCTGCAAGTATTATCAAACTTGCACCACCTCCCCTAATAGTAAATCATGTGAATCAATAGTAAATCATGTGACTCAATATTTCTAAACATGTGAAAAAGTTAATTATAGTATAGTACCTTCATCTATACCTCCATTTTTAATTTGGTCATGCATGTATTATCAATCTTGAACCAATTTCCCTAATAGTAAATCATGTGAATCAATAGTACACACATGTGAATACATAGTAATAAGCATGTGAATTAATAGCAATTAATTACTCATTTATCCGATTAATTACCCGATATTGGTCAATATAACCTCCAGACATTAATTATTATCGAAATAAATGTCGATTTCCACTAACACTAATAAGTCCAACACAATGAAACTATCAATTTCATCTTTAATCAACACAAACTTATTCATCATTAATATTATAACTCACAATATTTAACAACTAGGTCGTTCCCAGGAAAAAGGGGGCTTTCCAATAAGGATTTCTCCCTATTGGCGCGTAATTAGATTATCTAACCTTTCCTTAACAGAACTTCTAGACATTGTCAATATTGCAAATAATAATATGAATAACTTTGTCGTCTCAATTATTTATTTAATAATATAACATATTATGCAGATGATACTATGACAATAATTGAATCAATAATATGAGAGATATGATGCAATAACTACTGTAGCAATAATTGAGTATAACTGAGTGACTTCTTACGTAAGCATCAATAATCAATACCGTGTGCTACTATGCAACCACGCGTATTGTTGTACTTTTACTACCGGGTAGTTCAACAGTTTTAACGGTAACACTTTCGCCGTTATAAAAAGATAATTCTGTCGTTTTCTTACTACGACAATACATCCGTTGTGGGGTCCACCAATGATTGTTCCGTCGTACGAATATTCCCCGACCAATCAAATATTTTATAACAACTTGCATACTTTGCAAAAAAATTCACATATCACCTTTAACTTTAATCTTTTCTCAATTTAACTCTTTACCAAAATAGAAAAATTTAATACTTTTATTTCATAAAATTCGGGATCTCACAATTTCCCCTCCTTATGAAATTTTGCCCTCGAAATTTATGTACCTGGTAGTTCGAAGAGATGAGAATACCTTGCTTTCTTTTCGGATTGTACCTTCCCGGTTATTTCCTTTCTATCATGATTTTCTCATCTCTTGTATTTCAGATATCATTCTAGAATATAGTTTCAAAATAAGGGTTAATTGACATGCCACATATTATCCCTATACTCTGACCGACCAATTAAATACCAAATAACTTAGGTAGGTCAAACTAGCGAAGGAATTTCCCGTCTCTCCCCTCCTAGTTCTAGTCTCACATCTCAGCTAGGGATCATATTTTTAAGCTTTGATACCAACTGTGACGCCCTCAAAATAGGTATACATCACCCATCTTGAGTCGCCAGATACATGGTACATAAATTCAAATACAACTTAATTATACAATAGTCGTGTAAAATACGACAAAACATAGCTGATAGTTTAAACAAGAATATTATCATCTAGACAATATCACCACTCAATGGTGTCCTCATTACAATTATTATCACATTATTCTGTAGAATAGTGAGGACTACTAAAGCCATTTATCCTTGACCATCACTCCATTTCCCGACTCGTCCCAGCTATATTCTCATTTCCTGAAGAGAACAATGAAAAAAAGGGTGAGCTCAACTAGCCCAGTAAGAAATATTATGACTAAGATAATGTAGAATAAATTATCCTTAGCCTTCAACAGTATAATAACTGATAGAATACAATAGACAACAAGTTTCAGATCAACAACTGCAGCGGAAATAAGCAATCCATTAGAAGAGTCAAGTGGAGCATAAAATCTACTATCTTCTATGATTTTGAAAAGTTTTTCATCAATTTTATCGCTGAGACTCGGCTTAATAAATAAAATTGAATCATCCATGCACCACGGCCAAGGATATTCATGTAATCATCAATGGTCATGATTATACCGAATAATCCCTGGTCATAATCATACCAACAACTGTTCATTAATGAACTACAGGCCAATGAGGACTTTTACCACATCATTCGTCACATTACGGTCATGATTATACTGAATAATCCCTGGTCATAATCATACCAAGTCCATCTATGCACGTAAGCTAAAATGACTTTAATCACAATATAAGCATGAGGATGATGACAATGACATAATAATTCAATAAAACAAGTTCAAGGATAATTTTTAAAGATTTATAATTTAATTTATCCAGGAATCAATAACGTCCAAATTGTAAACATGATACTGCTTTGTAGAGTAAAATTCAAGAATAATATTCATGTAAGAAAAATAATTTGGACAGAAAAGAAATATATTTTTCGGGTGAATAGTATCCCATGAATAGTACTTCGGGAATAGTACCCCGTGAATAGTACCTCGACATGAAAAGTGTCCCGAATACCCGAGTGAATGATACTAGAGTGAATAGTAATCAGGTGAATAGTAACCCATGAATAGTAACTCATGAATAGTACTCCGACACAAAAAGTACCTCGAATACCCGAATGAGTAATACCAGAGTGAATAGTAACCGGGTGAATTGTAATATATGAATAGTAACTCGTAACAGAAAAATACCAGAGAAAATGATATTTCATGACGAGTACAAAAGAAATGATTTCCCAGATGAGTATAATAGAATATACAAAACTGGAAATGGATTTTCACCCACCATGCGGTAATCCACGTAGACAGATCATTTCCACAATTTAATAAAGAATGAATACGAAGGATCATTCACCATGCATGCGGTAATACACATAGACAAGTTATTCTAACAGAATAATGAAAAATGGAATAACATAAGAATTCACCATGCATGCGATAGACCGCACAGACAGGTTATTCCCAACAAAATAATAAAGAATGGAACCAGGTCATGCGTAATCCGCACAAACAGGATATTCCAACAGAATAATAACGAATGAAACCAGGTCATGCGTAATTCGCACAGATAGGATATTCCAACAGAATAATAAAGAATGGAATAACAACAGAATTCACCAGGCATGAGATAGACCGCATAGACAGGTGTTATTCCAACAAAATAATAAAGAATGGAATAACAGAAGAATTTCACCATGTATGCGGTACTTCGCATAGACAGGTTATTCCAAGTATTATCAATCTTGCACTAATTCCCCTAATAGTAAATTATGTGAATCAATAGTACACAAATGTGAACACATAGTAATAAGCATGTGAATTAATAGCAATTAATTGCTCATTTATTCGATTAATTACCCAATTGGTCAATATAACCTCCAGACATTAATTATTATCGAAATAAATGTTGATTTCCACTAACACTAATAATTCCCACACAATGAAACTATCAATTTCATTTTTAATCAACATGAACTTATTTATCACTAATATTATAACTCACAATATTTAACAATCAGGTCGTTCCCAGGAAAGAAGGGGCTTTCCAATAAGGATTTCTCCCTATTGGCGCGCAATTAGATTATCTAACCTCTCCTTGACAGAACTTCTAGACATTGTCAATATTGTAAATAATAATATAAATAACTTCGTCGTCTCAATTATTTATTTAATAATATAACATATTATGCAGATGATACTGTGACAATAATTGAATCAATAATATGAGAGATATGATGCAGCAATTACTGTAGCAATAATTGAGTATAATTGAGTGACTTCTTACGTAAACATCAACAATCAATACCATGTGCTACTATGAAACCACGTGTATTACTATACTTTTACTACCGGGTACTTCAACATTTTTAACAGTAACACTTTTTCCATTATAAAAAGATAATTCTGTAGTTTTCTTACTATGATAATACATCCGTTGTGGGGTCCACCAATGATTGTGTCGTCGTACGAATATTCCCTGTTAAAACGAATATTCCTCGACCAATCAAATATTTTATAACAACTTGCATATTTTGCAAAAATTTTCACATATCACCCTCAACTTTAACCTTTTATCAATTTAACTAGTTACCAAAATAGAAAAATTGAATACTTTTATTTCATAAAATTCGGGATCTCACAATCTCCCCTCCTTATGAAATTTCTCCCTCGAAATTTACGTACCTGGTAGTTCGAAGAGATGAGAATACCTTGCTTTCTTTTCAGATTGTACCTTCCCGGTTATTTCCTTTCTATCATAATTTTTCCATTTCTCATCTCCTGTATTTTAGATATCATTCTAGAATATAGTTTCAAAATAAGGGTTAATTGACATGCCACATATTATCCCTATACTTTGACCGACCAATTAAATACCAAATAACTTAGGTAGGTCAAACTAGCGAAGGAATTACCCGTCTCTCCCCTCCTAGTTCTAGTCTCACATCTCAGCTAGGGATCATATTTTTAAGCTTTGATACCAACTGTGACGCCCTCAAAATAGGTATACATCACCCATCTTGAGTCACTAGATACATGGTACATAAATTCAAATACAACTTAATTATACAACAGTCGTGTAAAATACGACAAAACATACTTGAGAGTTTAAACAAGAATATTGTCATCTAGACAATATCCACACTCAATGGTGTCCTCATTACAATTATTATCACATTATTCCGTAGAATAGTGAGGACTACTAAAGCCATTTATCCTGGACCATCACTCCATTCCCCGACTCGTCCCAGCTATATTCTCATTTCCTGAAAAGAACAATGAAAGAAAGGGTGAGCTCAACTAGCCCAATAAGAAATATTATGACTAAGATAATGCAGAATAAATTATCCTTAGCCTTCAACAGTATAACAACTAATAGAATACAATAGACAACATGTTTTAGATCAACAACTGCAGCAGAAATATAATAAGTAATCCATTAGAAGAGTCAAGTAGAGCATAAAATCTACTATCTTCTATGATTTAAAAAGTTTTTCATCAACTTTATCGCTGAGACTCAGCTTAATAAATAAAATCGAATAATCCCTGCACCACGGCCAATGATATTCATGTAATCATCAATGGTCATGATTATACTGAATAATCCCTGGTCATAATCATACCAACAACTGTCCATCAATACACTATAGGCTAATGAAGACTTTTACCACATCATTCGTCCCATTACGGTCATGATTATACCGAATAATCCCTGGTCATAATCATACCAAGTCCATCTATGCACGTGAGCTAAAGATAACTTTAATCACAATATAATCATGATGATGATGACAATGACATAATAATTGTCAACATGATACTACTTTGTAGAGTAAAATTCAAGAATAATATTCATGTACCAAAAATAATTTGGACAGAAAAAAAATATATTTTTCGGGTGAATAGTACCCCGTGAATAGTACTTCAGGAATAGTACCCCGACATGAAAAGTATCCCGAATACCTGAGTGAATAATACTAAAGTGAATAGTAATCGGGTGAATAGTAACCCATGAATAGTAGCTCATTAATAGTACTCTAACACGAAAAGTACCCCAAATACTCGAGTGAATAGTACCAGAGTGAATAGTAACTCGTGAATAGTAACTCGTAACAGAAAAATACCAAAGAAAACGATATTTCATGATGAGTACAAAAGAAATGATATCCCAGATGAGTATAATAGAATATACGAAACTGCAAATGAATTTTCACCCGCCATGCGGTAATCCACGTAAACAGATCATTTCCACAATTTAATAAAGAATGAATACGAAGGATTATTCACCATGCATGTGGTAATCCACATAGACAGGTTATTCCAACATAATAATAAAGAATGAAATAACATAAGAATTCACCATGTATACGATAGACCGCACAGACAGGTTATTCCCAACAGAATAATAAAGAATGGAACCAGGTCATGCGTAATCCACATAGATAGGATATTTCAATAGAATAATAAAGAATGGAACCAGGTCATGCGTAATCCGCACAGACAGGACATTCCAACATAATAATAAAGAATGTAATAACAACAGAATTCACCAGACATGCGATAGACCGCACAGACAGGTTATTCCAACAAAATAATAAAGAATGGAATAACTGAAGAATTTCACCATGTGACAACCCAAAGTTTTATAAGTTATTAAAATAGGAATTTAATAATTAAAATTCTTATTATGAGATATTTTGAGTTTGAGTATTTATATATACGTGCTATATATTTTGAAATATGTGATCTGGTGTGAATAGAAATATATATTCATATATTGGGAGAGTGAGGTTTAATAGTTAAGTTAACTATTGAAGAAATTAAATGAATTTTGTAATTACTTTTAAATATTTATTGAATTAAATAAATATTTTAATTAATTTATTTATTGAGATAAATAAATAATTTATAAAATTGTGGTACAATAATTTAGTTACTAATTGTGTATGATAATTAAGTTTTATTCGTTGAAGATTTAATTTAATGAATTAATTAAATTAAATGAGTTGTTTAATATTAAAGAAAATAATTAATTAAGTAAAGTGATGTTTAAGTCTAATTTATTAATTAAATTAGATATATAATTATTTAATAATCATCAGAATAATTATAATAAAAATTATAATTATTATATTTATTATTGTAAGTTATGTAATTGGTTACAAGTGTGATAAATAAAAACTATATAATATAATAATATTAAAATAATCTAGTATGGGGGAATTTTGTGTAAAGCAAACACAACCTTATGGCCTTTGGTTTATTTTAACTGACACATGTTGGGTTTTAGAACTGAAGTATAACGTGGGTTAGTGGGAGTCAGTATTTGTTCACGCATTTTATTTTATCTAAGGCTAAACTAAGAACAGAGGGTTGAAGGAAACAAGAGAGAAACACAGAGATTAGAGATAAAGCTTGGTCGTTAGAGAAGAAGAGTTTTGGGGAAAAGGATTGCTCTCAATTTTGCTAGCATACAATCAAGGGTTTAAGGTATAAATTTCTTCTAACCTATATGTTTTGATTTCTTTGTGGTTATTCCCTAAAAACTTATAGTTATGATTGAATTGATATATATACTTGTATACATGGATTATAAATTGATAATCATCATATATGGTTAATATTTATACATGAATGTAGTAACAGAATCTATGAAAATTATGATTGATATTCTTGAATTTTTGGAAAAAGGGAAGAAATTGGGGGAATGATTTCTTGGAATAATTGGTAATTGTGTTGTAAAGGGTTTATAATCTATTATCTATCCTATGTAGGTGTTATTTGATGATTAAAAACATGAAATTGGGTTGTACTAGAAAGAATTCTTATAACAATGTTTTTCCATGAAAATTGGCTTTTGAAAGTTCAAATTTTATGATCAATAGATATTATAATCTGTAAATTGGTGTCGGATTATGTTAGTATGTGAAGAAATGAAAATAACCCAATTGGAATGAACAAAAACGGATGTAAAACGAATTCGTAGTGAATGAATTCGCTAGAGATGTTAAAACATGAAAATATAGTATGAACATGTGTTTTGGGTCAAATTTTAGGTTGGTTAATATTTTTATAAATTGTTAGAATTCTAGTATGTTGTAGTTCTATGAATTACGAATCCATAGAATCGAAAACGAACTAATTTGGATGTGTATAACTAAAGTTATGAAGATTAGTAGGAGAAAAGGGTCAAAAATCACAAAACACTATAATCTGGCTTAGCTGGCAAAAGTAATGCAAGACATCCCGTGAGCGTGCAGCGTGGTAGCCGGAGCTGCCAGTCACACAGTGCCTTGCTGAAACTATGAAGGAATTGGGCACGGCCGCGCCCCTAGTGTGCAAGTTGTGACTATTTTGACCAAGTTTGGTAAAACTGGCATAACTGTTTCATACGAACTCCGATTGAGGTGATTCAAGCTGATCCGGAACGAGGAGGAATAGATCTACAACTTTTATTCTTTAAGTTTTTTAATTTGAGGTCGGAAACAGTAGTCAAAATTGTCATCTTTGTGACTGATGCGTATTCAGAGCATATCGAAGGGTGTCGGACATGCACATACACAAGTCTAGTGATGTCGATGATAATAGATGTTGTTCTAAGTTATAGAACATGAATATTTTAAAGTATAATGATGCTAAAAATTAATAAATGATATATTAGATAAGTTGAATACGCATACTAAGCACACACAAGAGAGACAAATTGGGCGTGTGACGAATAAACATCGAAACGCCGTGATAAGTGATAATGAACGTAAAAAGTGTTTTAAATCAAATGAAATGAATATAATAAGATATTGAATAGTGTTAATATAAGACCAATAATTATTCCTAGCAAGACTTAAACACTTGAATGAACTTCAAATATGAAATACAGTGAGATATAAGTTGAAAGTTAACACAATCAAATTGAATATTGTGTATTTATGATAGGAAGGGTTATGAGACATAAATTAAAGTTTACATTACAACTACTATGCGTTTCTATGTGACTAATGGTTGATGTGCATGATTATATAATTGTGTAGGGCACGTGAAGTGCAGATAACTGTAAGCTGTTAAACTGTTATTGGTAAACAACGATCAAGGCAAGTCTTTCAGTTCCTATTTGTTATGTGAACTTGATGATTAACTGTTTTAAATATTTATTAGAGCATGGTGTGTTATATATATGTTGAATGTATGAAATGTTAAAGTCAACTTCTGACTACGTTGATGTAGTAAAGCATGCTGATTGAGTAAGAAACTCAATCTTTATACTTGTTATATGAACTGTAGCATGTATTTTATGTTAGTCCAATGTTTCCGAGATATATGTTGAGCATGTTATTATGTGCTACGTGATGCATGAAAACTATTAGATTTTGCTGGGCTGTCTAGCTCAACCTTGTAAATAACCATTTTTGCAGGTTAAGGATTCAAGGTAACACTATGTGCTACTTGAATGACGTGGGTTAGAAATAATACACGAAGATTAATATTTTAGCTAAAGTTGTTATTTCTTTATACCGTGATTAAGATTCATGAGATGTATTAAATGTTTTATGATGTATAGTTTTATGCTGAGTTGTAAAGCTAAAGTTAGAGTTATCTGATATGTAAAGGTTATCGGATTGAAATGTAAAATTTTATATAATAACAGTGATAAAGTGAATCATAAAATAAGATTGATTCAAAGACATATAGATGATAAAGGTTTTGATTCAGGGAATTAAAGTAAGAAGACATAAAAGTTTTAATTATTCCGCATTGTATAAAGTTTAACATCGAATAATGATGTAAAATTAAAAGTTAGATGTATTATTAACGACCGAAGTTAATAATTAAATTGTATGAATTTTGGGGTCGTTACAAAACATGTATGCGGTACTTCGCTTAGATAGGTTATTCCAACATAATAATAAAGAATGGAATAACAACCCTTACGAGTATTGAAAGAAAATAACTCTCTTCATGAATACGAAAGAATAATACCCCTTACCATAGAAGAAAACTGGACGCCCCCAAAATTGGTATATATCACCTATTTTGAGTCGCCAAATACATGGTACAGAATACAAATACAATCTTAAATATACAACATAAGCTGTGAGTTTTAATACAAATATTGTCTTCTAGACAGTATTCAAACTCAAAATAAGTCCTCAATACATTTATTAACACACTATTTCATAGAATAGTGAGGACTACTAATGCTATCATCTCGGACCGCTACTCGCTTCCCGACTACTCCCTGCTACATTCTCATTTCCTGAAGAGAACAATGAAAGCAAAAGGGTGAGCTCAACTAGCCCAGTAAGAAATATTATGACTAAGATAATGCAGAATAAATTATAATTAGCCTTTAACAGTGTTAAACTGATACAATATAACAAACATCAAGTTTAACTGCAGCGAAACAAGCAATCCATTAAAAGAGTCAAATAGAGAATAAAATCTACTATCTTCTATGATTTAAAAGGTTTTTCATCAGTTTTATCGCTGGGACTCAACTTAATAAATAATCCACATCATCCATGCACCACGGCCAATGATATTCATTAGTGTCACAACCACAAATTACCCATGCACTACGGGCCAAGGATATTCGTGTATTCATCAATGGTTATGATCATGCCAACATCAAGGATACTTCTTTGTGGAGTAAAATTTAAGAATTCTCAGTAGAATATTTCCTTAAAAAATACTAGATGAAACGCAAATATCAAGGATATTCCACTAATTTCATGGAGTATAGAATCCAAAACTTTAACCAATTGAGTATAATAGAATATATGAAACTGTAAATGGATTTTCACCCGCCATGTGGTAATCCACGTATACAGATCATTTCCACAATTTAACAAGGAATGAATATAAAGGATCATTCACCATGCATGTGGTAATCCACATAGATAGGTTATTCCAACAGAATAATAAAGAATGGAATAACAGAAGAATTCACCATGCATATGATGGATCACACAGACAAGTTATTCCCAACAGAATAATAAATAATGGAACCAGGTCATGCGTAAACGCACAGATAAGATATTCCGACAGAATAATAAAGAATGGAACCAGGTCATGCGTAAACGCACAGACAGGATATTCCGAGAGAATAATAAAGAATGGAATAACAAAAGACTTCACCAGGCATACGATAGACCGCATTTTACAAAGTTATTCCAATGAATAATAAATAATCTGGAACGGTCATGCGTAAATGCACGCATGTGATATTCCAACGTATAATAAATAATGTAAACCGGTCATGCGTAAACGCACAGACATGATGTTCTAACAGAATAATAAAGAATGGAATAACAGAAGAATTTCACCATATATGCGGTATTTCGCATAGACATGTTATTCCAACATAATAATAAAGAATGGAATAACAGAAGAATTTCACCATGTATGCGGTACTTCACATAGACAGGTTATTCCAACATAATAATAAAGAATGGAATAACAGAAGAATTTCACAAATTATAGGGTAGTTCGCGTATACAGGTTATTCCAACAGAATAATAAAGAATAGAATAATAGAAGTTCTCTTCATGAATACGAAAGAAATAATACCCCTTATGAGTACAACAAATAATATCCCTTACCTTAGAAGAAACTGGATATAGGAGTAGTGAAGTAGCATAATACTTTTCTTCTTTTTCTCTATAGTTTCTCTCTCTAGAGTTTTAGTGAATTCGTAAGAAATAATGAAGGAATGAGCTTCTATTTATTGGAGAATGGTCTGAATAGTAACTAATTCATGAACAGTCCATATTGATTTACTTTTAAACGGACGATCCATATTGATTTACTATGCAGTATTAATAAAATATTCTAATAAAACAAAATCTTTTAAATAAAATATAATATATTCTATTTATAATCTAATAAAACCAATAACTTTATAAAAGTATTATGTTTTATATAAAATGATTTTACTATACAAACACTATGTAGGCACTATGCAAACACTATGCATAATAAAATATAATATATTCTATTTAAAATCTAATAAAACAAATAACTTTATAAAAGTATTCTATTTTATATAAAAATATTTTACTATGCAAATACTATGTAGGCACTATGCAAACGCTATGCATAATAAAATATAATATATTCTATTTATAATCAAATAAAATAAAACTTTATAAAAAGTTTTTGGTTTTATATAAAAAGTGTTCTGTTTTATTACATTTATAATAATAATAAAATAAAACTTATCACCTTTATTATAATTCATAATATTAATCGACCAGGTCATTCCCAGTAAAGAGGGGGCTTTCCAATAAGGATTTTTCCCTATTGGCGTGCAATTAGGTGACCAAACCTCTCCTTAGAAAAACTTCTAGACATTGTTAATATTTTAAATAATAATATTAATAACTTTGTTATCTCAATTATTGATTTAATAATATATAAAATATCGATAATAATTGAATCAAATAACGTGAGATACTATGCAGCAATTACTATAGCAATAATTGAACAAAACTGAGTGACTTCTCATGTAAGCATCAATAATCAATACCGTGTGCTACTATGTAACCACGCGTATTACTGTACTTTTACTACCGAGTAATTCAACAGTTTTAATAGTAAAAATTCCGCCGTTATTTTCATAAAAATATTTTTGTCGTTTTCTCAATCCGACAATAATTCCGTTGTGGGGTCCACCAATGATTATGTCGTTGTATGAATATTCCCTGCTAAAATGAATATTCCCCGACCAGTCGAATATTATATAACAACTTGCATACTTTGCAAAATTTATAAATATTACCCACAACTATAACATTATATCAAATCCACACCATAATATTAAAAAAAAAATATTTCGAGAAATTTAAATCTTTATTCATAAAATTTTGGGTCACTCGAAATTTACGTACGTACCTGGTATGCCGAAGAGATGAGGATACCTTGACTTCATTTCAGATTCTAACTCTTGAGGTATAACCTTTGAGTGTTGAATACGATCCTTCTTATCCAAGATTTTAACACGTATCTCCTCATACGTTAAATCTTCTGCTATCTCGTCTAGTTCTAATTTAATAATGTGGTTTAGGTCATCAACATATTTACGTAACATTGATACGTGAAAAACGTTATGAACACACGACATACTTCAAATAGACCAATAAAATCGAGGGTTGAGATAATGCCTTCTTGAACCTTTTTCTTCACATTCATCAGTTCCGGGTGTGTAGCTTGAGCGATTTTAACGTTATTAATTAAAGTCGATTCTAATCGTATATTCATTACTTCACGTGGGTCCCTAGAGTCTTTAACTTTATCTTCATCATTTGTAAGTTATACGAAATGGGTCTTTGTGTTAACAACATCGCACTCGTAAACGCATACGATCTTCTACTTAACGCGTCAGCTACCACGTTCGCTTTTCCATGATGATATTGAGTGGTATAGTCGTAATCTTCAACAGCTTGAGCAAACGTCTTTGGCGCATAATACGTTCATTCTAGGTGAAGAAATATTTAAGGGTTTTAGAAATGGGTTTTGTACTGAGGTCAATACAAAATTCGATTTCACGCTTTGGGGGTAGGCTAAGAAGTCTTCAAGAATACATCAGGAAATTTATTAACAATAGAAATATCATTCAAAACGGTGACTCTCATCCAAGACTTGGATAGCACGTCACATTGATACCTATCAACTTGCCACCGTTATTCACGACGTCCCCTACGGAAAGTCTGGCTTCGGTGCATTCCACACAAGGAAGTCACCAGATAAAGGCTTAGGGCTCTTTACTTATGGCTTGATATAACAGTGATTAACTTTAGTGGTTTGGTTGCTTGAATTCGCAAAACAGGTTGGTTAGGAATATGAAAGCTAACAACCTTATGAAAAGCATGATGAGTAGTTATCCAATCGATTTCTAAAATTACATCAAAGGCAAGTATTTTCAAAGAGATAAGATCGACAGGTCATGTGAAAGTGTCGATTTGAATCAGCAAGATATATAAACAGTGGAGGTAATGAAGGTTTCTACTATCGAAGTTACAACCAATAAGTCATAGTCTAATTTCTTCGAAGTCAAATTTAAACGTTGAGCGCAAGCAAGAGAGATAAAAGAATGGGTAGAACCGGTATCAAATAAGGTATAGACTTCGTAAGCATTTATGATTAACTTACCCGTGATAACTTCGTTCGGGTTCCTCGACAAACGCTCTCACTTAAACTACCAATTTTGATTTGTCTGAGACATCCTTTAGCATCATTATCCCAGCTGGACTTGACTTCACTACACGACAAAATCAAGCTAGGTGACCTTCTCTTCCGTAATTGAAACACGCTTTGGATTGCTGTGTACAGTTTGGACGGATGTGTCCCTCCTGTTCGCATTTGAAACATATGACCGATGGTCGTTCTTCTTCCTTTGAAATGGGTGTTCGTGCTGCTGTCTTTCCATTATTATTGAATCTCCTCTTCTTGAAACTTTCACTTCTATTATCTTGGCCATGATTACCACCGAAGTGATTACCATTCTTGGCATGATAATTTCCCCCACAATGGTTATCATTCTTCCGATGGCCGTTGCCACCGGTATGATTATTATCGTGTTGTTAGTCGTTGCCTTTTTATTGTGCTGACTCATTATCGCGCTCCAATAACTGAGCCCTATTCACAACATCTGAATATAAACAAAGTTTGTGAGAAATGAGGTATTGACGTATTTCGGGTTTCAAACCTCGCAGAAACATTCGCGTCATTCTCTCCTCATTATCTACCAAATGGGATGCAAATCGGGATAACTCCGCAAACTTAGCCTCGTACTACGACACGGTCATATTGTTTTGCTCCAGCTTGATGAATTCCACCTCCTTCATGTGACGAATACTTTTAGGAAAGTACTTGTCGTTGAACAATTCTTGAAACTTCTCCCAAGACATCTTGAGTCGTCGCCAGTCAGGTGCGTTTTACGATTCCCACCAATGTCGCCTTTTCACGCAACATAAAAGTGGCAAGGGAACCTTTGCTCCTCGGAGCATCCCAAGACATCAAATATCTTGGTGATCTTCTTTAACCACGTCTCCGCCTTAAGTGGTTTTGGCTTTCCCAAAAACATCGGTGGTCCAAGCTCCTTGAACTGCTTAGCGGTGACCGACCGTGGGTTGCCATTATTTCCACCTATATTTTGAACAGGAGTCTCTCTTACCTGATGTTGCATGAATTGCATAAAGCCTCTGAACATCCCATCGTTCATCATCTAATCGGTGTTGTTATTTACCTGAGGATTATTATCTTTCTATTGCACATTATCCTGGGTATTGATCGTTGGTGACTCAATGGTCTCATGTGCTTTATTATTGATCTCAACATTTTCAGATGCCATTTTCAAACACTGTCACAAAACAAGGGTTAATTGACATATCACATATTATCCCTATACTCTGACCGACCAATTAAATACTAAATAAACTTAGGTAGGTCATACTAGCGAAGGAATTCCCCGTCTCTCCCCTCCTAGTTCTTGTCTCACATCTCAGCCAGGGATCATATCCCTAAGCTTTGATACCAACTGTGACGCCCCCAAAATAGGTATACATCACCCATCTTGGGTCGCCAGATACAAGGTACTGAATATAAATACAATCTTAAATATACAACATGAGATGCGAGTTTTAATACAAATATTGTCTTCTAGACAGTATTCAAACTCAAAATAAGTCCTCAATATATTTATTAACATACTATTTTATAGAATAGTGAGGACTACTAATGCTATCATCTGGACCGTCACTCCGATCCCTGATTAGTCCCTGCTACGTTCTCATTTCCTGAAGAGAACAATGAAAGTAAAAGGGTGAGCTCAACTAGCCCAGTAAGAAATATTATGACTAAGATAATGCAGAATAAATTATCGTTAGCATTCAACAATGTTAAACTGATACAATATAACAAACATCAAGTTTAACTGCAACGGAACAAGCAATCCATTAGAAGAGTCAAGTAGAGAATAAAATCTACTATCTTCTATGATTTAAAAGGTGTTTTCATCACTTTTATCGCTGAGACTCAGCTTAATAAATAATCCATATCATCAAATCATCCATGCACTACAGGTCAAGGATATTATTTAGTATCACACCATGAACTATGCATGCACTACGGGCTAAAGATAATCGTGTTTTCATCAACGGTCCTGATCATGCCATGAAACAATTCATCTTAGCACCCTTGGCCGAAGAGAATCCATAGCCATAATCATACCAAAAACTGTCCATCAATGCACTACGGGCCAATGAGGACTTTTTCCACATCATTTGTAACATTACGGTCATGATTATACCGAATAATCCCTTGTCATAATCATACCAAGTCCATCTATGAACTACAGGCCATAGATGACTTTCAACATAATATAAACATGAGAATGATGACAATGATATAAGAATTCAATAAAACAAATTCAAGAATTAATTTATCCAGGAACCAATAACGTCCAAATTGTCAACATGATACTGCTTTGTGGAGTAAAATTCAAGAATGCTCAGAAGAATATTTCCATGAAAAGATACTGGATGAAGCGCAAATATCAAAGATATTCCACTAATTTCATGGAGTATAAAAGCCAAAACTTTAACCAACTGAGTATAATAAAGAATGGAATAACAAAAGAAATTACCAGGCATGCGATAGACCGCACAGACAGGTTATTCCAAAAGAATAATAAATAACAGAACAAGGTCATGCGTAAACGCACAGACATGATATTCCAACAGAATAATAAATAATGGAACCAGGTCATGCGTAAACGCACAGACAGGATATTCCAACAGAATAATGAATAATGGAACCAGGTCATGCGTAAACGCACAGACAGGATGTTCCAACAGAATAATAAAGAATGGAATAATAGAAGAATATCACCATGTATGCGGTAATTCGCATACATAGGTTATTCCAACATAATAATAACGAATGCAATAATAGAAGAATTTCACCAAGTATAGGGTAGTCCGCGTATACAGGTTATTCCAACTGTATAATAAAGAATAGAATAACAGAAGAATTTCACCATGTATGCGGTACTTCGTATAGACAGGTTATTCCAACATAATAATAAAGAATGGAATAACAAAATAATTTCACCAAGTATAGGGTAGTTCGCGTATACAGGTTATTCTAACAGAATAATAAAGAATGGAATAACAGAAGAATTTCACCATGTATGCGGTACTTCACATAGACAGGTTATTCCAACATAATAATAAAGAATGGAATAACAGAAGAATTTCACCAAGTATAGGGTAGTCTGCGTATACAGGTTATTCCAACAGAATAATAAGGAATGGAATAATAGAAGTTCTCTTCATGAATACAAAAGAAATAATACCCCTTACGAGTACAACAAATAATATCCCTTACCTTTGAAGAAACTGGATATAGGAGTAGTGAAGTAGCAGAATACTTTTCTTCTTTCTCTCTATAGTTTCTCTCTCTAGAGTTTCAGTGAATTCGTAAGAAATAATGAAGGAATGAGCTTCTATTTATAGGAGAATGGACTGAATAGTAACTAATTCATGAACGGTCCAGATTGATTTACTTTTAAACGGACGGTCCATATTAATTTACTATACAGTATTAATAAAATATTCTAATAAAACAAAATCTTTTAAATAAAATATAATATATTCTATTTATAATCTAATAAAACCAATAACTTTATAAAAGTATTCTGTTTTATATAAAAAGATTTTACTATACAAACATTATGCATGCACTATGCAAAAACTATGCGTAATAGAATATTATATATTCTATTTATAGTCTAATAAAACAAATAGCTTTATAAAAGTATTCTGTTTTATATAAAAAGATTTTAATATGCAAACACTATGTAGGCACTATGCAAACACAATGCATAGTAAAATATAATATATTCTATTTATAATCAAATAAAACAAAACTTTATAAAAAGTTTTCTATTTTATTACATTTATAATAATAATAAAACAAAACTTATTACTTTTATTATAATTCACAATATTAATCGAAAAGGTCGTTCCCAAGAAAGAGGGGGCTTTCCAATAAGGATTTCTCCCTATTGGCGCGCAATTAGGTGACCAAACCTCTCCTTGGCAGAACTTCTAGACATCGTTAATATTGCAAATAATAATATTAATAACTTTGTTATCTCAATTATTGATTTAATAATATATAAAATATCGACAATAATTGAATTAAATAACGTGAAATATTATGCAGCAATTATTGTAGCAATAATTGAATAAAACTGAGTGACTTCTAATGTAAGCATTAATAATCAATACCGTGTGCTACTATGCAACCACACGTATTACTGTACTTTTACTACCGAGTAGTTCAACAGTTTTAACGGTAAAACTTTCGCCGTTATTTTTATAAAAATATTTTTATCGTTTTCTCAATCCGACAATAATTCCGGTGTGGGGTTCACGAATGATTGTGCCGTTGTACGAATATTCCCTGCTAAAACGAATATTCTCCGACCAATCGAATATTATATAACAAATTGCATACTTTGAAAAATTTATAAATATTACCCACAACTATAGTATTATATCAAATCCACACCATAATATTAAAAAAAATATATTTCGAGAAATTTAAATATTTATTCATAAAATTTGGGGTCTCATAGTAAGCCACATAGACAAGTTATTCCAACAGAATAAAGAATGGAATAACAAAAGAATTCACCATGCATGCGATAGATCGCACAGACAGGTTATTCCCAACAGAATAATTAATGAAACCAAGTCATGCATAAATGCACAGACAGGATTTTTCGACAGAATAATAAAGAATGGAACCAGGTCATGCGTAAACGCACAGACAGGATATTCCGACAGAATAATAAAGAATGGAATAACAAAAGACTTCACCAGGTATACGATAGACCGCACAGACAGGTTACTCCAACAAAATAATAAATAACGGAACCAGGTCATGCGTAAACGCACAAACATGATATTCCAACAGAATAATAAATAACGGAACCAGGTCATGCAAAACGCCCAGACAGAATGTTCCAACAGAATAATAAAGAATGGAATAACAGAAGAATTTCACCATGTATGCGGTACTTCACATAGACAGGTTATTCCAACATAATAATAAAGAATGGAATAACAGAAGAATTTCACCATGTATGCGGTACTTCGCATAGACAAGTTATTCCAACATAGTAATAAAGAATGTAATAATAGAAGAATTTCACCAAGTATTGGGTAGTCCGCGTATACATGTTATTCCAACAGAATAATAAAGAATGGAATAACAGAAGTTCTCTTCATGAATACGAAAGAAATAATACCCCTTACGAGTACAACAAATAATATCCCTTACCTTAGAAAAACTGGATATAGGAGTAGTGAAGTAGCATAATACTTTTCTTCTTTTTCTCTATAGTTTCTCTCTCTAGAGTTTTAGTGAATTCGTAAGAAATAATGAAGGAATGAGCTACTATTTATAGGAGAATGGACTGAATAGTAACTAATTCATGAACGGTCCATATTGATTTACTTTTAAACGGACGATCCATATTGATTTACTATGCAGTATTAATAAAATATTCTAATAAAACAAAATTTTTTAAATAAAATATAATATATTCTATTTATAATCTAATAAAACGAATAACTTTATAAAAGTATTCTGTTTTATATAAAAAGATTTTACTATGCAAACACTATGCAGGCACTATACAAACACTATGCATAATAAAATATAATATATTCTATTTAAAATCTAATAAAACAAATAACTTTATAAAATTATTCTGCTTTTATATAAAAAAATTTACTATGCAAATACTATGCATAATAAAATATAATATATTCTATTTAAAATCTAATAAAACAAATAACTTTATAAAAGTATTACATTTTATATAAAAGCATTTTACTATGCAAACACTATCAGCATACTATGCAAATACTATGCATAATAAAATATTATATATTCTATTTATAGTCTAATAAAACAAATAACTTTATAAAAGTATTCAGTTTTATATAAAAAGATTTTACTATGCAAATACTATGCAAGCACTATGCAAATACTATGCGTAATAAAATATAATATATTCTATCTATAATCAAATAAAACAAAACTTTATAAAAAGTTTTCTATTTTATTACATTTATAATAATAATAAAACAAAACTTATCACCTTTATTATAATTAACAATATTAATCGACCAGGTCGTTCCAAGGAAAGAGGAGGCTTTCAAATAAAGATTTCTCCCTATTGGCGCGCAATTAGGTGACCAAACCTCTCCTTGACAGAACTTCTAGACATCGTTAATATTGAAAATAATAATATTAATAACTTTGTTATCTCAATTATTGATTTCATAATATATAAAATATCAACAATAATTGAATCAAATAATGTGAGATACTATGCAACAATTACTGTAGCAATAATTGAATAAAATTGAGTGATTTTTCACGTAAGCATCAATAATCAATATCATGTGTTACTATGCAACCACGCGTATTCCTGTACTTTTAAAACCGGGTGTTTCAACAGTTTTAACGGTAAAACTTCTGCTGTTATTTTCAAAAAAATATTTTTGGCGTTTTCTCAATTCGATAATAATTCCATTGTGGGGTCCACCAATGATTGTACCGTCGTACAGATATTCCCCGACAAAAAGAATATTCCCCGACCAATCGAATATTATATAACAACTTGCATACATTTTAAGATTTATAAATACTATCCATAATTATAACATTATCTCAAATCTACACCATAATTTTGAAAAAAATATTTCGAGAAAATTAAATCTTTATTCGTAAAATTTGGGGTCTCACGTCGATACTGGAATAGTGAGGTAGCAGATTTCTCTTCTTCTTTCTCTCTATAATAATTGCTCTTGTGAGACTTAGTGAATTGAAGAGAAATGAAGGAAGAATGAGCTTCTATTTATAAGAAAATATAGTTTCAATAATTGCACATTTTTGGGATCGAAATATTACAGTATAATACCTTCCTCTTTTTCTTCATTTTTAATTTAGTCCTGCAAGTATTATCAAACTTGCACCACCTCCGCTAATAGTAAATCATGTGAATCAATAGTAAATCATGTGACTCAATAGTTCTAAACATGTGAAAAACATTAATTATAGTATAGTACCTTCATCTATACCTCCATTTTTAATTTGGTCATGCAAGTATTATCAATCTTGCACAAATTCCCCTAATAGTAAATCACGTGAATAAATAGTACACACATGTGAACACATAGTAATAAGCATGCGAATTAATAGCAATTAATTGCTCATTTATCCGATTAATTACCCGATTGGTGAATATAACTTCTAGACATTAATTATTATCAAAATAAATGTCGATTTTCACTAACACTAATAATTCCCACACAATGAAACTACCAATTTCATCTTTAATCAACACGATCTTATTCATCATTAATATTATAACTCACAATATTTAACTACCAGGTCGTTCCCAGGAAAGAGGGGGCTTTCCAATAAGGATTTCTCCTATCATGCCGCTTGATTAGATTATCTAACCTCTCCTTGACAGAACTTCTAGACATTGTTAATATTGCAAATAATAATATAAATAACTTTGTCGTCTCAATTATTTATTTAATAAGATAACATATTATGTAGATGATACTGTGACAATAATTGAATCAATAATATGAGAGATATGATGTAGCAATTACTGTAGAAATAATTGAGTATAACTGAGTGACTTTTTACGTAAGCATCAATAATCAATACCGTGTGCTACTATGCAACCACGTGTATTACTGTACTTTTACTACCGGGTAATTCAACAGTTTTAACGGTAACACTTTCGCCGATATAAAAAGATAATTCTATCATTTTCTTACTACGACAATACATCTGTTGTGGGGTCCACCAATGATTGTGCCGTCGTACGAATATTCCCTGTTAAAACGAATATTCCCCGACCAATCGAATATTTTGTAACAACTTACATACTTTGCAAAAAATTTCACATATCACCCTTAACTTTAACCTTTTATCAATTTAACTATTTACCAAAATAGAAAAATTGAATACTTTTATTTCATAAAATTCGGGATCTCACACCATTCTCATCAAAAAACATAATGAAATCAGAATTGTCAAATTCTTTTCCGTGATCAGATCGAATATAAACAATAGAGCTTCCCTGTTGATTTTAATTCTTAAAAAGAGCTAATAGCCTCATTTTTAAATTTTAGAAAATCAACCCATGTAAATCGTGAATAGTCATCAACCAAAACTAGAATGTATACAGCACCACCCATGCTGTGTTTAGGGATTGGTCCAACAATGTGTAATAACTCTAAGGGTCTAGAGGTTGACACAATAAACTTAGGTTTATATGATGCATGAATTTGTTTTCCTAATTCACAAGCTTCATAGATATGGTCTTTGAAAAATTTTAATTTAGGAAGACCACAGACATGATCTTTGGAGAAAATGTTATTTATGATTTTCATATTGATATGTCCTAGTCTGCGATGCCATAGCCAAGGATCTTCATTTGCAGATACAAGACATATGTTATCTAACTGAGAATAAGCATCTAAGTCACAAGTATACACGTTTTGATATCTAGGACAAACTAAGGTCAATTTACCAGTTTGATCAAAAATAGAGCAGTTATGTGTACTAAAGGATATTTTAAAACCACTATCACATAGTTGACTAATAGATAGAAGATTATACCTGAGTCTAGTAACTAACCGAACGTTGGAAATGGTTATATGTTTATTACCAACACATCCAACTCCAATTATTTTACCTTTATTGTTATCACCGAAAGTTACCTCACCAAAGTCTATATCTTGCAAATTTCTTAATTTGGACTTGTCTCCAGTCATATGTCTTGAGCATGCACTATCAAGATACCATTTGCTTTTATTCATATCAGCTGCAAGACATACCTACAATATATGTACTATTTTTACAAGTTGGTACCCTTTAATTTGAATGGTCCTTAGGGTGAGTTTTCCATTTTGTATAAGGAACATTTGAAGTTTCCTTTACAAAACTCGGCATAGGATAATCAATCTTAGTAGAAAGATGTAAGACCCCAAATTTTATGAAATGAAAGTATTCAATTTTATTACAATTATTATTTTATTTCGTAAATGGTTAAATTGATTAGAGGTTAAAGTTAAGGGTGATATGTGAATTTTTTTTGCAAAGTAAGCAAGTTGTTATAAAATATTCGTTTGGTCGGGGAATATTCTTTTTGTCGGGGAATATTCGTATGACGGCACAATCATTGGTGGACCCCACAATGAAAGTATTGTCGTAGTTAGAAAACGACAGAATTATCTTTTATTAAAAATAACGGCGAGTGTTACCGTTAAAACTGTTGAACTACCCGATAATAAAAGTAAAGTAATACGCGTGGTTGCATAGTAGCACACGATATTGATTATTGATGTTTACTTAAGAAGTCACTTAGTTTTATTCAATTATTGTCACAATATGTTATATTATTAAATCAATAATTGAGACAACAAAGTTATTCATATTATTATTTGCAATATTGACAATGTCTAGAAGTTCTGTCAAGGAGAGGTTTGGTCACTAATTGCGCACCAATAAGGAGAAATCCTTATCGGAAAGCCCCCTCTTTCTTGGGAACGACCTGGTTGTTAAATATTGTGAGTTATAATATTTATGATGAATAAGTTCGTGTTGATTAAAGATGAAATTGATAATTCCATTGTGTTGGGATTATTAGTGTTAGTGGAAATCGACAATTATTTCGATAATAATTGATGTCTGGAGGTTATATTGACCAATCAGGTAATTAATCGGATAAATGAGCAATTAATTGCTATTAATTCACATGCTTATAACTATGTGTTCACATGTGTGTACTATTGATTCACATGATTTACTATTAGGGGAGTTGGAGCGAGATAGATAATACTTGCATGACTAAATTAAAAATGGAGGTATAGATAAAGGTACTATACTATAATTAATTTTTTCACATGTTTAGAACTATTGAGTAAGTAGCATTCCTTGGGCACGTGATATCAAATCATGGAATATCTGTTGACCCAACAAAGATTGAAGAAATTCAAAGCTGGGAGCAACCCAAGTTAGTGACCGAAGTACGTAGTTTTCTGGGCTTAGCTGGTTATTATCGGAGATTCGTGGAAGGATTTTCTCGAATCGCTACTCCATTAACTCAGCTGACTCGAAAAGATACAAAATTCGGTTGGAGCGAGAAATGTGAGAAGAGTTTTCAAGAACTCAAGAGGAGACTCATTTCAGCACCTGTTCTGACAATACCATTTAGTTCGGAGGGATTTGTCATCTACAGTGATGCTTCAGGCAAAGGTTTAGGATGTGTTCTCATGCAACATGGGAAAGTCATAGCCTATGCCTCACGACAACTCAAAGAATATGAGAGAAATTATCATACTCATGATCTAGAGTTGGCAGTTGTCGTTTTTGTGCTTAAGATTTGGAGGCATTACCTGTATGGAGAGAAGGTGGAGATTTATACGGATCAAAAAAGCCTCAAATATTTCTTCACTCAAAAGGAACTCAACATACGACAAAGACGATGGCTTGAACTGTTGAAAGATTATGATCATACCATTCAATACCATCTTGGAAAAACAAACAGAGTAGCTGATGCATTGAGTAGAAGATTATATGCGGGTACGAGTGCGATATTGTCAAAGGATGGAGATAGATTAGCCTATTTTGTATGACTTACAAAGAATGGAGATAGAGTGCGAGAGTAGAGTAGCCCATTTTGTATGACTTACAAAGGATGGAGATAGAGTTAAAGACTCCATGAACCCATGTGATGATGACAAATATACGAGTAGAACCGAATTTAATCGATAAGGTTAAAGCTGCTCAAGCTATAGACCTGGAGCTAATGCGTATGAAGAAGAAAATACAAGAAGGTTCTATCCCGGAAGCAAGAATCGATGAAGAAGGAATAATTCGAGTCAACTCCAGACTTTGTGTTCCTAACGATTCTGACTTGAAGTATAAAATTATGATGGAGGCGCACAACACACCATTTGCAATCCATCCTGGGAGTACCAAAATGTATCGTGATCTTCGACATACATTTTGGTGGAGCAATATGAAGAGAGAGATAGCGGGGTTTATCTCAAGGTGTCTAACTTGTCAACGAGTTAAGGCAGAGCATCCACTTGAAATTTTAGAATAGAAGTAGGAGCACATTACCATGGACTTCGTTACTAGTCTTCCCAAGGTTTCTCAAGGTATAGATGCAATTTGGGTCATTGTTGATAGATTGACCAAGTCTGCCCATTTCTTACCGATATGAGAAACTTATACACTTGAACGTCTTGCTCATATATACATAAAAGAGATTATAAGATTGCATGGTATACCAGTATCCATAGTTTCTGATCGGGACCCAAGATTCACTTCAAGATTTTGGGTTAGTTTGCAAAAAGCTATGGGCACGAATTTACGATTTAGTTTGGCGTATCATCCTCAAACGGACGGACAATCAGAGAGGACTATTCAAACTCTTGAGGATTTATTAAGACTCTGTGTCCTTGACTTCAAAAGAAGTTGGGACAAGTTCTTACCATTGGTGGAGTTTTTCTACAATAACAGTTATCAAGCAAGTATTGGCATGGCTCCATTTGAGGCGTTGTATTGAAGAAAGTGTCGTTCTCAAGTATGCTGGGATGAGGTAGGTGAAGCAATGTTGTTGGGACCGGAGTTGGTACGTATGACTACGGAAAAGATTCAAACGATCCGACAACGTATAAAAACCTCACAAGATCGACAAAAGAGTTATGTTGATCTTCATTGAAAAGACGTGGAATTCAATATTGGAGATCATGTGTTGTTACGTGTTGCTCTATTGAAATGAGTTACGAGATTTGGAAAGAGAAGAAAACTCAATCCTCGATTCATTGGCCCATTTATAATCCTTAATCGAGTAGGAACTATGGCCTATAGACTCGCCTTACTGCCAAGTATGTCTCGTGTTCATAACATTTTTCACATATCTATGTTACATAAATATGTTAAAGACACGAACCACATTATTGAATTAGAACCAGATGAGACAGAGGAAGATTTAACGTATGAAGAGGTAGCTGTTAAAATCTTGGATAAGAAGGATCATATTCTACGCTCCAAGGTTATACCTCAAGTCAAAGTTTTATGGAGAAACCACGATGTGGAGGAAATGACATGGGAGTTAGAATCTGAAATGAAATTAAGGTATCCTCACCTCTTCGACATATCAGGTACGTACCCTAATTTCGAGGATGAAATTTCATAAGAAGGGGAGGTTGTAAGACCCCAACTTTTTTTTATAAAGATTAATTTTTCTCGAAATATATTTTTGAATATTATGGTGTGGATATGATATAATGTTATAGTTGTGCGTAATATTTGGAAAATTTTGCAAAGTAAGCAAGTTGATATAAAATATTCGTTGTGTCAGTGAATATTCGATTAGTCGGGGAATATTCGTTTTAACAGGGAGTATTTGTACGACAGCAGAATCATTGGTGGACCCCACAACGGAAGTATTATCGTAGTTAGAAAATGACATAAATATCTTTTTATAAAAATAATGGCTAAAGTTTTACCGTTAAACTGTTAAACTACTCGGTGGTAAAAGTAGAGTAATATGCGTGGTTGCGTAGTAGCAAACGGTATTGATTATTGATGCTTACGTGAGAAGTCACTCAGTTATACTCAATTATTGATACAATAATTGTTACATAGTATTTCACGTTATTTGATTCAATTATTGTCGATATTTTATATATTATTAAATCAATAATTGAGACGATAAAATTATTCATATTATTATTTGCAATATTAACAATGTCTAGAAGTTCTGTCAAGGAGAGGTTTGGTCACCTAATTGCGCACCAATAAGGAGAAATCTTTAATGGAAAGCCCCCTCTTTCTTGGGAACGACCTGGTTGTTAAATATTGTGAGTTATAATATTAATGATGAATAATTGTTGAAGTATTAAGAATGTGTTTATTGAAGATATGTGAATTACAAAAGTTAGAGGGGATTAATGCAAACTTGGAAAACTTTAGGGGTACTAAAGTGTAATAATAAGTTAAATCAATCTGGACCATTGATGGTGGTTTTAATAGTAAATCAATCTAGACCATCGGTGGTGGTTTTAATAGTAAATCAATCTGGACCATCGATGGTGGTTTTAAAAGTAAATTAATCTAGACCATCGATGGTGGTTTTAAAAGTAAATCAATCTGGATCGTCGGTGGTGGTTTTAAAAGTAAATCAATTTGGACTGTCGGTTGTGGTTTTAATAATAATCAATATGAACCGTTTATTTTAATAGTAAATCAATCTGGACCATTCATGAATTAGTTACTATTTAGTCCATTCTCCTATAAATAGAAGCTTAATTCTTCTTTCATTCTCACTAATTCACTGAGATTCACAAGAAACACTATAAAGAGAGAAACTATAGAGAGCAAGAAGAATAACCGTCTATGCGGATTACGTACCGTATGACTGGTGAAATCCATTTGCAGTCTTCGTATGTTAATTCTTTTCATATTCTTAAATCTAAACTTACTATGGTAAGTATTGCTTCTATAATTCTTGAAATTAGTGGAATATCCATAAGTTTTGCGCTTCATCCAGTATCATTTTATTGGAATATTAATATGAACTTTCTTATTAAATATCAATATTTTCACCCGAAGTATTATTCACGAGTTACTTTTCATGGGTTACTATTCACCCAGTTTTACTATTCACTATAATATTATTCACTCAGGTATTCAGGACACTTTTCATGTAGGGGTACTATTCACAATTTACTATTCACGAGTTACTATTCACCCAGTTTTACTATTTACTATAATGTTATTCACTCGGGTATTTGGGGCACTTTTCATGTCGAGTACTATTCACGGGGTACTATTCCCGAAATACTATTCACGGGTTATTATTCTCTTCAGGAAATGAGAACGTAGCCGAAACTAGTCGGGGAACGGAATGATGGCCCGAGATGGTGTTATAGTAGTGCTCATTATTCTATAAAATAGTGTGCCAATAAATGTAATGAGGACTCTATTTGAGTTTGGATATTATCTAGATGACAATATTCGTGTAAAAACTCTCAGCTCATGTTGTATAATTAAGTTTGTATTTGTATTCTGTACCATGTATTAGCGACCTAAGATGGGTGATGTATACCTATTTTGGGGGCGTCACACAACCCAAACAAGATAGAGCAGCCGGTAAGTCGATAATACCAATGGTAGCAGTCATCGAAGCGGTGACAACAAACGTGGAGGGAATCAATATGCCAGAAAGGGATTGGAAACTTCATTTAGCCCCTCCTGACAAGGACCCCTCAGGCCCTGGCTTCTTGTTATTGTAGTTGTTGATGTTGTTGGTGCTGATCTGCTAAGATGTCATTAAGCTCTGAACATCTTTTGTACTTAACACACAGCTCTGGCATTTATGGAAGCATTTGAGTAGAACTCCTTAACCATTTCAGTATATACTCGAGTGCTTGCCTCAAGACATTATGAGAATCCAGCTTTCTTCACAAGTTCAAGAATGTCTCTGAACTTCTTTTTAGATTTCTCAAATGACTTGGTTCTGAGCTGAATGCCAGTGATTACTCGCCAATCTTCCATTAGAATGGTTCGAGGAATATGAGTATTTGATTCAGAAAGATTTATGAGAAATAACTGATTGTGAATTGGGCTCTGTTTAATTGATTTTGGCTTCGAAGAGGATTCTAGGGTTTGAAAATGGGAGAGAGAGAGTTTCGATAATTTCTGATAAATGTTTGCAGATTTTGAATTTGTCTTTATGGCAGTTCCCTCTGACTTTGCATAAGCAGTTATGTGTTAACTAGCCATTGGTTGCACGATGCCCAATAAAGAACTGTAACTCCCCATTAACTTTTCAGTTAGATGTCTCTTTTAGAAGAATAGACGTTTGATTGATAGTTGACCTCTTCGGTTCGTAGAGTAGCATAATAAGGCAGCTATGGACTATACGTTTTTCTTTGTTGACTCAACGATCAACTTTTGATAGATGTTGCAGTGGATGGTTTTGACATACTACTAATTTTAAACCTGCATGGCACAACCACTGATGTACTTAATGAGGCCTTGGGCATTTTTCTTCAGCAGGACATCTTTCCAACCAGCATTCGAACTTATTTCCCATAATCTGAATGTTTGAGAAATTGTCCTGTTCTTCCAAGCTCCTTATGGGTTAGAGTAACCTCTTATAAGACTGCGATCGTCGAGTCTGTTTCTACGATCGCTGAGGTGGCACTGTGATCGTTGACAATCTTGGTCCTTGAGATGAACTTGACTAAGCAATCCTTCTAGGTTAAGGTAGCCCAGGAAGGGCCAACCTCTTAGAATGAGCTAAGGGTCAGGTTTGTCCCTGAGGCACTTTCCAGATGAAGTACTTTAGGAGTAGTTTGCACTGGTATCTCATTTGACCTTTTCTAGTGGGGAGGTTCTCTCCCAACTTTAGACAATTGCATTTGTTGTAATCGTGGTGTCCTCCTTCCCTTACACTACGATCAGATGTTTGATCGTAAGCACTCCACAATTTTGAGTTGGGTGGCTGATAGGTTATCAGTAGTAAATTTTGAGACGTTCCTACTGACTATTGATCTTCATTTGGTTCATCAGCCACAAAGTTTTGAAACTCTAGCTGGTACATTTCTTCATAGAATATTTCAGTGCTGTTGTTCCTTAACAGATCACTGCTCCCCCATGGTTGATGTTGTCTTTTCAATGAGGTGTGATTTCTTTTTCTTCATGTACATTAGGAAGCATCCCTTCATATCTCCTTCTGACTGAAATCATTAAATATTCTCATATCGTAGAAATGGGCATCTTCAAGGTTGATCATTCTACGATCCTTTGACAGCACTACCAACGTAGTCTTCTATTACAGTTTGTACTTGTGGAGTTCTGCTCCCGTAATGAGTTCCTCATGTTTGATGCTCGATTATCCACTGTGGTGAGCTTCCGTGAGGATTCTTCTCTTATGACCTGCTTTGAATGATTGAGCATCTAAGACCCTCTTACATCTTTGGTTGAATGACTTGCTTCCTTATAAGGATCAGCAACAATGTGAGCTTCATTCAGATTAACTCAGCAAGTCTTCCAGGACAGGCTTTGACATATAGGAGTTTTATTAGAATCATTTCTAAGCAGTCTTAAGCCTTCTACTGGTTGAATTTTCTTGACTGAAGTCTTCTGCTTTAGCATTTCTTAGTGTGGCCAGATGGACCAGGTACCTGCAGGTTATAAGTTTCTATTTTTGGTACCCATGGTTAAATGGGTCCCGCTAGGTTAGCTTTCTAAACCCCCGTTCCTCATATATTTGGATAATCATCATATTGATCACCAACAGTCATATTCTTGCATGTAACTAATTTAGATAATACATTTTAAGATGTATGATGGTGAGTGTGTGTGAGATTTGTTTTTTTTTTAATAAAACACTCTTTTTCTTTGATGGTTTCATCATTCGCTATGTTATGTTCACAGGGTTTAAATGTTCACTGAGTGAGAATCAACTCTACAATTTTTTTATATCTGGTTGATTCATGGAGGTGATTAGTTTCTACAAATCTCCAAGATGCTCTTGTAGAACTGATCATACTCTGTGTATTATTAAACACTTAGACCATAGGTTGTACATGCATACTAACCCATCAGCAACGGTCACTTCACATAAAATTAATTTAACCTGTGATGCTCTTATGACCCATTTAAAATTTCTTTCAAGATGTCATCTTCAACCTAAAAATTGGATGGAGAGAAAGTTTATAGGCATCTGAGTTTCCACCCTTAGTGTACTTTCTCTCTTCACCTTTTTAGGTAGATTATGATTCCTTGAAAGAACACTGTTATAGTTCATAAGGAGGTGAAATCATGATGTACATATTTCTATTAGTGAGGAACCGTACCTTTTTACTGTCAGTTTCTTAACAGTCATTTATCTAAGATATATTGAGTTTAGGCAATGATGTGCATAGTTTCTCAATTTCTCCTAACAGCTAGCTGCTCTAGTTGACTTTCAATCAATAAGTCGTGGTTTTGAAGATTCAAGCTAAGAGAATATCAACATCTTTAGTTTTATGACATCCTTGAGTTCATAAGGTTTACATCCAGCTGCAGGTTGGCCAGACACATGTTTGAGAAGTTTTTCTTTTTTCTTTGGATAAGCATTACTTAGCATGTATGGCCTTTTCATCTTTTTAGGTTGGTAGATATTTGATTCTTTTTTGTTGATGTCTCTTGAGCTTTCTAGCCTGGTCTTCAGACTACAAGATAGACCGCGAGCAAGGATTGGTCTTGTTGATATGGAAATCAAGAAAATGGACCAATGGGAGCAGCTTTAGGTGTATATGCACATTTACTTGTACACAATATTTCTAACGTGTAAGCTCATTTGCATATAACAAGTTACTTACTACTAAACTAAGTTTAGAACAATGTTTGTGCCTAGGATCAGACTCAAAGCGATTAGCTTTTGAATATAGCATGAGAACTTGCTCTCTAAGTTAATAGATCCTTTTTAAATTCAAATACTTTTGTGGTTTATTTTGTATTGCTAATAATTTAGCATATGACAAACATAAGAATCTTTTTAAGCACACCGAAATAAGTAAAAGATCCCTTTCATTGATATATTCATAATCATATATACATTGTTCGTAGAGTTAGTTCAGTAGTAAGTAGTTAAGTCATACATAGTAGTTATAGTAGTTAATATACATAATGTAAATGACATAAAGTAAAAGCCACATGGGGTTTTAAGTGATTTAGAGGCTCAAGCTCCTAATCCAGTCTTTTGCTTTCAACTAGCAGGATTTCCACTAAGGAAGGGCAACACCCTGAATCACTAAGATTCCTTCAAGGCCAGCAGCCTTGGGACTTCAGTTCACTAAGAACTCTTCAAGGTCAGCAGCCTTGGAACTTCTCTAGTTCCCTAGGACAAGGACCCCTCAGGCCCTTGCTTCTTGTTGTTGTAGTTGTTGATGTTGTTGGTGCTGAGCTGCTAAGATGTCATTATGCTCTGAACATCTTTTGTACTTAGTAGCTTGGTTTGGTCCTCTGTACATTCTGCTTTGAGTTTGGACCACATCTTATTTGGTCCAGCTGATCTTTACTCTTTTTTGCTCATCTTCATCTGATGTCAGCTGTGCTACATCACCATCTAGATTTGCTAAGTCCCTGAGCTTTTGGTAGACTTCGTCTGGCACTTAGCAATCCCTGAACCCTTCTTGAATGTTTTGTAGACATGGTTCTGCACTTGTTCAGTTTCAGCTTTAGGTTCATGGTGATTCGTAGAGTGGCTCTCCTGATCTTCTTTGTACTCTGCCACTTTTCTGAATGTTATCTTCTTGGCCTTCTCGGCTCTCAGCTTGGCTTCCATCTTCAGTGCCACTTCCACCTATGTACTATCACTGTCACTGAGACTTGTTCTATTAATCTTTGGTGGAACTCGTAGAGTCAACAATAGCATTCAACAACTCAATGATTATACAACATAGCAATTATCAGCAGCTCTTGATCT
Source organism: Panax ginseng (assembly GCA_020205605.1). Classification (NCBI taxonomy): domain Eukaryota; kingdom Viridiplantae; phylum Streptophyta; class Magnoliopsida; order Apiales; family Araliaceae; genus Panax; species Panax ginseng. Next base: position 66,871,088 of record CM035127.1, read on the forward strand.
TTGAAGCTCTGTTGATTTATAATACTTTCCAATCTTCCCGTTGGAAGGTAGCCATTGAAAGCTATTCAAATTGCTTCACAGATCTCGAGTTATTTTGTGCAGACTGCAGATGTGACATGACCTCTTTTTTTGACTTTCTGACACTGCAGTCTACTATTTCACCTACCCCGTCAGATATGTTACTTTGATGTCTCGGGCAGGTCGGCGACTTTATTTCCCCCTTCTGATTACTTGATCAGAGGTTGTCCTTGCATTGATGCTCTCAATAAGCTTTTGTCCGAATGCCAGCCTTCAGATTAAACCGTTGCCAATACTTCAATCCTCAGTTGTTCGAACTCAACGATTCTGATGCACTTCTTCTTGGACCTGATCATAGTGTCTTATTGACTGATGCTTATTGACATGTAGAGTCAGAACTACGATCTTGAAGAGTGTTCACTTGATCTTTAGTGAAGAACAACCCATCCTTCTTTCGTGCAGTGCTTCAACACTTCTGTTTGCCTCGACTGCACTCAAATACTGATGGCTTGACTCCTTGCTCTGGCCCCATCTGAATAACAAGACACTTCAGATTTGTCGCGTGTTCAACTCGCTTTCTCCTTGTGATCTCCCGTTCACTTATCATTAATTGACTGACAAAATGCTTAATCACTTTAGCCTTCTTCATCAGAGGCTGACCAGTATCTTGGTGTATACTCCATCAGTTTCTTCTTTGTTTGGCAAACACTATGATCCTGGTTACTTCCAAGATCGTTGTCATCTTTCCACTTGACAGCTACTGCATATGCTGACTTTCCTTAGTTAGCAACTGAAGTCTTCTTATGATCATCTCGTGGAAGACTTCATCTTGAATGGCTTTACAACTCAATCTGGATGCTAATTGGGTTGATGTTTAGATCTTCTATTAGCTTGCATGTCATTCGTTAAGTGCTCTCTGGCTTCCTTTAAGTGAGATGTATCTTTGCAGTACCAACCAGAGGCTTCATTCCTTTTGATATTCTGGGAATGCTCAATTGTTGAGAATCATGTTTTCTCTACGATTCTACCTTTGTTTTGTGAACACATCTATTGAGGTCTTAGCTCTGCACTCTACGATTCAGCTTCGACTGTGACACTACGACTTCGAGATCAGATCTTGACACTATGATTTATGTCATTGTGCTTGTTGTCTTCATCTGATCTTGCTCGACTACAATCTCTACTTTTGATACGATCAGTAGACTCTACGACTCTGAGTGATGATTCTTGACTTGGCTTTGACATTAGTAGACTCTACGACTCCGAGTGTAGTCTACGATTCTTGACTTGGCTTCGACAGATGCTCGGTCGGCTCATAGGCAAGCTATCTCTACGATTCTGAACATGACTTCCTCACCAGACTACGGCTTCGAGGAAGCTTTTCTCGACACACTACGATCCTTCCTCATTTCTCCTGGCAGTCTACGAACTCTGAGATCTACTATCTTGCAGACTACGATTCTGCCTCGATAGCTTTCGAGTTATCCTTAACTCTCCTGGTAGACTACGATGTTTGGTACAGTGCTCGATGATCAGACAAGCCTATCTATTACATCATACGATCAACCTAACATGCTTGATCTTTCTATGTTTATAGTCCTTGTATATCATTTCTTTTTAAGGACTTTACAAAGATATTTTGCTTATGTAGGATCAACCTAACATATTTGATCAATTCATTCTAAGTCCTTGTACATATATTTCTATAATCTATAAGAGGACTTTACAGCTTTTCTTAAAGCAAGCATACTTGCATATTAATTCATCTCATTTGACCTTTTCTAGTGGGGAGGTCCTCTCCCAACTTTAGACAATTGCATTTGTTGTAATTGTGGTGTCCTCCTTCTCTTACACTACGATCAGATGTTTGATCATAGGCACTCCACGATTTTGAGTTGGGTGGCTGATAGGTTATCAGTAGTACATTTTGAGACGTTCCTACTGACTATAGATCTTCATTTGGTTCATCAGCCACAAAGTTTTGGAACTGTAGCTGGTACATTTCTTCATAGAATATTTTAGTGCTGTTGTTCCTTAACAGATCACTGCTCCCCCATGGTTGATGCTGTCTTTTCAATGAGGTGTGATTTCTTTTTCTTCATGTACATTAGGAAGCATCCCTGCATATCTCCTTCTGACTAAAATCATTAAATATTCTTATATCGTAGAAATGGGCATCTTTAGGGTTGATCATTCTACGATCCTTTGACAGCACTACCAACGTAGTCTTCTATTACAGTTTGTACTTGTGGAGTTCTGCTCCTGTAATGAGTTCCTCATGTTTGATGCTCGATGATCCTCTATGGTGAGCTTCCATGAGGATTCTTCTCTTATGACATGCTTTGAATGATTGAGCATCTAAGACCCTCTTACATCTTTGGTTGAATGACTTGCTTCTTTATAAGGATCAGCAACAATGTGAGCTTCATTCAGATTAGCTCAGCAAGTCTTCCAGGACAGGCTTTGACATATAGGAGTTTTATTAAAATCATTTCTGAGCAGTCTTAAGCCTTCTACTAGTTGAATTTACTTGACTGAAATCTTCTGCTTTAGCATTCCTTAGTGTGGCCAGATGGACTAGGTACCTGCAGGTTATAAGTTTCTATTTTTGGTACCCATGGTTAAATGGGTCCCGCTAGGTTAGCTTTCTAAACCCCCGTTCCTCATATATTTGGATAATCATCATATTGATCACCAACAGTCATATTCTTGCATGTAACTAATTTAGATAATACATTTTAAGATGTATGATGGTGAGTGTGTGTGAGATTTGTTTTTTTTTTAATAAAACACTCTTTTTCTTTGATGGTTTCATCATTCGCTATGTTATGTTCACAGGGTTTAAATGTTCACTGAGTGAGAATCAACTCTACAATTTTTTTATATCTGGTTGATTCATGGAGGTGATTAGTTTCTACAAATCTCCAAGATGCTCTTGTAGAACTGATCATACTCTGTGTATTATTAAACACTTAGACCATAGGTTGTACATGCATACTAACCCATCAGCAAAATCAGTTCACATAAAATTAATTTAACATGTGATGCTCTTATGACCCATTTCAGATTTCTTTCAAGATGTCATCTTCAACCTAAAAATTGGATGGAGAGAAAGTTTATAGGCATCTGAGTTTCCACCCTCAGTGTACTTTCTCTCTTCACCTTTTTAGGTAGATTATGATTCCTTGAAAGAACACTGTTATACTTCATAAGGAGGTGCAATCATGATGTACATATTTCTATTAGTGAGGAACCGTACCTTTTTACTGTCAGTTTCTTAACAGTCATTTATCTAAGATATACTGAGTTTAGGCATTGATGTGCATAGTTTCTCAATTTCTCCTGACAGCTAGCTGGTCCGGTTGACTTTCAATCAATCAGTTGTGGTTTTGAAGATGCAAGCTAAGAGAATATTAGCATCTTTAGTTCTTTGACATCCTTGAGTTCACAAGGTTTACATCCAGATGCAGGTTGACCAGACACATGTTTGAGAAGTTCTTCTTTCTTCTCTGGATAAGCATTACTTAGCATGTATGGCCTTTTCATCTTTTCAGACTGTTGGATGTTTGATTCTTTTCTATTGATGTCTCTTGAGCTTTCTAGCCTGGTCTTCAGACTAAAAGATTGACCGCGAGCAAGGATTGGTCTTGTTGATATGGCAATCAAGAACATGGACTAATTTGAGCAGCTTCAGGTGTATATGCACATTTACCTGTACACAATATTTCCAATGTGTGAGCTCATCTGCATATAACAAGTAACCTACTACTAAACTAAGTTTAGAACAATGTTTGTGCCTAGGATCAGACTCAAAGCGATTAGCTTTTGAATATAGCATGAGAACCTGCTCTGATACCAATTGTTAGTTCGCAGTAGGCACAATAGATCTAGAAGAGGGGGGGAGGGGGTTGAATATATCCTTTTTAAATTCAAATACTTTTCTGGTTTATTTTGTATTGCTAATAATTTAGCATACGATAAACATAAGAATCTTTTCAAACACATCGGAATAAGTAAAAGATCCCCTTCATTGATATATTCATAATCATACATACATTGTTTGTAGAGTTAGTTTAGTAGTAAGCAGTTAAGTCATACATAACAGTTAATGTACATAATGTAAATGACATAAAGTAAAAGACACAAGGGGTTTTAAGTGGTTCAGAGACTCAAGCTCCTAATCCATTCTTCTGCTTTCAACTAGCAGGATTTCCACTAAGGAAGGGAAGCACCCAGAATCACTAAGATTCCTTCAAGGCCAGCAGCCTTGGGACTTCAGTTCACTAAGAACTCTTCAAGGCCAGCAGCCTTGGAACTTCCCTAGTTCGTTAGGAACTCTTCAAGCCCAGTAGGCTTGGAAACTTCATTTAGTCCCTCCGGACAAGGACCCCTCAGGCCCTGGCTTCTTGTTGTTGTAGTTGTTGATGTTGTTGGTGCTAAACTGCTAAGATGTCATTAAGCTCTGAACATATTTTGTACTTAGCAGCTTGGTGTGGTCCTCTTTACATTCTGCTTTGAATCTGGACCACATGTTCTTTGGTGCAGCTGATCAGATTCAACTTCGACTGTGCAGACACTATGACTTCGAGATCAGATCTTGACACTAAGATTTTTGTCGTTGTGCTTGTTGTCTTCATCTGATCTTTCTCGACTACGATCTCTGCCTTTGATACCATTAGTAGACTCTACGACTCTGAGTGTAGTCTACGATTCTTGACTTGGCTTTGACATTAATAGACTCTACGACTCCGAGTGTAGTCTATGATTCTTGACTAGGCTTCGGCAGATGCTCGATCGGCTCGTAGGCAGGCTGTCTCTACGATTCTGAACATGACTTCCTCACCAGACTACGGCTCCGGGGAAGCTTTTCTCGACACACTACGATCCTTCCTCGTTTCTCCTGGCAGTCTACGAACTCCGAGATCTACTATCTTACAGACTACGATTCTGCCTCGATAGCTCTCGAGTTATCCTTGACTCTCCGGCGGATCACGATTTACAGTGCGAAAGCTTTCGACGATCAGACAAGCCTATCTATTACATCATACGATCAATCTAACTTGCTTGATCTTTGTAACGACCTAGAAATTTGGATTTTCCCAGAATTTAAGTTTAAAGAATTAGTTATTAATAAAATACATTTTTATTAATAATATTATGTGTTATGTGTTTATTAATCATTCTAGAACCTAGGATGATTATAAGTCGGGAGGATTCTGGCTACGAGCTAGGTTGAACGAGTAAGAATTTTTAAGACACAAATAAAAATTTTCCGGGAACAAAATATTTCTGGGGAAAAGGATGAAATATGCACTATTAACCTGACGAAACCTAAGGGTTAGGGTTTGAATAACCTCAGGGTTAAGGGTTAAGTAAACTCAGCCCTTAAGACATGAATAGTAAGTAGGTTAAGAGGGGCGAAATGACTATTTTGCCCTTGCTTTGGATTTTCTATAAATAGGAAGCTAACTTTCATTTTAAAGGAGATTTTTGAAAATTCTATAACATGAAAGAAAGAGAGAGAGAGAGAGAGAGAGAGAGAGAGAGCTTGGAGAAGATGAGGAAAGAAGAGAATGAGTATGAATGATCAGATCGAAGGTGATCGTGAAATAAAAAAGCTTGCGAATCGCCGGCTTTGTCTAGCGGAAGAAAAATAAAGAAGAGAGGACCTAAAACCTAGTAGAATTTAAATTTTCTTTAAGTCCTATATGTTTAAAACATAAATTAATGAGAATAAGAAGTAGATGAGGTTATGAATGATTTCATATGGTTGAAATCATGAGAAATAATGAAAATAAGAATTTGAAGTTTAGTAAATAAATTTCTTAAGTAAGTATAAGATTCGTAATGAATTAGAACGATCCGAGTGGATTATATAAATAAGTAAGGAATAATGTTCTATAACATCAAATTCCAATAAAAAGTGAAATCGTAATCCAAAAATATCGATTAAAATGAAGAACGAACGAAGAACACGAAGAACATGCGAAGAACACGAAGAACGTTGTTGATGAACAAATTTAAAACCATCGTAGGATATTTGTTGTTGATAGATAAGTTTAAAACCATCGTGTATAAGTTAGATGCATATTTCTTGGTTAAGAACAGTAGAAACATTCATGAAGAACGGATTAAAACTTAGCTTTAACGAAGTTATGGTGAAAATTTCATAAAAGACAAACGAGAATTAGAAAGTTAGTAAATGAACCTGAACGTGTAGGGTTTCATAAGAATGTAAGAGAACATAGAAAACATGAGTCGTGGACTAAAGAATGAATGAATTCCGAGTTCGGATGACCGAATTACGGATGAACAAACGAAGAGCGTTAAAAACGTAAAACGAATGAAGGGTGAAGATCAAGCCAATCGAATGGCAAATTAACGGATTCAGAACAAAGTCCTGTCCAGGGGGGTATTGAAGTATGTAATATAAGGGAGAGAAAGGCTTTTGAATGACCTCATTCCAATCTATAACGAATAAGTTATGAAAGCGGGAAGTAAGCGTCTCAAATTGGATTTAACACTTAGAGAAATTTTCTAGGGTTAGGGTTTGAGTCAGCAATGCCTGACCATGCCTTTGTATGGTGGCAGGCTGCAATACATGCACCATGAAGTCGGCATCGCAAACTTGCGCCGTGGCGTGAGAGATAAAGAAGAGAGTGGCGCCGCAGTACCAATGTAGGGAAAAAGCTAGAGAAGAGCTTTTAACTGCTCAACTTATGGGGGAAACATAAGGAAAGATAAAGAAAATAATGTTCAACTAATGTAACCCTTAATCTAGTAAATTAAACCTTTAATGAAGGTTGAATAAAAATATTAAATAAGAGATAAGCGTGAAGCGTATAGACGCTGTGTACGCAACGCTATTGCGATAAACGAGCGGTCTTAGCATACAACGAATGATATGGCTTTGACATTAAGAATGACTAATGAACATGGGGTTCAAGTAATGGATAACGAAAGTATTAAGTAATATAGGAATTGTGATGCCCCCAAAATAGGTCCAATCCATCCAACCTATTCTGAGTGGCCAAATACATGGTACATAAAATAACTACAACTTTATAAGTACAATTGTCATGCAAAATACAACAACACATATACTGTGAATTTTAATACCAACTGTGACTCATGTCCCAACTATGGATAACACCTCACATTGATACATTACATAAATGTACAGTCAATAACTGTTTTAGAATTTAAAATCTTTGGGAAGTGCTCAAGGAAACCTTCGTACATGGGAGGTCATGCGTCTAGGTTATGATAGATATCATATGACTGGAGAATTATCCTTGGTTGATCCAATAGACCCTAAAGAAAAACAAGAAGATTACTATCATGTTCCTTCCAATGGTGAGTCTTCTCTTAACATATAACTATCTTGACCGTCTACAATTGAACATTATGTTTCAACCAAACTCCAAGATCATATAGGTAGTGCTCGTAGATATACTCAGCAAGTGGATGTGCACAACCATGTCTTATGATAACTTGTAGATCATTAGACATCTTATATAATAGTGGCAAAACACCCTTCCAAACTTAGGTTCACCTCACCCTATTTGGTTCACTAAATTAAATATCAAATGACGTATACAATACGACACACTTATCTAAAGTTCTCAATAAAATTAATTCCATACTATTTAGGGAGAACCTCAACAGCTATAGACCATCGTTCTATTCCCCTATTATCCCCGCTCGACCCAGCTACACTCTTATTACCTGAAAGGAATTGTGAAGCAAAAGGGTGAACACAACTAGCTCAATAAAGAATATCATGACATAAGATAATTAAATTATCAATAGTCTTCATCAGTAATAAATCATAGATTTAGAACATATGGTAGATGATAATACTTTTCAACCATAGTTGCAGTGGAACGAGCAATCCATTAGAAGAGTCAAATAGACCATAAAGTCTATTATCTTCTCCATGTTAAAAGTCCACCAACAATGTTTTATCCTTGTAACATCAATCAACAGTTCCTGTCCACAATCCTGTGAATAACTCATAATCATAATTGTGATTCTAAATTCCCCTTCTGATCCAGGACAAAGATAATTTTTATCACCTGTCTTTACCTAAAACATCAAAGATCATGGTTATACCAAATCACAGTTCCTGTTCATAATCATAAATTTATCTTTGCACTACGGGCCAAAGATATTCATTAACAGATCATCTTTGCACTACAGGCCAAAGATATTCAACAACAGTTCATCTTTGCACTTATAGGCCAAAGATATTCAACATCAGGTCATCTTTGCACTACGGGCCAAAGATATTAATATCTCAAAGAAATACATAATCATTTCAGAATTTATATAAACCATAATTATAACCATGTTGATCAATTCACCTTTGCACTTAAGCTAAAAATATTTAATTGTAAATTCATTGGTCATGATCATACCAGTCAACAATTTAACTTTGCACTACTAGCCAAAGAGAACTCATAGTCACGATCATACCAATAATCTACCTATCTTTACACTCAAGCCAAAGAGAAATTTCTTCTCCAGGATTATAAAAATATTATATATGATAATAAATATGATCAACAACTGCATTTAATTTCAATAGTAAGATTCATAAATCAATGATTTCATAACACCTTAATCCAAATGTTATAAATCAGTTATTAATCTCATAATCTAATATTATTAATATTACCACAATATTTTAATCATTTCGTTAACTTATAAATAATTTATTTTAATTGTTTACACGTTACTAATTAATGCATTTAATCATCCTAAAATGCCAAACTCATAAGATTTCATCACCAATAACCAAAACCCTCATCAAAAATCTGCATATACCTCATATAGGATTCTCAAGCCATAAAATCCTATTTTCCAATTTTCTTACTTCACATAACATATTTAATTCATTTACTCATAACTAGTCCATTTTCATGAAAAATACCAAATCAGTACAAAAAAATTTTCTTTTCAGGGATTTCGCAGAACATAGTCCCATATTGAACATATATTTTTCTCGGAATTTTTAAAATTCATTTATTATTTTTCATATGGCCAAAAATATCTAGATATTTATCATAAATTGTACTTTCATCCAAAAATTCTGAAATTTACAGAGTATACTGATATTATATAGATGTACTCCCAATAAAAATTTCATCAATTTTGGAGTTAACCACAAGGAGTTATAAGGGTTTACTTTTAAAATAGTATTTTCTCATAAAATTCATAACTCTTAATCTATACATCCAAAAATCGCCATTTTTTGACACAATCAAGAAAACTCATCAAATTATTATTTCAAATTTTTCCAGAATTTTTGAGAGTCGAAAAAATTACAAAACTGAAAAACATAATAACCCTTAAAATCCCTTACCTCAAAAGAGCAGTATTTGTGACTGGAATATCGGATGTAAAGCCGAAGGAAACTTGCACTGAATAGCAACTCTCCAAGTATCTAAATACTCACAAAAATACGCTCGACAATATAGAGAGAAAGAAAACTTGTTTCTGGTGTGATTTTCAATTCTAACTTAAGGGCCTATTTATAGGAAAATGCTAGAACGCCATAAGAGACTAAATAATAAAATATTATCTCCCTACGCACGCCACTTTGAAAAATCAACAGCCATCACAGTGGGGCCCACCCAAAAATCAGCCACCTTTCCCAACAACCAGAAGTCGGTCCCACCCAATTTTAATAAAAATCATTTTATTTTTCGAAACTTCAATAATTCATAGAAAATAGCCCGTTTATCAGAAAAATACAAATTTTATGTCTATTCCACATGAAATCGAATTCTCTACAACTTTGTAGCTTGAAGTTTTTCCAAATTTTAGACAGAAAATATCTGAAATCCATAAACGGACGATTTTTAACACCTTTTAAAATTCATAACAAATCATGCATAAATTTTTAACGGTTCAAAATTTGTGGACATATACTCAACTTGTGTATGTATAACATATCCAAAAATCACCATGATCCAACGGTCGAATTAAAATTATAACTCACGCAATAGAGCTTTAAGAACACCGATTTGATCTTTTAATACCTCCAATCCGACAAAATACTAATAAAACACCTCAACATTAATTCCTTCATTTATAACCACATAAATAAATCCATCATTTATATCCGTATCAAATAAATATTTCCTTATCATATAAATTAATAATTAATTATTCACAAATAATATTACAGAATCACAATAATGACAACCAGGCAGTTCCTAGGAAAGAGGAGGCTTTTCGATACAGATTTCTCCTTACTAGCGTGCAATTAGGTGACCAGACCTCTCCTTGACAGAACTTTCTAGACATTACCAATAATGCTATCTAACAATATTATTCAAATAATATAAATTATTGATCTGATAATAGAAAATATTGTGTCGTGACAATTATTGAAACAACAATAATATAAAATATCAACGCAGTAATTATTGAATCAATAAAATAAAATATTGAACAGTAATTACTGTAATAATTATTTAGTAGTGCCTTCTTACGTAAGAATAAATAATTCAAAAATACTATGCAATACCGTGTGCTACTGTGTAACCACGCCAGCGTATTACTATATTTTAACCACCAGGTAATCCAACAGTGTTAACGGTAACAATTGCGTTGTTGTTTATAAAAAAATCAAACTTGTCATTTTCTTCATCCGACAATTATTTTGTTACGGGGTCCACAAATGGTTGAGCTGTCGAACGAATATTCCCCGACAGCAAGAATATTCCACGACCAAACGAATATTACCCAACAGAAATGAGTATTTTATAACCACTTGCGTATTTTGAAAATTTTATATATATCACCCTTAACTTTAAACTTTTATCAATTTAACCATTTACTTAATAATAATTAAAAAAAAAATTGAATACTTTTATTTCATAAAATTCGGGGTCTTACAATCTCCCCTCCTTATGGAATTTTGTCCTCAAAATTTACGTACCTGGTATTTCAAAGAGTTGAGAATACCTTGCTTTCTTTTCAGATTCCATCTTCCCTGTCAGTTTGATTTCTCCATTGCTCATCTCCTATATTTCAGATATCATTCTAGAATACAGCTTCAAAACAAAGGTTAATTGAACAAATTAACATAACACATAATATCCCGATATTATGACTGACCAACAAATAAGCTTAGGTAGTGTGACGCCCCCAAAATAGGTATACATCACTTATTCTGAGTTGCCAAATACATGGTATAGAATACAAATACAATCTTAAATATACAACAAGAGAGCTGTGAGTTTTAATACAAACATTGTCTTCTAGACAATATCCACTCTCAGAATAAGTCCTCATTATATTTATTAACACACTATTTAACAGAATAGTGAGGACTACTAATACTATCATCTGGACCGTCACTCCATTCCCCGACTAGTCCAGGCTACGTTCTCATTTCCTGAAGAGAACAGTGAAAGAAAGGGTGAGCTCAACTAGCCCAGTAAGAAATATTATGACTAAGACAATACAGAATAAATTATCATTAGTCTTAACAATGTTAAACTGATAAAATACAATAGACATCAAGTTTAACTGCAACGGAACATGCAATCCATTAAAAGAATCAAGTAGAGAATAAAATCTACTATCTTTTATGATTTAAAAGGTTTTCATCACTTTTATCGCTGGGACTCAGCTTAATAAATAATCCACATCATCCCTGCACTACGGCCAAGGATATTCATTAGTATCACAACCACAATTTATCCATGCACTACGGACCAAGGATATTTGTGTATTCATTAATGGTCATGATCATGCCAACAACTGTCCATCAATGCACTACGGGCTAATGAGAACTTTTACCAAATCATTTGTAACATTACGGTCATGATTACACCGAATAATCCTTGGTCATAATCATACCAAGTCCATCTATACACTACAGGCCACAAATGACTTTCAACAAAATATAAATATGAGGATGATGACAATGATATAAGAATTCAATAAAACAAGTTCAAGAATTAATTTATTCAGGAACTAATAACGTCCGAATTGTCAACATGATACTTCTTTGTAGAGTAAAATTCAAGAATGCTCAGAAGAATATTTTCACGAAAAGATACTGGATGAAGCGAAAATATCAAGGATATTCCACTAATTTCATGGAGTATAGAAGTCAAAACTTTAACCAACTGAGTATAATAAAGAATGGAATAACAAAAGAAATCACCATGCATGCGGTTGCTTAGCATGACAGTTTATCCCAATGTAATAGTAAATAATCGAAACTAGGTCAAAGGTAACACGCGACCGGCGTGATATTCCAATGTAATAATAAAGAATGGAATAACAATGAAATCACCATGCATGCGGTATTGCAGAGATAGGTTTTTCCAATGTAATAATAAATAACGGAACCAGATCCTGCGTAAAATGCATGAGATACGATATTCCAATAGAATAATAAAGATTTTAACCAGTCCGGTGAAAATGCACGCATGTGATATTCCAATGTAATAATAAAGAATGGAATAACAACATAATTTCACCATGTATGCGATACAGACAGATAGGCTATTCCATTCAGTGAAATAATAAATAATGGAATAACATAAGAATTTCACCAAGCATGGGGGTGTAGGCTGTATACAAAGTTATTCCAACAGAATAATAAAGAATGGAATAACAGAAGTTCTCTTCATGAATATAAAAAATAATACCCCTTACCTTATAAAGAAGAGTACTCCGACGGTAGGGAGGGGATATACATGAAGAAACTTAACTACGCTCAAAGCTTTCTTAAACGCTAAAGAAATACGCTCAAGATAGAAGAATAATTCTCTCTACAGTTTCTCTCTCTAGAGTTTCAGTGTATTTGTAAGAAATAATGAAGGAATGAGCTTCTATTTATAGAAGAACGGACTGAATAGTAACCAATCCATGAACGGTCCAGATTAATTTACTTTAAACGGACGGTCCAGATTGGTTTACAATAAAATATAATATATTCTATTTATAATCTAATAAAACGAATAACTTTTAAAAAGATTTTACTATGCAAATACTATGCAAACACTATGCATAATAAAATATAATATATTCTAATTATTGTCTATAAAACGAATAACTTTATAAAAGTATTCTGTTTTATATAGAAATCTTTTCTGTTTTATTACATTAATAATACTAATAAAACAAAACTTCATCATCATTATTATTATTCACACTATTAATCGACCAGGTCATTCTCAGGAAAGAGGGGGCTTTCCAATAAGGATTTCTCCCTATTAGCGCGCAATTATGTGACCAAAGCTCTCTTTGACAGAACTTCTAGACATCGTTAATAATGCAAATAATAATATTAATAACTCTGTCATCTCAATTATTGATTCAATAATATATAAAATATCGACAATAATTGAATAAAAATGAATGACTTCTCACGTAAGCATCAATAATCAATACCGTGTGCTACTATGCAACCACACGTATTCTTGTACTTTTAACACCGGGTGTTTCAACAGTTAACGGTAAAACTTCCGCCGTTATTTTCATAAAAATATTTTTGTCATTTTCTCAATCCGACAATAATTCCATTGTGGGGTCCACCAATGATTGTGTCGTCGTACGAATATTCTCCGACCAATCGAATATTATAAACAACTTGCATACTTTGCAAAATTTCTAAATATTACCCACAACTATAACATTATATCAAATTCATTCCATAATATTTAAAAATGATAATCATAGAAAATTCATCTTTATTCATAAAAGTTGGGGTCTTACAGGTAGGACACACTAGCGAAAGATTTACTCGTCTCTCCCCTCCTAGTTCTATTCCCCGATCTTCGCCAGAGATCATATCCCTAAGCTCTGATACCAACTATGACGCCCCCAAAATAGGTCCAATCCATCCAACCTATTCTGAGTAGCAAAATACATGGTACAGAAAATAACTACAACTTTATTACTACAATTATGGTGCAAAATACAACAACACATATACTGTGAGTTTTAATACCAACTGTGACTCATGTCCCAACTATGGATAACACCTCACATTGATACATTACATAAATGTACAGTTAATAACTATTTTAGAAATTAAAATCTTTGGAAAGTGCTCAAGGAAACCTTCGTATATGGGAGGCCATGCGTCTAGGTTATGATAGATATCATATGACTAGAGAATTATCCTTGGTTGATCCAATAGACCCCAAAGAAAAACAAGAAGATTACTATCATGTTCCTTCCAATGGTGAGTCTTCTCTTGACATATAACTATCTCCACTGTCTACAATTGAACATTATGTTTCAACCAAACTCCAAGATCATATAGGTAGTGCTCGTAGATATACTAAGCAAGTGGATGTAGACAACCATGTCTTATGATAACTCGTAGATCATTAGACATCTTATATGATAGTGGCAAAACACCCTTCCAAAGTTGGGTTCACCTCACCCTATTCGGTTCACCAAAATTAAATATCAAATGACGTATACAATACGACACACTTATCTAAAGTTCTTAATAAAATTATTTTCATACTATTTAGGGAGGACCTCAGCAGCTATAGACCACCGTTCTATTCCCCTGTTATCCCCGCTCGACCCAGCTACATTCTTATTACCTGAAAGGAATTGTGAAGCAAAAGGGTGAGCACAACTAGCTCAGTAAAGAGTATCATGACTAAAGATAATTAAATTATCAATAGTCATCGTCAGTAATAAATCAGAGATTTAGAACATATGGTAGATGATAAAACTTTTCAACCATAGTTGCAGTAGAACGAGCAATCCATTAGAAGAGTCAAATAGACCATAAAGTCTATTATCTTCTCCATGTTAAAAGTCCACCAACAATGTTTTATCCCTGCAACATCAATCAACAGTTCCTGTCCACAATCATGTAAATAACTCATAATCATAATTGTGATTCTAAATTCCCCTTCTGATCCAGGACAAAGATAATTTTTATCACCTGTCTTTACCTGAAACATCAAAGATCATGGTTATACCAAATCACAGTTCCTGTTCATAATCATAAATTCATCTTTGCACTACGGGCCAAAGATATTCATTAACAGTTCATCTTTGTACTACAGGCCAAAGATATTCAACAACAGGTCATCTTTGCACTTATAGGCCAAAGATATTCAACATCAGGTCATCTTTGCACTACGGGCCAAAGATATTAATATCTCAAAGAAATACATAATCATTTCAGAATTTATATAAACCATAATTATAACCATGTTGATCAATTCACCTTTGCACTTAAGCTAAAAATATTCAATTGTAAATTCAATGGTCATGATCATACCAGTCAACAATTCAACTTTGCACTACTGGCCAAAGAGAACCCATAGTCACGATCATACCAATAATCTACCCATCTTTACACTCAAGTCAAAGAGAAATTTCTTCACCAAGATTATAAAAATGTTATATATGATAATAAATATGATCAACAACTGCATTTAATTTCAAGAGTAAGATTCATAAATCAATAAATTCATAACACCTTAATCCAAATTTTATAAATCACTTAATAATCTCATAATCTAATATTATTAATATTACCATAATATTTTAATCATTTCGTAAACTTATAAATAATTTATTTTAATTGTTTACACTTTACTAATTAATGTATTTAATCATCCTAAAATTCTAAACTCATAAGATTTCATCACCAATAACCAAAACCCTCATCAAAAATCTGCATATACCTCATATAGGATTCTCAAGCCATAAAATCCTATTTTCCAATTTTCTTACTTCACATAACATATTTAATTCATTTACTCATAACTAGTCCATTTTCATAAAAAATACCAAATCAGTACAAAAAAATTTTCTTTTCAGGGATTTCGCAGAACATAGTCCCATATTGAACATATATTTTTCTCGGAATTTTTAAAATTCATTTATTATTTTTCATATGGCCAAAAATATTTAGATATTTATCATAAATTGTACTTTCATCCAAAAATTCTGAATTTTACAGAGTATACTGATATTATATAGATGTACTCCCAATAAAAATTTCATCAATTTTGGAGTTAACCACAAGGAGTTATAAGGGTTTACTTTTAAAATAGTATTTTCTCATAAAATTCATAACTCTTAATCTATACATCCAAAAATTTCCATTTTTGGACCCCAACAAGAAAACTCATCCAATTATCATTTCAAATTTTTCTAGAATTTTTGAGAGTCGGAAAAATTACGAAACTGAAAAACATAATAACCCTTAAAATCCCTTACCTCAAAAGAGCAGTATTTTTGACTGGAATATCAGATGTAAAGCCGAAGAAAACTTGCACTGAATAGCAACACTCCAAGTTTCTAAATACTCACAAAAATACGCTCGGCAATATATAGAGAGAAAACTTATTTATAGGAAAATGCTAGAACGCCATAGGAGACTAAATAATAAAATATTATTATATTCTTTTTTTTTCTCCCTACGCAAGCCACTTTGAAAAATCAACAGCCATCACAGTGGGGTCCACCTAAAAATCAGCCACCTTTCCCAAAAACCAAAAGTGGGTCCCACCCAATTTTAATAAAAATCATTTTATTTTCCAAAACTTCAATAATTCATAGAAAATAGCTCGTTTATCAAAAAAAATACGAATTTTATGTCCATTCCACACAAAATCGAATTATCTACAACTTTGTAGCTTTAAGTTTTTCCAAATTCCAGACAAAAAATATCCGAAATCAATAAACGGACGATTTTCAACACCTTTTAAAATTCATAACAAATCATGCATAAATTTTTAACAGTTCAAAATTTGTGGACATATACTCAACTTATATATGTATAACATATCCAAAAATCACCACGATCCAACGGTCGGATTAAAATTATAACTCACGCAATAGAGCTTTAAGAACACCGATTTGATCTTTTAATACCTCCAATCCGACAAAATACTAATAAAACACCTCAACATTAATTTCGTCATTTATAACCACATAAATAAATTCATCATTTATATCCGCATCAAATATATATTTCCTTATCATATAAATTAATAATTAATTATTCACAAATAATATTACAGAATCACAATAATGACAACCAGGCAGTTCCTAGGAAAGAGGGGGCTTTTCGATAAGGATTTCTTCTTACTAGCGCGCAATTAGGTGACCAAATCTCTCATTGACAGAACTTTCTAGACATTGCCAATAATGCTATCTAACAATATTATTCAAATAATATAAATTATTGATCTGATAATGGAAAATACTGTGCAGTGACAAATATTGAAACAAATATAATATAAAATATCAACGCAGTAATTATTGAATTAATAAAATAAAATATAGAACAGTAATTACTGTAACAATTATTGAGTAGTGCCTTCTTACGTAAGAATAAATAATTTAAAAATACTCGCAATACCGGTAATGCTACTCTATGTGCAACCACGCCAGACATCGTATTTTAACCACCGAGTAATCCAAATGTTGTTAATTAGTAACAATTGCCCCGTTGTTTATAAAAACTCAAACTTATCGTTTTCTTCATCCGACAGTTATTCTGTTATGGGCCCCACAAATGGATGCGACGTCGTACGAATATTCCCCGACAACAAGAATATTCCACGACCAAACGAATATTACCCAATAGAAATGAGTATTTTATAACCACTTGCGTATTTTGAAAATTTTATATATATTACCCTTAACTTTAAACTTTTATCAATTTAACCATTTACTGAATAATAATTATAAGAAAAATTAAATACTTTTATTTCATAAAATTTGGGGTCTTACACGACTGGTATTAAGAAAGCCGTAATGAACAGTAATAAGATTAATGAAAGCCGAAGGTGAGTCGTATAAGAATGAATCCTGAGGTATGACATTTAATTGCCAGAAAGCCGTAAGGAATAAGAAAATAACTTAACGAACGTTATAGTTAATGGTTAAGATAAGTTTAGGTTGTGGTCCAATTGTAACCTTTGATGGTTGACATATGAGAACTGGGCTAAACAATTCCTTCAAAGAGCAAAGGTATATACAAAACTGGCAACCGATCTAACTCACTGTGATGGCAGTGTAGATGAGACGGAAACTTGTTTGTTGGTTGTTTGTGGGAAACCACTCTGACTATCATATGGACTACTAGCAGAGAAGCGATGTGTGTTGAGTCCTAAAGAAGTAATAAGAAGAAGATAAAATGTAAAACATCAAAAGATGATGAACGCAAAAGTGACATCTCCGTATGTCATGAAGCTGTAGAACGGTAACGAAAGTGGTCACGTAAACTTAGGTTACAAGAACGCAAACCCTAAGAAGTAAAGTTAAGCAAACTAATGCATAAGTCAAATATATATGACTAATTGTTTTATGTGGTGTTTTCTTATGTGTTATATAGGAATTGGAATGAGCAGTTCAGCGTAAGTTGTAGCTGTGTGTAAGGAAAGTTTCCTAACTTCATTCATATTCTAAATGAATGCTGGTTTCTTAAACTTCTCAGATGTTGAACTTGAGAAGGGTCTTGCTCGTATAGTAAATCACATGGAAGATCTTTTCCCTTAGCTGGCCTAAAATAGCCCCCCATAGCAAAGTCACTTGCGTCACACATCAATTCAAATGGAAGGTCCCAGTCTGGTGTTGTGACCACTGGTGCTGTAGTTAATTTTTTCTTTAAATGCTCAAATGCAGATAGGCATTCCTCATCAAACTTAAGTTGCACATCCTTCTCCAATAAACTGTAAAGTGGCTTTGTGAACTTGGAGAAGTCTTTTATAAACCTGTGATAGAAGCCTGCATGCCCTAAAAAATTGTGAACACCTTTAACAAAAGTCGGTGGAGGAAAATTCTTGATAGTCTCTAACTTAGCCCGATCCACCTCTAATCCTTTCTTTGAAACCTTGTGTCCCAATATGATACCCTCTTGTACCATAAAATGGCACTTTTCCCAATTCAAAACCAAATTTGTTTCAACACCATCACCAAAATTTCTAAACACAAATCAAACAAATCTCCAAACACTGAGAAGTCATCCATGAAGACTTCCACATTATGCTCCACCATATCTAAAAAAAATTGCCATCATGCACCTCTAAAATGTAGCCGAGGCATTTCATAGCCCAAAAGACATCCTTCTAAATGCGAATGTTCCATATGGACATGTGAAAGTTGTCTTTTCTTGGTTTTCTGGAGCTATCACAATCTGATTATACCCTGAATACCCATCCAGAAGGTAATAATACTCGTGACCTGCTAGCCTGTCCAACATCTGATCAATAAACGAAAGTGATAAGTGGTCTTTCCTTGTAGCTTTATTAAGTCTATAGTAGTCCAAGCAGACTCTCCATTCCATCACTGTCCTAGTCGGTATCAGTTCGTTGTTCTCGTTGGAGACTATAGTCATTCCCCTTTCTTCGGTACACACTGTATCGGGCTCACCCAAGAGCTGTCTGAGATCAGATATATTATTCATACGTCTAGCCACTTCAGAATTTCCATCTTGACAACTTCCTTCATAATCGGATTTAGTCTCCGTTATTGCTCCATTGAAGGTTTACTATCATCTTCCAGCAGGATCTTGTGCATACAAAATGATGGGTTGATCCCTTTTATGTTTGTTATGGTCCACCCAATCACTAATTTGAACTCTCTTAAAACTCTTAGTAGCTTCTCTTCCTGGACAGATGTTAGTGTAGAAAAAATAATAACAGGTAATTTTGAAAAATCATTTAAACATGCATACCTCAAGTGGTCTTGAAGAGGTTTCAATTCAATTTCTGGTGGCATCTCAAGAGATGGTCTGAGTTTCTTCGTTGTCTCCCTAGAAAGCTTTAGTGGCTCGATCGAAGTCTTGAATCTTCTAAAGTGAGGTGTTGTGTTAAAAATTTGAACAATTTCTGCAATCTCATCATTTTCCATCTTTGAATTACCCAAAATAACACTCTTCAAAAGGCTCATCTTCCACCAAATTTCCCACTTCATCATTCAACATCTTATCCACAAAATCAATCATAAAACATTCTTCTTCATCGGTAGGAAACTTCATAGCCTTGAACACGTTGAAGGTAACTTCTTGATCATGAACCCTCATTGTCAACTCACCTTTCTGAACATCTATCAAGGTACGTACCATGGCTAGGAATGGTCTCCCAAGGATGATAGGTAAACTTCTGTCTTCTTCATA
The DNA here is from genome assembly GCA_020205605.1 of Panax ginseng. Classification (NCBI taxonomy): domain Eukaryota; kingdom Viridiplantae; phylum Streptophyta; class Magnoliopsida; order Apiales; family Araliaceae; genus Panax; species Panax ginseng. The sequence continues at coordinate 66,891,243 of CM035127.1, forward strand.
ATCCAAAATGATGAAATCAACTGGGAAAATAAATTTATCTACCTTGACCAGTACATCTTCTACAATACCATGTGGATAAGTAATGGACTTGTCCAACATCTGATCAATAAACGAAAGTGGAAAGTGGTCTTTCCTTGTATCTTTATTAAGTCTATGGTAGTCCATGCAGACTCTCCACCCCATCACTGTCCTGGTCGGTATCAGTTCGTTTTTCTCATTGGAGACTATAGTCATTCCCCTTTCTTTGGCACACACTATACCGGGCTCACCCAAGAGCTGTCAGAGATCAAATATATTATTCCTATGTCTAACCACTTCAGAACTTCCATCTTGACCACTTCCTTCATAATCGGATTTAATCTCCGTTGTTTCTCCACTAAAGGTTTACTATCATCTTCCAGCAGGATCTTGTGCATACAAAATGATGGGCTGATCCCTTTTATGTCTAATATGGTCCATCCAATCGCTAATTTGAACTCTCTTAAAACTCTTAGCAGCTTCTCTTCCTGGATAGATGTTAGTGCAAAAGAAATAATAACAGGTAATTTTGAACAATCATTTAAAAATGCATACTTCAAGTGGTCTGGAAGAGGTTTCAATTCAAGTTCTGGAGGCATCTCAAGAGATAGTTTGAGTTTCACCGTTGTCTCCCCAGAAAGCTTTAGTGGCTCGATTAGAGTCTTGAATCTTCTAAAGTGAGGTGATGTGTCAAGAATTTGAACAATTTCTGCAATCTCATCATTTTCCATCTCTGAATTCCCCAAAATAGCACTCTTCAAAGGCTCATCTTCCACCAAATTTCCCACTTCATCATTCAACATCTTCTCCACCATATTAATCCTAAAACATTCTTCTTCATCGGTAGGAAATTTTATAGCCTTGAACACGTTGAAGGTGACTTCTTGATCATGAACCCTCATTATCAATTCACCTTTCTGAACATCCATTAATGTATGTCCCATGGCTAGGAATGGTTTCCCAAGGATGATAGGTATACTTCTATCTTCTTCATAATAAAAAATGATGAAATCAGCTGGGAAAATAAATTTATCTACCTTGACCAGTACATCTTCTACAATACCCCATGGATAAGTAATGGACCTGTCAGCAAGCTGTAAAGTAATATTAGTCGGCCTTGGAGCTGGCAATCCCAATTGATTAAAAATTGATAGTGGCATCAAGTTGATGCTTGCCCCTAAATCATACAAACATTTATTAAAACACATCTTTCCGATTGAACAAGGTATCATGAAGCTACCCAGATCCTTTAGTTTCGGAGGTAACTTGCGTTGAAGTATTGCACTACATTCTTCAGTCAAGTCTACCATCTTGAAGTCCTCTAATCTCTTCCTTCTTGACAAGATCCCCTTCCTGAACTTTGTAGAAATTTTCATCTGTTCCAATACCTCAATGAAGGGTATGTTGATTTGTAGCTTCTTGAATACCACCAAAAACTTGTTAAACTGCTTATCTTCCCTTTGTTTCTGCAGTTTTTGTGGATATGGAATAGGGGGATGACCAACTGGTGGTCTAGTCACTTGTTTCTTAGGTAACTCTTCACTGTTCTTCTCCTCTTCCCTATGTTCTAAACCTTCTTTAAACAAACTCTTATTAGAACTTTTCTCTTCACCGCACGGCCGCGCGGTTTCCCTTTATAAAAGTGGTGTGGGCGTGCCATCTTGTAAACCTGCCTGCTTCTCTAATCTTAAAGTATTGGCCTGACACTGCTCTTTACCCTCCCTTCTTGGATTATCTTCTATTGTACTTGGCAAGGTCCCTTGTGGTATGTTGTTCAGCATACTGGCCATTTGACCCATCTGCGTTTCCAAATTCTTTATAGCCACTACTTGACTCTTGATCATAACCTCGGCATTTGCCATGTACTTGAGCATCATCTCCTCCATTTCTGACTTCTTTTCTTGTTAAGGTGCAGGTGGTGGATGATGTATGGTTGCTGTTGGAATCCAGGAAGGTATGGTGGTTTTGGTGCATACTGTTGGTGAGATGGTTGTGATTGGTATTGAGACTGAAATTGTTTATGTTGTTGGTGTTGTTGATTGTTTTGATTGTTGTTCCAGCTAAAATTGGGATGGTTGCGGTTGTTGGGGTTATATGCATTCTGAAATTAATTTTGGTTCTTCTAGTAGTTGCTCACATACTGTACATATTCTGAACTGATTGCACACTGGTCGGTTTGATGCGACCCCGCACATATCTCACATACAAAAGCAATTGTCTTCATTCTACTTTCTGCCAAAGAATCAATCTTCTTTGCAATAGATGTCATCTGAGCTGACAACTGTGTAATAACATCCACCTCTAATAATCCCGCAACTTTAGGTTATGGCATCCTAGCCGTAGGATTCTGAAAATCATTTGCTGCCATAGTCTCTATGAGATTATAAGCCTCGTCATAACTCTTGGCCTATAAGGCTCCTCCCACTATAACATCTACAATCGGCCTTGATTGCCATTCCAATCAATTGTAAAAAGTGTTAATAACCATCCAATCCAGCATTCCATGATGGGGACATTTCCTTAGCATCTCTTTGTAACGTTCCCAAGCTTCATACAATGTTTCACCCTGCTGTTGTTCAAACTGGGAAATTGATGCCCTCATTTTTGCAGTCTTAGCCATTGGGAAAAATTTGGCTAAGAACTTCTGCGCTAATTCCTCCCATGTAGTAATAGACCCCGATGGCAAAGAGTTAAACAACTTCTAGCCCTATCCCGTAAAGAAAGTTGGAATAGTCTGAGCCTAATTGCATCTTTCGACACCCCATTATACTTAAAGGTGTCATATATCCCTATGAAGCTCAATAAGTGCTCGTTCGGATCATCTCTAGCAGCACCCCCAAACTGTACTGAATACTTCTGTACTCTGTCTCGCTCTCGCTCTCCAAGCTCTACCGTTGATATTAACTTATGCATGTACCAACTCAGAATTTGACGATCGCATGTGCATAAAATGTAAACAAGTACCTAAAATAGAAACAAAAATAAAATAAAAATAAAATAAGAACAAAATTGTCTAAGTCACATAAATGTAGCTTTAATTGATGACGACAATATTAAAAATAAATGCATTTCCCCGGCAACGGCGCCAAAAACTTGTTGCCTCCTTTTTGGTTTAACAAAATGAACTCTAATTCATGCAAGTATACACATGTCAACAAGTAGTACAGAGTAAGAAAGTATCTATGACACCCCCAAATTCAGGTACCTGACACCAAAACTCGGTGCTTCATAATACCATTTCTTTGAGAAAAATAATAATAATAATAATATAAACATTAAACTTAATTTACATATATCAGATTCATCTAACCCCAGGTTCACAACCTTTAATACATTACATTACATGATAATTAATAAATATCATTGTCTTAATAGAGTCTAAATATCACATAGGATAGCGTATAACTTATTCTACAACCTTTCATTTTCCTTTGTTCTTGGCAGAGCCTTCAGGTTGATCACACTTAACTGAAAACATTTAAATTAAGCAAGAATGAGCATTTGAGTGCCCAATAAGTAATAACAAACAATGAACGTTAGCTAAAAGAAGTAAATGTTTTATGTGAATGGCACTTCTACAACGGATGAACAGTTGTGAAGTAAGCTGAAACAATATTAATCAACATATCAATTCTATTTCAAATTTTTGAAACTACGTACTGACTATAAATAGAGAGTAGTCGACAGAATATGAACATTGTTTTTATTTTTCAAAAAGGTTAAATAGAACTTCATCTGTAAACTGTCATAACTTATAGGCACGGGGGTGATCAGCCCATTATGCCATGTATTGATCAATGCTACATGCCAGAACGATATTTTCGTTCATCATATCCGCCTTAGGCGCACAAAAGTTTCCCATGTTCGGGATGTTCATACTTAGTCTGGAATTCGAACCAAAATAATTCGGTTGGATATCAATAATGTTCTATCATGTTCAACAATATTTTTAAATTTGTGTCCAGCCGAATCAAATAGCTTTGACTACTTTTGAGTCAAGGTATATATAGTGGAAAGCCATAAATATGTATCAACATGTGATTAAATACAATAATTATCCAAGTGAGGACACTTGTATAACCATGCTTAGAAATTAACGAACAAAATAAATATCTGGATTGTACAATAATACTTTATTGATAAACAATGATCGGATAGAATTTAAGAACTTGTATGAATACGAATATTTGGATACATAATCAATAATAATAGAGTTAATAATCTGGCATAACGATAATATAATTCTGAAACTTTCTTACCCATGTCCATTTCATAAAGGAAATACAAAGGTAGGATACTTGCCTGATTTGCTTCTTACATAACTTAGTTTTATCTTTTACACAACGAACTATCATTAATAAGATCGTTCTTTCGATTAGAATAACATATCATAACATATAGTATTGTTATTTGCAGTCAACACATAACCTAAGTACATTGTCACAAACTTATATAAGTCATTGAATCATAAGCAAACATGTATCTAGTCAAACTATCTAAGTTCAAATCAATTTTTGAAATATTTCGGTGTACCGACGACTTTATCGGGTAATTATCGAGTCTAAAACTCTATTCTGTAGTTTAATATTCTATTAGAAAATTTAAATATCACTCATATTATTTTTAAATAACTTATAATAGTTTTTAAACCATTATTATAATTTATCATGATTTTTCAAACACTAGAATAAGTATTAAATGATTTAAACCTTAAATAATTCTTTTATCATTAATATTTAAACAATATTAAAATATTAATAAAACCATTGCCAAAATATTAATGTTATTTTTAATAACTCAAAATACTTTTAAAGTATTAATATTACCCTTAAATGATTTTTAAAATAATTAAAATAATTTTTAAATAATTACCATTAATATTTAAATATTAATGTATTACTCATCAAAATATTAAAAGTCACTTATTATAACTTAAAATATTTTTAAATGACTTATAAATCATTAAAACTATTTTAAAACTATTTATTTAATATATTATTAAATAAATAAAACATCATTAATATTAAATTATTAATGAAATTTACCTTTAAATATTAAAAGTTATATTTTATAACTTAAAATATTTTTAAACCCTTTATTTTCATTTAAAATGATTTTTATAATATTAAAAAAATTTAATTAATTTCTTTAATATAATTATTAAATAAATCTAAATATGATTAATATTAACTAATTAATGAAATTTATATTAAAAGTTATATTTTATAACTTAAAATATTTTTAAATACCTTGGTATCATTTAAAATGATTTTTAATATAAAAATTATTTTTAATATAAAAAATCATTTTTAATTAATTTTTAATCTATTTTATTAAATAAATTAAATATCAATAATATTCAAATAAATATTAATATTAATTAAAAATATGTCAAATTCTTAAAAGTTAATTTTTATAACTTAAAATTGTTTTTAAAATTATTTTTGTAATTTTTAGAAATTATTTTCTATTTTTAAATGATTTTTGGAAATTAAATAAATTAAAATCAAAAAGTCTGTCGATATAACCTTTAGCGATAGAAAGTGTCGCCTTTGGTGTTCTTGAACACCAAGAACACTTAATGTCAGTGATTGAGTAGCCATATTTGACCAAGCATAATTCTCTGATTATTGTGTTTCTGGGCAAGATAATGGTTAGATGTTGTAGTACTAATGTAACACTACAAGATCCAATAACAAACAAGGTCATAACATGTCCCAAATGTAAGATCTAAGCTCAAGAACAAGTTGTCAGAGTTGTTCTTCATTTTTTGGGTTACCCATAAATGAAGAACAGTTCGAGTAGGCATATTTGGGCTTCCACAACTTGCAATCCATGTGATGATTTTGTCATATAAGAGTTGTAGTGTGTAGCTAACATGTAAGGGTACAAATCTAACACATTAAACACATATAACAACAACTAAATAAGCAGATCTTATTCGGTCAAACCATGTCAGAAGTCAAGCTCTTGAGTTTTCTGTGTTACCTAGAAAACGCAAGTCGTGATAATTCTGCTTGGTTTAACCATCTAGTAAAACCAATCTATTTGATGTTTTAGTGATCTAAAAGCTTAAGCTTGTATTCAAAACAACATACTACAACTTAGATGCAAAAACAAGAACAAAGCAATAAAAACCTAACAGATCTGGGGCCATAAACTTCTTGTCAGACACGATCTGGGCAGTTTCTGGGTTACCCAGAATTGCCTAGTCATGCTCGGTCAACTGAGTTTGACCAACAATAACATGAAATCTAAACCAGATCTGACCCTGATTCGAGTTCTAGATCAAAGACCACATGACATACTACACATACCAACCTTTAAAACACTAAAACACATAATCATCACAGATCTATGAGGTCTAACATTCGTTGTCACACAACACTTAAATTTTTCCAGATTTTGAAAAACATCAAATTCGAGCTTGTAGATGTTATGGATCTAACATTTACCAACCTAGATCACTTAGTTACACATCATACAACATAGTAAAACACAAAATCATAACTTCTAATATATAGATCAAGATCAGATTCTAAGTCTAGGGTTTATACTTTTTTTGAATAATGCTTGATTCTAGGCTTCTAATTTGTTTGTGGATGTAGTGGGGACTTGTTTTGGGACTGAAATGTGTATCAATTTCGTACGGTTGAAGAAATGAAGACTTGGTTAGGTATAAGTGAACAAATGAGGCTATTAAAGTGACTTTTCTCTCTCTAATTTTGTATATAACATGTTGTAATGAAGTGGCTGATGATTTGTGGCTGATATATATTACTTTTAGTCACATTGGAAAGTCAAAAGTTGTTGAACAACTAAAGTTTTGGCAAGTTTGACAAGTTAGATAACAATAATGCAAGAGGGGCACTTTGGTCATTTTGATCACGATTTTAATGGCAATCTTGACATTCTATCCCAACCATTAGGGTTTGAGTCTTAGGGTTTAACCCTAAAGTTTTAGAATTTAGTTTTTAGGATTTCAATTTAGGGTTTAAAATTAAAATTTTAGTTTCTAAAAATAAAAATTATGGTTTCTTAATTAGCTTAGGTTTTCTAAGTACTTAGACCCACAAATTAGGTTTAATAAATCACTAATTAGCATTAGGGCTTATAATTAGCGATTAAGGTTTTCAATTTGATAATTAAGGTTACTAATTTAGAAATTAGGATTTCTAGATATTAATTAGAGTTTTCCTAATTAACAATAAATTCTATAATACACAACATAAATCATATAACACATTCACTACACAGTCATAAACTCGTATTTAACTTTTGAACTAGGGTTTATTAAAGTATTACTAGGGTTTGTTGTGACGCCCCCAAATTCGGACCTCCACTTGGTCACTCGAATTCGGTTCATCACGTTCTCATGACATTCCCATAATAATTAAAATAACACATTCATGACGGAAAATCTAATTTAGAATAATATACAATGATTTATTATAATTATTACCCCAAGTCTCGCAACCTACAGTACTTAATAGATTACATAATAGTATCGAATAAAGACCTATTACATAATCCTACTTAAGTTTAAACATAGTCTGAAAACAGTCTTAATAAAACATAATAATCTTAAACATAAAAGGGACAAGCTAGTTGGTAGCTTTGACCTTGCCCTTGTCCTGCCCGGAAGATACACTTCCCTGTTCCGCCTTAACTGAAAGATTTTTAAAAGCAAAGATGAGCACAATTTGCCCAACAAGTAATATACAACAAGGGTGTAGGATATAATATCACAAGGTTTGAAATATTGAAGTGTCATCTCTAAGATAGTTCCGAGTTTTAGAATAACATCATGGATAATGAATATCAAAAATTCTTGGAATAAGAACGGTAATTCAATATAAATCTTTAGATATATATGAATTCAAAGACTATCAATGTATCCAACTGGATAACCAATTTATACTGAGCAATCACTAAGGACTATTAAACATCTACTAGAATTACCAATATTAAATCGATAACCTAAAAATATCAAGTACTATAGATGATCAGTCTACAATACTTTAAGTTATGCATAACACCATAATAATATCCAATCATGTGTTGTGGTTTCCAACGAAATACACTCCCCTTACCATAAGGGTTGTCCAACTCAGTTTTCAAGATTTCCGCACCAATCAATTGGTTTGGACAGTTTTTTTTATAACATGCATATAGTCTAGCCGAATCAAATGGCATTGACTCTTTCACAATATTTAAGGACAATACCAAGTTCAACATGAATAATAGCTTTCACAAGGGTTTAACATACTAGCTCATTTGAACGAGAAAGTAATATAACTTGTATTCAAAGAGATAAGCTTACGGTATTCGTCAAATAAAGAACGCAAAGATACTTGCATAATAAGAGTAGGGTTCAGATACTTGCCTTAAGCATAGTTTATCCACCTTAAGAAATCAAAACTTTCGAATCCTATTTATAACGTATTATATTTTCAAGATGTTCATTAGCTAACACATAAAGGTAAGTTCAACGTACACATAAACGTTTAACTTAGATATAACTTCATACACATCGCTTACTCTATATTTTCGTAGCACAATTCAGTTTGTAAGTCATCACAAATACAACAACGTCTTGATTGCTTTATTTCTTGAAAATATTCTTTGGACTTAACATTTGGAAGTAATGATCAACATTTGTCTCTATCACATAGCATGCTTCTTAACACATTACATAGCATGTTACAAGTTAAAGTAATCATATAGGCATGCTTCAAACATCAGTTCAAAATAGAAGTCATTTAAGATCAAGCAAGACGGCCAAGTAATTGCCACTTTGTCTGGCATAGAACAACCAATATCATACCGTCCCCCGCCGCACTGTGGTTGAAGCTATCGGCTTTCTCTGCTTTTTGCCCAATCCATACACATCTATGTACTAATACTCTATCATATCTACATGCTAGAGGTGTCCACATAATCACATAACTGTTCTTGAGTTCATTTGTATAAGTTTGAACTTACGTCTTACATGGCATTCAAGTAAAAAATTATCAAGCGATTACCATGACTCGTTACTTGGCTATATACCCACATAGAGATTTCAAATTCTATTAATGCATATACTTGTAGCATTCATATTGTTCGTTCATAGCTATTATTGTTTAAAGCTTGAAATCATGCTTTAAACTCATATTTATTTTGAAATCATTATGTTCCATACATATAAATCATACCTAGAGATATTATAGACATAACATGGCATCTTATCTCATTACCATCTAGATATTCATGTGATGCAACTAGAATTTTTAAAATATGTTCAAGTTTGCTTTTGAAACCATTTTACAAGTTAGGTTAACATGCTTGCAAAGTCAGAACATACATGGCATACATACATATTAGGTTCGTTCTAAGTTCCTAAATTTATTTTAAACTCCACCATTTCATTATTCATGCTAAGCTAGTCTAACATGCTCACATTAGGTTCATATAGTTATATATACCCCTTACACATGCTTGCATGTTAGTATATGACATAAAGATTGAATAACATTTAGCAGGTTGCAAAAATAGAACTCAAAACTAAATTCAGTAACCGGCGCAGCTGCGTTGCGCCTTAGTATTAATATATGGTGCAACATGCTACTGCACTGTTCAAGCAAGGAACAAGAAACTTGATGAATCTGCTTAGCCCAAACACAGAAATTACTCACGAAATTGATTCTAAACACTCATGTATCAGTTTAAACATATTTATATGGTCATATAACAACTATATAACCCCTACCCAACTTCATTAACATCCAATTCTATGAATCCAATCATTTGAATTTTTTAAGAGATCAAGAACTCTGTTTACAGAAACTAAAAGTAAAAGCAAGGAAGAGGAGCTATACCTGTGCAAATGTGAAAGGAACTTGCTCCAATGAACTCTTAAGCTTTAAGAATGCTTGTATGCTTTCAACTCTCACTTAGCAAATATCAGACAATTTCCAAGCAACCCAACTAATGGACATGTCTGCTATATATAGAAGAAGTTTTACACAGACATTGCAATTTCCCATTGAATCAAACCCATGGATTATAGGATTGCATGAAGGTTATGGAGGAGTTGTTAGATGGTGGTTGAAACTCATCATAACCACCACTCCCTACCATAATCATCAGCTAAAAAGTTGGAAGAAGAAATAGGCTTAGCCTTTTTGGAAGAATACGTATTCTAGCCTTGAGTTACTATTCATGTACTTGTGCCACTCATTTTGGGACAATAAGAAATCTCAGCAACACTTAGCTTCATCCCATTAGTTACTTTGTTATCCAAAAATGGTTTTAATGTCCAAGTGTTACCATATTATGAGAATTTTGGGCTATTTACATACTCACATCATATAGTCCATGTACGCAATAAAATAATGAAATCAGGTATTATCGTCCGAGTAGATCCATAATTATTTCTACCACTCACAAAACAATATTATAACCTTATTATATTAATGTTTCAAGGTAGTAGATGTAATATGGAAATGTAACATACATATAATCCATGTACATTTTATCACACTGGTACACTTTATTAAAATAATAGTTTACAATATGTTCATGGTATATTAGTTATTATATGCCCATATACATATTGTCACAAAGATAATGTATTTAATACATATAGTTCCAATATGTTTAATCACATTGCTTCATACAATATAGTCTTATTATAAGACTTAATATATAGTCACATAAATGTCACGCTGCACTATATAGTATAGTTGCATATGCACATAACCGTTAATCTAATATTATCATATAAATAAATAAATTATTCACTTCCTTGATTAATTAACACCAATATTAATTAATCCAATCATCATTGATTAATGTATTTATGGATTTCCATAATCATTATTTATCTATGTAATTCTTATTATATTGCAAATAATAGTAATCGCACATTATTAGTTAATTACTAAGTAATCAATATTCTACCACAATTAATTAATATTAATTAATGGTTTAACAATTCCATAACATACTTTATTTCATGGTTCATCAATGTCACGCACATCACATAATTGTTCTATTTTTATTTCCAAAGTGAAATAAATTAGTTTTCTCAATCGTCCACTCGGCACAATTTGCGCCAACTTAGGTTGTCTTTATTAGACAGCAATATGCCATGCACTCTATGACAATGCTAAGACTGGTTTAGCTTCAGCCCGTGTCGATTTTCATCGCTAAACTCGCTTTATATGACATGAATTAATGTCCACAAAAGTGTTACTACAAGTCTACGAGCGTATTGATTACTTACATGAAATCATGTGATCAACACGATTAATCTTCTTAATTCTCGTTTTAACTTAGTGAATTTTCTCGTTTCGCATTATGCCACACAAGGCATTTCACAATTCTCATTGTCCATTCACACATCTTAATACGCATCGATCAAATACGAATAAATCAATTTAACCGACTCACAAAATAATAACACCTATATTCACAGAAATTTTATTTCCATTAATATATTCATTTAATAATTCGTGGAAATTCTCGGGTATTACATTTGTCATGATACACCATAATTGACCAACCATTATCAGTCTATACAGTACATATTTATAGCACTGAAATATAATTAATATTATATAATTATTCTCATTCCTTATTCAAAATCCAGAATTAGGATTTTGAATCCATATCCGACATATCTTTCATATACATACCATTATTAATTAAGTTAAAATAATTAACTTAACTAATCTAAAATAAATTCATATAATTAAATAATTATTATAATAATTCTAATAATAATATCATATATTATTTAAATAATATTATAATCATATTTTCATGGAAAAATAAATAATAAAATTTTTTATTACAAAATTAATTTATTATAAGAATATATATAATTTATAATGATCAATAATTACAAAAAATTATTTGAAATTATTCATGTAATAAATAATTTTTTATTTATCACACATAAACATACACTTTACTTTATACTTATTCCCACCTTTAAAATAAAAAAAAATTATACGCAAAATTTCTTATTTAATTAATTATATTGATAATATTGGGTTATTATATTATCGATCTCACGGAGAAAGGTGAATAAATCTAAACTATCATGAAACAACCTAATCATTGTTTTTGTATGCTTAAACAATCAACCCACAAATAAATTGAATTCTAAATTAATTATCAACACACAAATTATAATAACTAATGTAAGGTAATCAAATTAGAGAGAAATGGGATCCTAATATCGTTTAATGTTTCATCTAAAATGCCAGTGTTGCCTCCTTTTTAGTTCTAATAAAAGGACTCTAACTCATGCAAGCATACATGGGTCAACAAGTATTACACAATAAGAACAGTATCGATCCACGGAGAAAGGTTTCCAAATTAAACTATTATGCATCAACTATATTACTATTTTTATATGCTTAAACGAATGCTATAATTTTGAATGAATCTAAACTCAAGTAATAAATAAAAGAAGAATAATAGAATAATAAATCAAATCTGGAAATAATGGGATTCTAACTTCATTTAATAGTTCATCTAAATATCACCATCATGCAAGATTATTCATGTATCACAGAAAATTAGCAAGAGCACGAATGTAGACATAACCATTTTTCAATGTATTATGACCTACTTACATAACCTCCACATACAATAGAAATCATGTAATCATCAATAAAACCAAAATCACTATATTTCTATGTGAAATTGCAGCCATATTGAATTTAAGCACAAGCCCTTATGTTACTACATATGGTGAAACAGTATATTTATATCTGATTCACGAAATATAAAGCTAAACAATTCAGCCTCATACACGCATGCTATCATGATTACAACCATGCTCACATGTCATTTTTCAATTCCATACAAGTACATAAAATAAATGGTGATCAATCATTCATGCAATCAAATCAACCATAATAGAAATTCCGATGATACACAAACAAACAATCAAACAATCAAGCCATCAATTTTAGATTACATATCAAAATCTATTAGAATCCCATAATGGAATTTAGTTCATATCTGAACCGAAAGCCATTATGGGATTAGAGTAACACATGGAAAATAAATAAAACAATTGAGAGAGAAGATAGAATTGATCAAACCCAATTGCAGATTATATTCAAAGAATGCTGTTCAAATCCTCAATAATCTCCAGCAACATAAAAGTAGTTTGTAGTCAATGATTGAATTCTAAAGAAGAGGTATAAAATATTAAGTCTATGCTTGGATCCTCGTTGGAATTCATTCAAAGCATAGAACCCTAGTTCTCTAATATGAAAAAAACTGATCAAAACAATAATCATCTGTATCTGGTATCAACCACAGTAGTTTAGACAAACTTAAACACTTCAAATTTCAAAATTAAAATAAAGTCAAACAACAAGAGGATCGATGACGTCTTGTGACGTCTCTTGCGATCCTATACAAAATAAAGCGGCAGGCGTGTGTGTGTGTGCAATTTAAGCCTCTGCTGGTTGATGGCGCGGGAGCACGTGTTCTAGCTTGTGCAGCCGCGCGGCCGCGCAGCTTCTGCATTCTACATTCTTGTGTTCTGCTATTGTTGCTTCCTTGTCATGCTGCTATTGATCCTTTGACATGCTACTATTGCTTCGTTGTCCATTAATGCTCAGTTTTTTTTCTCCACTCATCCCTCGTGTCATGCCTTCACTTATCTCATGCCACCTACCAATGCCGAGCTATGCCATTTCCTGCACTTTCACACCAGAGGAGTTCTCAGTATATGCAATGCAAAATAACACGAAATGCAACTAAAAACATACTAAAATGTACTTGAGACGGGCATTGTTCTCGTGAATTGATATCCAATAAGTAGGTATAAAACCTACTTATCAAATACCCCCAAACATGAACTATTGGTTGCCCTCAAGCAATGCATACAACATACAACACTAAAAATGCAACTACATGCTATGCAACTAGATTACGATGCAAATGAGTCTCACATTCTTCCAGCTAGAATAGAGTTTTAGTCCAATATGCCTCAGTGAATTATCCAGATTCAAGAATGAAACTTCAAACTAAGCCATAGACATAATATTATACACTCAAGTAATCCATACATGTTATAAAAATGCTCTATGTGTGTTGTGTTCACCAAAACTTGACTAAAGCACATAATACACATGTTAAAACTGCTCAAAACAGAAAATTACAGTATAAATCAAGATTTATGTATACTAATGAAACAAAGACTACACTGACATATCAAAACCAACTTAGGTTCAACAATGGGTTTAAACTGCTTTATTTTTACTCACGAGGGCGATTCTCGCTCTTTCCCGCGGTGTTTATTGCTATTTTTTTATATACAGCGAGTGTGTTTTACGCTCCATCTCGCCCCTTCCAAAGAGTTAATAATTCAGCTCAAGAAGGTTTCAAGACAGCTTTTTCTTTTTTTTCTTTTTTTATATATATAGTATACCCATGTGTTCCCAAAGTTTGATTATCAATATTTTGTCCAGTCTAAGTCCATTTTCCACATAATTCTCTTTTTAAAACTACATTTCCTATCAAGCAATGCAACACATAATTCTTATGCCTACAAGAAATTATGAACACGACAGTGCAAACCAAAAGCATCTAAACAGAATTATGGATCACATCATGTAAAACATTATATCTAAGCTTAAGATATCTGTTAATCTCAACAATCCTTTAAGATTCAATTTCATCATTGGCTGGACATAACTTCCACAAATCTAGAATTTGTGAGACATGCACTAAACATCAAATGCAACTAAACATATATGAATCACAAATAACAATAATGACTAAAACAGAAAAAATTTCTACAATTATTATCTAACACATAAACATGACATGCAAAATTTAAACTAATCATGCAAACACTATATGCAACTACCTTGCTACCCAATACCCCCAAACTTAAAATATTCATTGTCTCAATGAATGAAGGTAAAGGGTTAGAGAAACTCCCCTATTCATCAGCTGCACCACCCTCTTCGGGTGGTGAATCCGGTGGTGGAAATGGCACTGTAGTCCCAAACTGTGGCCACTCAAGTATAGTCCCTACTGTGCAAACGCCTCTGCTAGTGACCTCGTCAAACCCATAGCGAACGCTGCAAAGATGTCGTACATAGCATCGACCTTTCGCTCCAACCTTCAGAGCTGTCGATCCCTACTAGCAGCTATAGCTTGGATTGACGTTCCCACTTCATCTGTCTTAGAGGGTTGCGGTGAGGGCGTAGATAAGCCAGGACGAAGAATAAACCCCTTTCCTCTTGGATGCAGAGTACCCCCTTGCCAATCTTCAAATCTTGCTATTGTAGCATGCATAATGTCCTGGCTTGGGAAATGTAACTGCTCATCCATCCACCAAATTCCTGCCTTGGCACACAAATGGGTCACTATTGAAGCATGTGGGATGCTTCCCGTGGTACTGCTCTGCATGTATCTTAGCATGTTCTGATTCATCAGGTAACCTATGTAAATATCCTTGCCCACGATAATCCCCCATAGTATAATGGCTCGCTCCACTATAATTTCATGCTGATGAGAGGATAACATGATTTTTGCACATACAAACAAATTTTAGGCCTTTACATATCGATTGAGAGTGGATGCCGGAAAGGTATAAGGGTGATTGGTGCCCGGCATGCATATACACTTAGTCTTTGGAATGCACAAATCAGTGATAACAACGTCCAAATCTGTCTCCAAACGTTCAGCCTCCACCCAAGTTGTTCTTCCAGCCGGAGGGTCGGGTAAATTAAACACTTGACGAATAGCCCTCGGTCTGTAGTCCACTTGAATTCCACGAACAAAAGATAATCCATTCATCATTTCCCTCGCATTAGCATAGAACTCCCTCACAACAGCCATAGGTGAAGCCAATGGCGTAGAGCACACACCATGCCAACACCTCTCTCTAATCATCTGTACTAACTGTCCATCCTGCGCGTCGGGTTTGAATCCTCTCTCCCATACAAAGGACTTCCCCATAATGCGATAATATTTTATTTGAGCATCCAAGTTGATAAACTTTGTGAAATCAACATTATCCCCGCTTGGCTACTAGCAGATAATGATTTCGGGGTACGAGATCTCGCACGCTTAGGACCCATTTGAGATTGATAAAGAAGAAGAAGACTTGCTTGATAGTGAGTGATAACCGATTACTGAATAACCCCCAAATTGATTTCGCACAACCCACTCTAACACCCTAGTTTTTATCAGTGTAGCTATTGATCGTGGGTTTGAGATTTGATGTGACAATCACGTAGTGGAGAAGAGACGTTATAACTTTAATTGGTAACTAATTAGAGAGGAGGAAGCGTGCATGTAACGGAGAGCAAAGGAATACGACTTCAACTGATGGAAGACAAGTGTTAGAACACGTCTTTAAAACTTAAATTTTTTTTTCGAGTCCGATGTCGGGCGCGGCCAGGCAGCTTTTCAATGGAAAATTGCGGCGTCTGCCATGAAGTAGATTTTTTTCTTGCACGTACATGCAAATGGGTGCATGGTTTTTAAAAATATATATCATCATGCGGTCACAATTCCACGATTCCTGTAATTCTAATTTGCATCTTCCAATACAGCACACAATGATTACTTTGTCTCAATTCACCTGTATAAACACCAATTAACCATGTCAATGCATGAACTAATGAATATGCAAAAATGACCATCTAATCATCATACTCTCTATACTATTCTCAAACACAGTCCAATGCAAATTCAACTACCAACGCACTAATGCAGAACTAATCAATTTATCACACATAATATTGAAAATGAACTAACTAAAAGAATCTACACAGAATAAATAAAAAGTAGAGATAGAAACAATGGGTTGCTCCCATCAAGCGCTAAGTTATAGTAAATTAGCTTGACTGTCTCTGAATCTCATGTCAAAGAAAGAATTGACGTGACTTTTTGTCTGTCAACCTCGCCACCAAAGTAATGCTTCAGCCGCTGTCCATTCACTTTAAACGGCTTGTCCAAGAACTTATCAAACACTTCTATTGCACCATGTGGGAAAATAATCTTCACTATAAATGGCCCTGACCATCTTGATTTTAGCTTCCCGAGAAAAAGTTTAAGTCTATAGTTGAAAAGTAAAACTCTTTGTCCCGGCTCAAATTTTCTCTCTATGATCTTGAGATCATGCCATTTCTTCACCTTCTCCTTGTACAGCTTAGAATTTTCATACTCCTGTAATTAGAATTCATCCAACACATTGAGTTGGAGTAGGTGTTTCTCTCCTGCAGCTTTAAAATCAAAATTGAGCTTCTGAATCGCCCAATATGCCTTATGCTCTAGCTCAATAGGAAGGTGACATGCTTTGCCATAAACTAGCTAAAACGACGACATGCCCAACGGAGTTTTGTACGCAGTCCTATATGCCCAAATAGCATCATCAAGCTTTAAAGACCAATCCTTTCTAGTGGGATTCAAAACTTTTTCTAGAATTCTTTTAACTTCCCGATTTGACACTTCTGCTTGATCATTCGTTTGTGGGTGATAAGCTGTAGCAATGCGATGATTCACCCCATACTTAACCAACAGAGTTGTGAACTGCCTATTGCAAAAATGACTGCCTTCATCGCTAATATAGCCCTTGGAGTCCCAAACCTCGTGAAGATACTCCTTTGTAAAAATCTGAGGGCTACTTTGGCATCATTTGTTCGAAGAGCTGCCACTTCTACCCACTTCGACACATAATCCATCGCAAACAAGATGTAAAGATTTCCACATGAAGAAACGAAAGGACCCATGAAATCTATCCCCCACGCATCAAAAATTTCCACTTCGAGGATTGTGTTCAACGACATTTCATTTCTTTTTGAAATGTTCCCAACTCTCTGACATCTGTCACATCTGTGGACGAAACTGTATGCATCCTTGAAAATTGTCGGCCAGTAGAATCCTGCTTGTAGCACTCCAGACGTTGTTCGCTCTCCACCATAGTGACCCCCATACAAAGAAGCATGACAATCTTGTAAAATCCCGTCTTTCTTGCTATATGGGATACACCCTTATCATCTGATCAGCACATTATTTAAACAAATATGGCTCATCCTATATAAACCATTTAACATCATGCAATTTTTTTTTCTTTTGATGACCCACCAAGTTAGAAGGTACCATCTTACTCACCAAGTAGGTTGTGTAGTCTGCAAACCATGTCACTTCCCCTGTCACCACAAACAACTGCTCATCTGGAAAGGATTCATTAATTACAACTTTGTCGTCTGCCTCCCTTTCCGGATTCTCTAGCCGAGATAAGTGGTCCGCCACTTTTTTCTCAGTGCCATTTCTGTCCTTGATCTCCAAATAAAATTCCTGCAACAATAATATCCATCTGATCAAATGGGACTTTGCATCCTTCTTTGCCACTAAGTGTCGAATTTCCGCATGATCTGTGTACACTATCACCTTCGTACCAATCAGATATGCTCGGAATTTATCAAAGGCATACATAACTGCAAGTAATTCTTTCTCTATGGTGGTGTAGTTCAACTGCGCATCTGTAAGGGCCTTGTTGGCATAATAGATCACATGAAAAATCTTTTCCTTTCTCTGACCCAAAACAGCCCCCACAACATAATCACTCGCATCACACATCAACTCAAATGGCAAATCCCAATCTGGTGCAGTAATAACTGGTGCTAAAGTTAATTTCCCCTTCAAGTGCTCAAATGCCGACACGCAAGCCTCATCAAATTTAAACTGTGCATCCTTCTCCAATAAACTGCATAGTTGTTTAGTTATCTTGGAGAAGTCCTTGATGAATCTACGGTAGAAGCCTGTATGTCCAAGAAAACTGCAAACATGTTTTACTGAAGTAGGTGGTGGCAAGTTCTCAATAGTTTCTAGTTTAGCCCTGTCCACCTCGAGTCCCTTCTTTGAAACCTTATGTCCCAGAATTATTCCTTTTTGTACTATAAAATGGCACTTTTCCCAGTTCAGTACTAAATTCGTTTCAACACACCTTCTCAAGACCATCACCAAATTATCAAGGCATAAATCAAAAGAATCCCCAAATACCGAGAAATTGTCCATAAATACCTCCACATTCTGTTCCACCATATCCAAAAAAATAGCCATTATACATCTCTGAAAGGTGGCCGGAGCATTGCACAACTCGAAAGACATCATTCTGAAAGCAAAAGTGTCGTATAAACATGTGAAGGTTATCTTTTCTTGGTCTTCTGGAGCTATAACAATTTGGTTATAGCCTGAATATCCGTCCAAAAGGCAATAATACTCATGACCTGCTAGTCTGTCCAACATCTGATCGATAAATGGCAGTGGGAAGTGATCTAACCTCGTTGCTTTGTTAAGCCTGCGATAGTCCATGCAGACTCTCTACCCCGTCACTATTCGTGTTGGAATCAACTCATTATTCTCATTAGAAACCACGGTCATACCACCCTTCTTCGGTACACATTGCACTGGGCTCACCCATGAACTATCTGAAATCGAATAAATTATGCCTGCATCCAGCCATTTCAATACTTCTTTCTTGACCACTTCCTTCATGATCGGATTAAGTCTTCTTTGTTGTTCTACTGACGGTTTACTAGCATCTTCCAATAGGATCTTATGTATACAAAAAGAAGGGTTGATCCCTTTTATATCTGCTATAGTCCATCCAATAGCTGACTTGAACTCTCTAAGAACTCGTAGTAGTTTTTCTTCCTGAAAAGATGTTAGAACTCCTTTACTATGTTGACAACGGTGGGCTCAGGTTCCTCGGTGAATTTATTCCAGCCTTTCTGATAAATTTGTTGCATCATTTCACCGTCACTATGATCTGGTTCCAACCCCCGCTCCGGTGTAAGAGCTTTCGTCACCATGTAGTCATATCGGTCTGCGGTGGCGGCACTTACAAATTTACGATGATCAAAGGTCTGTGTCGGTTGTACATGCCTTGAACTTTCTCCCCGTTGTCGTTTCGATGTGGGATGAGAAGCCATTGATTTTCGAAAGCCTAGACATAAATATCTCCCCCCAAACTTGTTTCACACAAACTGTCGAACACTTGGTGTGCACAAATATTTCTTCCCCCAAACTTGTCAATTTTATGTGGCAAATAAGGTGAGAGAAGATGAAGAATTTGTAGTATTGTGCTTCACACTCAATTGCTCTAAACTTACCCTAATACATTGCTGAATTCGTAGCTTTTTGTAGAAGGAGTGGAAAGTATGTGGTGAGTTAGGGGTGTGAGGGAGTGAATTTGTAGAAGTGGGTGATTTGAGGGAGAGGGTTAGGAATAATGGATTGAGGTGGTGGGGAGATGATGCCAAAATCATGGGAACGAAGTGGGGTGTAATGGATGGAGGTTGTAGTTGTAATGGAGAAATAAGGAGAGTAGAATGATGAAGTGGGGTTCTGGGACGAGCAAGAAGTAACTGTCAAAGAGTCGGTTAAGTTCCAGGACCTCTGCCCTGGCGGGGGGTAATAGGCATATTAATCCCGCCCTGATGGGCATACATTCTGCTGACAACTGTGGGAGACCCCCGCGCCGGTGGGGGGTGCAAGGCATAAAGAACCCGCCCCGGCGGGCATGCACTCTGTTAACTGACTCTTTTGCTCTTCTTTGCTTCATGCTTTTCCACTTAATGAATCTTTTATCATCCTGCAAGCCATGAAACATATACATGAGTAGATTGAGGATCAATTTGAGCGTGATTAAGAGATTAACAAGAATAATACCATATAATAACTACTTAATGAACTTATTATGTCCCAATTAGTCTAAACTAAAATTTAACAGTTATGAATGAAAATATGATAAAAAAAAATAAAAGTATGATTGGGTTGCCTCCCAATTAGCTCTTGATTTTAAGTCGTTCAGCCTGACTACTTCTTGTTTCATCCCGAACCGGTTGGGTTAACTGCAGCATGATGATTATTTATCGCGTAACACCAACATTATTGTATTGCATGCCCGTTCACTTGCATGCTGGATAATGAATTTGACTTTTTATCCTCAACTAATGCCTTAAGACCACTATCCTCTTTGCAATCCCTGAACTTGACACGTATAGATTCCTCGAGCTACTCGCACTATTCCTTGTCAGTCGGAATTTGGATTTCCTTGAACACCTTTATCGTTACTACCTGATCAAACACTTTCATAATCAGTTCTCCGTTAAGCACGTCAATCAGTATTCGTCCAGTCGCCAGGAATGGTCTTCCCAAGATGATAGGGATGTTCTTATCTTCTTCAAAATCTAGTACCACAAAATCAGCTGGAAAGATCAGTGAATCAACTTTGACCAATACGTCTTAAACTATTCCTAAAGGGTATGTTATTGATCTATCGGCGAGTTGTAGACTAATATTGGTTGGTTTTGCTTCCTTTAATCCCAGCTTTCGGTAAATAGACAGTGGCATAAGATTTATACTCGCTCCTAGATCGGATAGAGCTCTTCCCACATCTTGATTGCCAATTGCACAAGGAATTGTAAAACTTCTCGGATCTTTCAATTTAGGAGGTAGCTTTTTCTGTAGTATTACACTATATTCCTTGATTAACGCCACTATTTTAAAATCCTGGAGCTTATGTTTTTTCAAAAATATGTCCTTCATGAACTTAATGTAACGCGGCATCTGCTTAAGTGCTTCGGCAAATGGAATATTATTGTGTAATTGTTTGAATATATCCATAAACCTCAAAAACTGGTTCTTTAACTTGTTATTTTCTAACCTTGAAGGAAAGGGTGCAGGTGGTGTAACTTTAAGTTGTTTATCTTCCTTTGCTTTTTGCACCACTTTTTCTGTACATTTCTTTTCTAATTCTTTCCCTTCATCCTGACATTCATCCCCTGTACTAGCTTTCTTATCCAAGTTAGAAACCAACTCCTTACTGCTTCTAAGCGTAATAGCATTACACTGCTCGTGAGTTCCCTTTGGATTTCTTTCGGTGTCACTTGGTAATGTTCCTTGTGGTCTATTATTCAATGCTAATGCAATTTGTCCCACCTGATTCTCGAGATTCTTGATGGCCATCTCTTGTGATTACATTTCTATTGCTTGATTTTTCATAACCACCTCATTGCTTGATATGTACTTTGTCACCAACTCCTCTAAATCTGATTTCCTCTCTTGATGTTGAGCTGGTTGTTGATATTCTAAAATCCTGGGGGATATGATGGTCGCGAAGCTTGTTGAAGCTGATTATTACTCCATGATTCCTATTCCCTTGATTGTAAGCATTTTGGTATGTATTCAATGGAATTCTGTTATAGTTGCCCACAAATTACACGAATGCTAGATTAATTGCGCATTGATTCGTAGGATGCTCTCCCGTGCATAATTCATATATAATTGCCACTTGATGTGCCTGTTGTGCCTATACCCCTGTCATAGCATCCAATTTCTTTGAAAGTGCTAAAATTTGCGCTTGTATTGCCGTCACACCATCTACTTCTAATACTCTAGCTGCCTTTTCCTGTGTCATTCTTATCGTGGGCCACTGGTAGTTGTTAGCTTCCATAGTCTCTATCAATTCGTAGGCCTCCTTATAACTCTTAGCCATAAACGCTCCTCCCGAAGCTGCATCAATACTAGTTCTAAGGTTTCTGTTCAATCCATTATAAAACGCGTTCATCTACAACCATTTTGGAAATCCATGATGCAGGAACTTTCGAAGCTATTCTTTATATCTTTCTAATGCCTCATACAGTGACTCCCCATGTTGTTGTTCAAACATCGTTATCTTATTCCTCATTTTTGCAGTTTTTGCTCGTGGGAAGAATTTTCAAAGGAATTTCTGAGCGAGGTCTTCCCATGTAGTTATTGAACTTGGTAATAGAGAATGTAACCAATTCTTCGCCTTGTCCCGTAAGGTAAATGGGAACAAGCGAAGTCTTATCGCATCATCCGACATCCCATTATACCTAAAAGTGTCACAAATCTCCAAAAAGCTGACCAGATGTTCATTCGGATAGTCATTTTCCAATCCCCCAAATTGAACTGAATTTTAGATAATTTGAATCGTCCCAGGCTTGATTTTAAATGTGTTTGCAGCTATAGCAGGCCTGGTGATACTTGACTACAGTTCAGTCACTTTGGGTATAGCAAAATCCCTCAACGCTTTCTGATATTCTGCCGCCATTACCTCTTCTTTTTCAGAGTTTTCGAATTCTTCTCTTGTTTCCTTCATCCACTTACTTAACCTCTAAAACTGTTTCTCAATATCGTCCTCAAAAGGATGCAAGTCTGGATATTTTGATCGAGTTTGCATAAACCACTTCAAAAATCTGAAATAAGAGGAACAAAACAAAAATAAAAATGTTAAAGTAAAACTGGAGTAATTAAACTAATATGGTAAAAATATTAAAATCTATACTAAATTTGTCCCCGACAATGGCGCCAAAAACTTATTGGGTAAAATCTAATTACGCACAACACGCAAGTATACGTGGTCAACAAGTAATATAATAGTGAGTAGAGTATCGTTCCCACAAAGACAATTTAGTGAGAAATTTAACCTCACAATTATCAATTTTCTATTAATCCTAATTTTATTAAACTATCCAATTCAATGTTTAAAACTATAAAAACTAAATTATAATAAATATATGATCCCAAAACAATCACAAATATCAAAAACTGAAATTTCAAACAATTAATAGAAAATTAGACTTATGATTTCACCCTAAGCTTCACTCTGATTTTTACACCTTTATTTCAATTCAACTCACTATCCCAATTTATTAATCTAGAACATAAATGTAGTACTAGCCACCTCTCGATGCACTAATACCGTATTCACTTAAATCCACAAATTAGATAGAAACAAGTTAAACACTTTAATCAACTAACTCACTATATCTCTATGTGAATTAAAATTAAAGAAGGTTTAAGATTAAGTTCTCTATCTGATTACATGTGATGTCAAGCATATCTCAACCTTAACAGTCATCAAGATTCTGTTAATCACAAAATTCAAGAAAACATGCTATATTAACTAAGTCTAAACTCGTATATCCTCTCTCGATTCCATACAAATCCACAAAGAATTGTTGATCAGGCAATTCATAAATTCAAGCTCAAATTAATATAGATAAACTGGAAAATAGTTTATTGAACTGAAAATCAAAGTTATAAAACCATCGTTTCATCTAAGGATCCATCATAAGCCTAAAAAGTGAATTAGTTCATCATGAAGGAAATAAAAACTGAATAAATCAAAGATAACATCCTTTAAATTACAAATATAAGACTGAGAAGAAGAATAATGTAAAACACCCTTCACATAGCCTTAATCTGCAATCGATACGAAAATCTCTTCAAAATCTTCCTCCAAAGCTTGCTATGAAATTCTGGAATTAATCTCTGTAATTTACCTTGTGTGTATTCAATTCGTTGTTAGTTGCTCCATATACATCCAACACACACGTTTTTGTTGAAGTCTTATGTCCATTAGAGCCCAAATGCAATCCAAATACTTAGAATCCATATTCCAGCAGAGTTTAAAGCAAAATAGGACACTCAACTTTCGAGACCCCCCCGCCCCGACGGGGGTATATTCTTGGAAAAGGCCCACCCCGGCGGGCATGGCTTCTGTTAAACAATATTGAAGACCCCCCGCCCCGGCGGGGATGTAAAGGCAAAATGGGCCCGCCCTGACGGGGGTGTAACCTGCTAGTTGATGTTGCTTGCTTCATGCTTGCTTCCCTAATCTCTCCAAATGATGTCCTTTCTTCGCTACTTGCCACAAAAACCACCCTACACATAAAATAAAATGAAACAACTAAAAACGAACACGGAAACAAGAAATTAACAATGATTAAGCTTGAAATGAACATCGATTCGTGAATATAAAATTCACGTATCACTCTCGCAAGTGGTAGTACTCGTTAATGGCATCAGCACTGAAAGGAACCTGTTTGTCAAAATGCTATGAATGGGGCCTTATCCTCCGCATTAGCATAGAATTCCTTCACCACATTGACGACTACAGGCTCTGGCTTGTCAGTGAATCTATCCCATCATTTGTCATAAATTTGCCTCTTCATTTCACCATCTACATTGTCAGGTGCCAAGCCACGCTTTTGGATTAGTGCCTTAGTCACTAGATAGTCATAACGATCGGTGGCGGTGGCACTTATGAACTTTCTTCTATCAAAGGCCCAAGTCGGTGGTGTAGACCCGGAGCTCTTGCCTTGCTGTCGCTTTGTGGCTGGTTTTGGTGTCATGGTACTGGGATGGATGAATTCAAGCCAATGTCCCCCAAACTTTACTTGAATAAATTTTTGAACACTTGGTGTGCACGACCCACTTGAATCCCAAATTTGATCACTGTAACCCAATAATGTTGAATAACTTAGAATAATGATTAGCACATAAATTTACCCTCGTTCATTGAACTAATTTCTCCTTCAATGGTGAAATTGATGTAGTGCATGAGGCAAATTGAAGTACTCTCCTCCTTGTTGAAACCCAATCTAAAAGAATCCAAGCTCTGTTTTTTGGTTAAATTGTATGGAATGGGATGAAATTGATGTGGCTAGGGCATGGATTTATAGAGAGGAAGTAGTGTAAGTGTTTAGTGGGTTAATGTAGTGGAGAAGTGGGTAGTTTGTGGCTAATTCGTGGGTTAATGGGGGTATAGGTGCTAATTATGAGAGAAGTAAGTGGATGAGATGGGTTACCTGTGTGTAACTGCAAAATTTATCTGTTCAACTTAGCGTTTGACCCGTGAGTGATTATAAGTTATGAGCGCCCCCAATGAAGAAGTGTTATGCTTTTGGGCCAAGACCGCCGCCCTAGCGGGGGGTTTCTATGCAATTTGTACACCCCGATGGGGGGGGGGAGTACACTGTTTCTAAGTTAAGACCCCCGCCCCAGCTAGGGGGTTTCTTCATAAAATGTCCACCACGACGGAAGTACTGCTTGCAACTTAGTTTGACTTTTCCAATTCTTTGTGTCCACACCTATACATGCATTTCCCATGTATCTGCAA
This sequence comes from Panax ginseng, assembly GCA_020205605.1. Classification (NCBI taxonomy): domain Eukaryota; kingdom Viridiplantae; phylum Streptophyta; class Magnoliopsida; order Apiales; family Araliaceae; genus Panax; species Panax ginseng. Next base: position 66,917,227 of record CM035127.1, read on the forward strand.
CACCATAAGATTATAAATTTAAGATAAACACATTAACATTGAACATTGAATTTACTAAAAAATAAACTTGACTCGACTAACTACCTAATAATTCGAACTAAAATTATCCTTTAAACTATATTCACACTAACTTATACTCTAAACAATGAATTAATTAGCATGCTTAAAAATATATTTATAATAAAAGTAAAATTGGGTTGCCTCCTAATTAGCGCTTAATTTGAAGTCTTTTAGCTTGACTACTCCCTTTTTATGTCGCATCGACAAGTGTGATTATGATGACATCATTGTCGAAGTCGCCACCCCAATAATGCTTTAGCCGATGACCATTGACTTTAACCATTTCCAATGGATTCCTACTGTATAACCCAACGACGCCATGTGGGAAAACTCTTTTGATTGTAAATGGCCCCGGCCATCTCGATTTAAGCTTCCCCTAGGAACAACCGCAGTCGTGAATTGAATAGTAATACAAATTGTCCCAGTTTAAACTTCCTCTGAATAATCATTTGGTCGTGCCACTTCTTAACCTTTTCCTTGTACATCTTTGAATTCTCGTATGCTTGCAGTCAAAACTCATCTAGTTCGTTCAATTGGAGCAATCTTTTCTCTTTTGCGGCTACTTGGTCAAAATTAAGTTTTTGAATTGCCCAATAAGCTTTATGTTGTAATTCCACCGGGAAGTGACACGCTTTTCCATAGACCAATTGGTACGGAGGCATCCCAATTGGTGTTTTGTATGTTGTTCTATATGCCCATAGTGCGTCATCCAATTTTAGAGACCAATCTTTTCTACTTGGATTTACTACTTTCTCTAAAATCTTCTTCACCTCTCTATTCAAAACCTTAGCTTGCCCACTTGTTTGGGGGTGATATGTCATAGCCACTCGATGATTGACCCCATATTTTGCCAAAAGAGTTTTAAACGATCTATTACATAAGTGACTAACCTCATCACTTATAATAGCTCTTGGTGTGTCAAATCTTTTAAAAATATTCTTATGCAAGAACTTGAGAACCACTTTGGCATCATTTATGGGGAGTGGTACGGCTTCAACCCATTTCGATAAATAATCAACCACAAGCAAGATGTACTGATTATTGAATGATGGAGGAAACGACCCCATACAATGCATTCCCCATATGTCAAAAAAATTTCCACTTTTATGATAGTTTGTAGTGGCATCTTATTCCATTTTGATATATTACCAACCCTTTGGCATTCAAGTCTTTACAAACAGATGGGCATACTTAAACATCGTAGGCCAGCAAAATCCTACTTGTAATACCTTGGTTGCTGTCCGCTCACTACCATAATGTCCCCCATATGAAGATAAATGACATTCGTGTAGAATATTCTTCACTTCACTATATGGCACACACCTTCGAATCATCTTATCGGCACATTGTCTGAATAAGTATGGCTCATCCCACATGTACCATTTGACGTCATGTAGGAATTTCTTTCTGTTGTCGCGTCAGATCAGGTGGAAGTATGTTGCTCACCAAATAGTTAGCAAAATTCGCATACCACGGAAATTCTGAATTAACTCCAAAAAGCTGATCGTCCGGGAATGACTTATCCGCCTCATCTTTACTCGAATTTTCCAGCCTCGATAGATGGTCTACTACTTGATTCTTTGTCCATTTTCTATATTTTATTTCCAAGTCAAACTCTTGAAGGAGAAGGATCCATCTGATTAGCCTTGGCTTACCATCCTTCTTCGAAATCAAATAGTGAATTGCAGAGTGATCCGTGTAAACCACCACCTTTGTTCTAATTAGATATGCCCAGAATTTGTCAAAGGCATATACTACTGCCAGTAACTCCTTCTTTTTAGTTGTGTAGTATATGGCGTGGAATATCTTCTCTCGGTGTTGACCCAATACAGCCCCTACCGCATAGTCGCTAGCATCGTACATTAATTCAAATGGCATAGTCTAGTCCGGTACGACGATCAATGAGGATGTGGTTAACTTCTTTTTCAACTACTCAAATGCTGCTTTACACTCGTCATCTAATCTAAACACTGCATCCTTCTCTAAAAGACTGCACAATGGCATAACAATCTTAGAGAAATCCTTTATAAATCTTCTGTATAACCCATCATGTCCAAGAAAACTATGGATTCCCTTTACTGAATTCGACGGTGGAAGATTCTCGATCGTGTCCAACTTTGCCTTGTCAACCTCTAAACCTTTAGCAAAAAATTTATGCCCAAGAATTATCCCTTCTTCAACCATAAAGTGGCACTTCTCCCAGTTGAGTACCAAATTCGTTTCCACACATTGCTTTAAGACCATGGCCAAATTTTCTAAACACTTATCAAAAGTGTAAGTGTTTCCATATACTAAAAAGTTATCCATAAAAACTTCTACCTCTTTTTCCACCATGTCTGAGAAGATAGCCATCATGTATCTTTGAAATATCGCTGGTGCATTACATAGCCCAAATGACATCCTTCTAAATGTGAAGGTGCCATATGGGCATGTAAAAGGGGTCTTCTCTTGATCTTCGGGAGGTATGGAAATTTGGTTGTAGCCCGAGTATCCATCCAGTAAGCAGTAGTACTTATGTCCAGCCAGTCGATCCAACATCTGATAAAGGGTAGCGAAAAGTTATCCTTCCGGGTTGCCTTATTTAGCTTCTTGTAGTCCATGCACACCCTCCATCCGGTCACTGTACTCGTCGGAATTAACTAATTATCATCATTCTGAACCACCATCATTCAACCTTTTTTTGGCACACACTGTACTGGGCTGACCCATGCACTGTCTGAAATCAGGTATATAATTCGCGCTTCCAACCACTTTAGTATTTCTTTCTTCACCACTTCTTTCATGATTGGATTTAATCTTCTTTGTTGCTCCATTATTGGCTTCGCATCCTCTTCCATTAGAATCTTGTGCATGCAAAAGAAGGGGCTGATTCCATTAATATCGATAATTGTCCAGCCTATTGCAGACTTGTATTCACTTCAAATCCTCAACAATTTACTTTTTTGCAATTCGTTAAGTAAAAATGCAATAATAATAGGTAAAGTATTTAAATCACCCAAATAAGCATACCTAAGGTGTTTAGGAAGTGGTTTCAGCTCAAGAGTGGGTGGTTCCTCAAGTGAAGGTTTCATCCGAGCTACATCAATTTCCTCTGTGTGTAGTGACTCGAATGGAACTTTGAATCTACTAACTCTAGGAAAAACATCCAGTATGTATAAATAATCCACGAACTCTGGATCATCTAAATATTCATCCCCCAATAGTGTAGTCTCCAATGGATCACTAACCAAACCTTTTACCATATCATCATTCACTATCCGGTCGATGACATCCACCTGGAAGCACTCCTCTTCATCCGTAGCAAACTTCATGGCTTTAAATACGTTGAATGTGACTTTCTGATCTTGGACCCTCATAGTTAACTCTCCTTTTTGTACATCGATGAGAGTCCTACCCGTACCCAAAAATGGTCTCCCTAAAATGATTGGGATGTTCTTATCTTCCTCATAATCCAAAATTATAAAATCTGTTGGAAATATGAATTTGTCCACCTTGATCAAAATGTCCTCCACAATGCCTCTCGGATAAGTTACCAATCTATCTGCTAACTACAATGATATGTTCATGGGCTTTGGTGCTGGTAAACCCAATTCGGTATAAACAGATAATGGCATGAGGTTTACACTTGCCCCCAAATCACATAAACACTTCTTAAAGGCCATGTTACCGATCGTGCAAGGTATAGTAAAACTCCACAGATCCTTCAACTTTGGAGGTAACTTTCGTTGTAAAACTGCAATGCATTCCTCCGTCAAAGCCACAGTTTCATAATCTTCTTACTTTTTCTTCCTAGACAAAATACCTTTCATAAACATGGCATTACTCGGCATTTGCTATAGGTCTTATATGAACGGAATATTTATTTGGAGTTTCTTGAAAACTTCCAAAAATTTAGAAAATTGCTTGTCTGATTTTTATTTTTGGACTCTCTACTGAAATGGGGGTGGAGGATACACAGTTGGCTTGTCATTTGACTTTGTCTATTCAACTTGCTTTTCCTCACCCTATTTCTGTTCAACCACTTTGTTTTCATTATCTTTAACATCTTCCTTAACTGAATTTTCTGCAATTTTCCCATCGAGATAATTTTCACTCCTTAAAGTGGCTGCTTGACTTTGCTGATGATTTCCCTTCGGATTCTTTTCTGTGTCACTTGGCAGAGTTCCTTGCGGTCTATTATTCAATGCTAAGGCCAACTATCCCATTTTATTTTCCAAGTGTTTGATGGCCACTACTTGTGATTTCATCACCGCCTCATTTCCCGATATGTATTTCAACAAAAGCTCTTCTAAGTCTGTTTTCTTTTCTTGCTACGAAGCTACTTGTTGTTGCTGATTTTGAAACCCTGGGGGATAAAAATGTCGTGGAGCCTGCTGATTTTGATTGTTGCTCCATGAAAAGTTAGGATGATTCTAATTCCCCAGGTTGTAGGCATTTTGATACATGTTTTGCGGAATTCTATTGTAGCTTCCCACAAATTGAACCGATACTAGATTGATGGCACACTGCTCTGTAGGATGTTCCCTCGCGCATAATTCGTAAACATATGCCACCTACTGTGGTTGTGCACTTGTCAAATCATCCATTTTCTTCGATAAGGCTGAAATCTATGCCGCCAACGCTATTACTCCATCTACCTCTAATACCCCAGCTACCTTCGATTGTGTCATTCTTGCTGTAGGCCACTGGTAGTTATTTGCTGCCATAGTTTCAATCAATTCATACGCTTCCTCATAGCTCTTGGCCATAAACGCTCCACTTGACGCTGCATCAATACTTGACCTGAGATTCCCACTCAACCTGTGATAACCCGTAAAAAATCGGATTGTCTAGAATTTAAGTTTAAAGAATTAGTTATTAATAAAATGAATTTTTATTAATAAGATTATGTGTTATGTGTTTATTAATCGTTCTAAAACCTAGGATGATTATAAAATGGGAGGATTCTGGCTACAAGCTAGACTGAAGGAGTAAGAATTTTCAAGATGAAAATAAAAAAATTTCGGGAACAAAAATGTTTTCGAGGAACAATACGAAATAGGCACTATTCACCTGAAGAAACCCTAAGGGTTAGGGTTTGAATAACATAAGCCTTTCCAAGAGTTCGATATGTCAAAATGACATTTCGTCGAAAGATTTGATGGTAAAATGTTATAAAAAGTTAAGTAAGTCGATAAAGTTTTTCTCAAAAAACGTGCTAAAATCTGACGAAATAAAAATGACAAAAAGTATTGTTATGTACTTTTCATTCATTTAACTACGTTAGGGGAAAATGTGAACGAAAACACTTATCATCAAAAAGTGTTTTTCAGTTTTTTGATGTTCCGAAGAATGCGTAAAAGTTAATTTGTAGAGGAAAGAGGAAATATTCAAAAATATTTGGATTCCGAGAATCGCAGTTTTAGAAATGTTGAACGAATTCCGCAAGACGGAAGCACGAAGCTTTTCCAAGAGAAGCTTCGTGAATAGTAAGGAGGTTTAGTAAGGAGGTGGGAATAGTAACTTTGGTGGCGAAATAACTATTTTGCCCTTAGCTTTGAAAATCTATAAAAGAGAAGTGTTAGTTGATTTCTTTGAAATCAACCAACACTTTGAGAGAGAGAGAGAAAGCTCTTGAGCTTGGAGAAGAAGAAGAAGGAAGAGAAAGAGCATGGATGCTCGGATCGGAGATGATCGTGAAATAGAAAAGTTAGCAAATCGCCAGCTTGTCTAGAGGAAGAAGAATAAAGAAGAAAGGTATTCAAAACCTAACTTCTAAGTTAAATTTTCTTTAAGTTTCATATGGTAAAAACATAAATTAATAAGGATAGAAGTAAAAGATGATAATAATGATTTTCATATGGTTGAAATCATGAGAAAAAGAAGAAATAAGAATTAGAAGTTTAGTTTATAAATTTTTTAAGGAAGTATGAATTTTGTAATGGATTTGAAATGAATTATATGAATGATTCGGTGAAATAAGTAAGGAATAGTGTTTTATAACACCAAATTCCAAGAAAAAGTAAAATCGTAATCAAAATATTGATAAAATATGAAGAACAAATAAAGAACGCGAAGAACACGAAGAACGTTGTTGATGGACAAATTTAAAACAATCATAGTATAAATTGTTGTTGATGGACAAGTTTAAAACCATCGCGTATAAGTTAGTTGCTTATTGCTTGGTTAGGAATGAAAGAAATGTTCATGAAGAACTGAATAAACTTAGCTATAATGAAGTTATGGCAAAAATTTCGTATAAGACAAACGAGAACTAGAAAGTTTATAAATGAACCCGAAAGTGTAGGGTTTCATAAGAATGTAAGAGAACGTAGAAAACGTTAGTCGTGGACTCAAAGAACGAACCAGTTCCGAGTTCGGATGATCGAATTACGAATGAATGAACAAAGAATGTTAATAACGTAAAATGAACGAAGGATGAAGATTAAGCCAATTGAATGGCATGTTAATGGATTCAGAATAAATTTCTGTCTTAGGGAAGTTGAAGTACGTAAGATAAAGAAGAGAAAGGCTTTGGAATGACCTTGTTCCGAGTTATAACGAATAAGTTATGAGATTGTGAAGTAAGCATCTCAAACTAGTGCAACACTTAGAAACAAATTTCAAGGTTTTAGGCTTGGTGCCGCAACACCAATCATACCTTGGAAGGCAGCGCCGCAGCGCCAGTCTAGTGAGGAAAGTACTTATGAGTGGCACTGCAGCGCAAGGAAAAAAGAAGGAACCGGCGCCGCAGCGCTAGTGTAGGGTAAGGCACAATAATGAGCTTTTAATTACTCAACTTTTGGGGGGAAGTGCAAGGAAAGATAATGAACATATAGTTCACATAATGTAACATTTAAGAAAGTGAACTAAACCTTTAGCCAAGCTTGAACGGAAAGATTAAACGAGAATAAAAGATAGAGAATGTAAATGCAACGTTGTTGCGATGAACGATCGGTCTTAGCATACAGTGAATCGTATATCTTTGACATTAAGAAAGAGTAATGAACGTGGGGTTCATGTAATGGATGACGAAAGTATTAAGTAAGATATGAATTATCAAGATAGCTGTAATGAATGAAAAAAAGAATAATGAAAGTCCGAATGTGAGTCGGATAGAGAAGGATGAAATGAAATGTAATTGTTAAACATTATAACCGACGTGAGGGTTGAGTGTACGCGAAGATTAAATGGGTAGAACCTATACACCGTGTATGGTTTGACCATAAGATAATGAATACCAATGATTAAACTTGTGAACGGTGAAGAACTGAATTAAAGCTAATGACGTATATCGTAAAGAAGCCGAGTTAATGATTAACTTGGATAACGTTCTGAGTCGAATGAACCGGACGTTGTAAGATAAGAATAAGGTAACGTAAAATGCTTAATGCTATGAATGCGTAGAATTACTATTGAATAATCATTCTGAGTATACAAAAGACTGTATAACTTAGAGGATAAAGAATAAATCCTAAGGTATGGCACTTAGTTGCCAGAAAGCCATAAGGAATAAGAAATTAACTTAACGAACATTATAGTTTTAATAGTTTAGATAAGTTAAGATAAGTTTAGGTTGTGGTACAATCGTAATCTTTGATGGTTGACATATGGGAGCTGGACTAAATAATTCCTTCAGAGAGCGGAGGTATATACGAAACTGGCAACCGATCTAACTCACTGTAAAAGACAGTGTAGATGAGACGAGAAATTTTTTGTTAGTTGTTTGTGGGAAACCACTCAGAGTACCGTATGGACTACTAGCAGAGATACAGTGTGTGCTGAGTCCTAGAAGAGTTATAAGAAGAAGATAAGAATGTAAATCATCAAAGATGATGATCGTATGAGTTAAGACATCTCTATATGTCATGAAGCCGTAAAGCGGTAAAGAAAGTTGTCACGTAAACTTAGATAGAAAGAACGCGAACCCTAAGAAGTAAAGTTAAGCTTAAACCAATACGTGAGTCATGTATATGACTAATTGGTGTATGTGTTATTTCCTTATGTGTTATATAGGAATTAGAATGAGCAGTTCAGTGTAAACTCTAAGCTGTAGCTGTGCGTAAGGCAAGTTTCCTAACTTCATTCATATTTGAAATGAATTCTAGTTTCTTCAACTTCTCATATGTTAAACATGAGAAGTTTTATCTATGTGCATATGTGCGATATATGTACAAGGTGGTAGAATGTATGAGGCCTTGTGCCACAATTTGAACACTTCGGTGTTTCTATGTGATGAACTATTCAATATGAAAATGTTCTATTTATACATGAACCGTTATTATTAAGTCTGTGCTAATGATTCTAGCCAGACAAAATATGTATGAAAAAGGTAGAAGGATGAAAGCATTTCAAAGTGAATGTGACTAATGTTTTAAAATGATAGGAATCAGAGTTTATTCCTATTATTTAAGCTGTTTCATTACCTTTGTTCGGTTATCGAAGTTCTAAAGCATTGTTTAAATTCTTGAAGTTGTTTGTTCAACTGCTATAACTTGCTGAGTAATTGAATGTTCACACATGCTTTAAATGAAAAACATTTTCAGCGTACGAGTTGAAGAACTTAAGAATTCTGCAAAGATCAAGTTGATCGGTATCCAGAAGAAGTATCATTCAATATATGAATAAGCATAAAGATCAAGTGAAGATTTGTAATGTAGAATATTTTAATTAAACTATAGATTAGTTTAATGAATTGTTATGTATCCTTGGTGGAGGATAAAAGTTACTCTTATAAGATGTAAAGAATAATGTAATTATCATTATTTGTAATAAATGAGGTTATAAGGTATTTGAACCTAGGATTTGAGAATGTATGTTGTTATATTTAACCATATAATGATGTATGTTTGGATAGAAGTGGGACCGTGACGTACGGAATCTGGGTGTGGATATAGACCAAATTTCAGGGGTGTTACAGAATGGTATCAAAGCCGATAGGTTATAAACCTTAGGTATGAGTACTTAAGACTATAGTCGTAGAGAGAAAGATAAGAAAATTGTTGAGTTAAACGATTAAGGATGAAGATCACCGCGTGATCATATTGAATCGTAATAACAGATGATCTGTTAAACGATGAATGATTTATATTTAATGCCATAAATGAATGGTACTATGAAGTAGTACGGGAAGAAGAACTTAGATTGAGTTGTAAAGGATATCATACGAATTAAATAAGATTTGTATTAAGTAAAGAGAAAGTTATAAGTTGTAAAATTTCAATTGAGGACTAATGTGATAGCTGAGTTGTATGAACATCTGTTATGGCTGGAGGTTTGTGCTTTGGTGTAACAACTACTTAACTTATTACAGTGTTAATCATTGAAATAGTAATGTCATGCTATCAATATGTGTATGACGAGAAGGTGAATCTTTTCTCGTGTATATACTTGATAGGTAGAGAATAATAAGATAGGTGTGAGTTCTTAAAACTCATACTTATGAAAAGTTTATGACTCATAGTTATATGCTATGTTTCTGAGCCCTAAGCATGTGGATAGTCCTTGATTTGTTCTTAGATTACATATTGCGAAGATAATTTCTTAAACACATATAGTTCTGGAAAGTTCCTGAAACATAAAGTGTGGTAAGTTGATGGACTATACTAAGGTATAGGAATGTTTAGACTAAAACGAGTTAGTTTCAATATGCCTAGAATTGAAGGTGCTAGAGAAGATTAAGTATTGTCGCAAGTAAGACAATGAAGGAAGCTGGAGAAATAGGATATTCTATGTCATCTAGCTATGATAGATTTTGAAGTTTATTAAAATCGTGCTGATATGTACATTTTGAAAAGGAAAGGATCGGACCCCCGCCCCGGCAGGGGTGTAAGCTTGAAAAGGGCCCGCCCCAGTGGGCATGTATACTTATTCTAAGTTTGGACCCCCTACCCCGGCCGGCATGGCTTCTGTCAGCTGATCATGTATTACTCCAGATTTCCTAAGTTTTTGTCACAATTGCACCCTTTTTGACCAAATGTCACACCACCAAACCTACACACAAAATAACAATAAATAAGTTAAAATAAAACATAAAAACAAGGAATTAACACCGATTAAACTTGAATTAGGAACCGGTTAGTGGGTATAAAACCCACTTATCAGTAGTGATCGATCCCGGCGGTAGAGAATGTAACCAACTCTTCGCCTTGTCCCACAGGGTGAATAGGAACAAGCGAAGTCTGACTGCATCATCCGACACCCCATTGTATCTAAAAGTGTCACATATTTCCAAAAAGCTGACAAAGTGTTCACTCGAATCATCATTTGCAAATTCCCCAAACTTTACTGCGTTCTGAATCATTTGAGTAGTCCCAGGCTTGATCTCAAACTTATTTGCAGCTATTGTCGGCTTGGTGATACTCGACTGAAGCTTAGTCACCTTAGGTGTAGCAAAATCTCTCAACGTTTTCTGGTCTTCGACAGCCATTACTTCTTCTTTTTAAAAATTCTCAAAGTTTTCCTTTGGGTCTTTAATTCACTTACTTATCCTTTGAAACTGTTTCTCAATATAGTCCTCAAAAGGAAGAAAGTTTGGGTTTTGGACCGAGTTTGCATAAACTAACTTCAAGAACCTTAAATAGAAAGAACAAAACAAAAGAAAAAAGTGTTTAAGTAAAACTGGACTAATTAAACTGATATTGCAAAATATTAAAATCTATACTAATCCCCGGCAACGGCGCCAAAAACTTGTTGGTTGTAATTATGCTCACACGCAATTGCACGTGGTCAACAAGTAATATAATGATAAGTTGAGTATCGTTCCCACAGAGATTTAGTAATCCAAATTACCAACCTTATACTAATCCAAATTTAATTATATTATCCAATTTAAGAATTATAACCATTAAAACTAAAAATATTAAAAATACCAAGCAATCAACAAACTTAAAAATTGTAACTTCAAACAAATATTGGAGAATTAGGCTTACAACTTCACTCTAACTATCACTCTGATTATTACACCTTATTCCAATTTAATTCACTATCCCAGTTTATTAATCAAGAACACTAAAGTAGAACTAGCCATCTCTCGATGCACTAATACCATATTAATTAACTTAAATCCATAAATTAGATAGAATTAAGCTAAACACCTTAATTAACTAATTCACTATATCTCTATGTGAATTACAATCAAAGAAAGTTTAAGTTCAAGTTCTCTATCTGATTACATGTGAGGCTAGGCATATCTCTACCCTAACATTCATCAAGATTCAATTCAAATAAAGAATTCAAGAACACATGCTATAATGACTAGGTCTAGACTCATATTTCCTCTCTCGAATCCATACAAATCCACATAGAATTGATGATCAAGCAATTCATAGATTCAAGCATAAATCACTATAGATAAACTGAAAGATAGATTATTAAACTAAAAATCAAAGCTACATAATCATCGTTCAACCCAAAGAACTGTCATAAGCCTAACAAGCAAATTAGTTCATCACAATTGAAATAAAAACTGAATTCATCAAAGTAAACATCATCCCAATTACAATTATTGAATTATAGAAAAAGAATGAATATGAAACCACCCTTCTTCACTGCTTCAATATGCAATTATCATCAATTCCACCTTCAAATCCTTCCTCGAATGCTTTTATTGAAATTCTCCCTTCAAATTGCTAAATTGATTGTTCGTCTAATCTCCCTTGTTGTTTTTGTTAATAACCAGCCTAGGACATATATTCTGCTCATAGCTCAATGTACATTACAGTTCCAAACCATGCTAACCTCTATCCCTCGAGCATCTGCAGTAATATAATTCATATAGGAGACTTGATTTTCCCGTACCCTCGTCCCGGCGGGGGTTTTCCTTCTTAATGAGCCCACCCCAAAGGAGGTTTTGTGTGTAACATATCTGCCCCAGCGGGGGTCTATTCTGCTACAGTTCATTTTTATCTCTTTTTCTTGCCATGTTTCGCCATGAAACCACCATGTATGTCTAGATGCTATGCCACCATACCTAAACATAAAAAATAACACAAAACAAGTAAAATGAATCACAAGCATGACGAATTAACACAATTTAAGCTCGAATTAGAGGCCGATTCGTAGGTATAAAACCCACTCATCAAACTCCCCCAAACTTAAACCCGTGCTAGTCCTCGAGAACAAAACAAAAATGTACTATACAATGCAATGCATTGAAATGTAATGCTTTTCTCATACCCCCGCCCCGGCGGGGGTTTTCCTGCTTAATGATCCCACCCCGGCGGGCAATGCTTCTATCTTTTGATAAGGTACCCCCGCCCCGGCGGGGGTTTTATGTGTAACATGTCCTCCCCAGTGGGGCTCTATTCTGCTGCAGTTAAGTTTTAGCTCTTTTTCTTGCCAAGTTTCGCCACGAAACCACCATGTAATTCCAGATGCTATGCCACCGTACCTAAACATAAAAAATTACACTAAACAAGTAAAACGAATCACAAACATGACGAATTAACATAATTTAAGCTCGAATTAGAGGGCGATTTGTAGGTATAAAACCCACTCATCATAAAATCTATCAGACACACATACTTCTCCAAGGTGGTAGTTAACTCCTGGGTTTCAAATCGGAACACCTTCCTATCCGGTACCCAATGCTCTAGCATGCCCTCTACAAAACCCGATGGAACCTGGAATATCAGGAGGGTCATAGACGCATCAGCTGATTAACTGTCACCCGATCTAGGGAGGATACCGTAATCTCAATGAAGATACCATCAATACTTATGGGGTATGATCAATACAGCTAACTGTCGAGGAAGACATCTATGGGGCCGTGTCATAAGACTATCCATGGGTTAATGCTAAACTCATCTCTGGAAATACATATGCATAACATAATACATGCATGATAAACAATAGATGGCAATATGATGTAGGGAATGGAAAACAATATACATACATTCTTAAGTAATCATAATCTAAATACAGCATCTCTGTGTACAGCTAAAAATACAGGGAAATGGGGAACAGCCGCCCAACAACTAATAGTGGCCTATCAAAAGATATAACGAGAATGGGGCACAGCCGCTCAATATCTAATAGAGGCCAATAAAAAGATATAGCGAGAAATGCATCAGAAGAAGTCGATATTGTTGATGTCCACATCATCCAACCTATCCACCTGATGTAACTCCTCCTGAGTCACTGAATCTCTACCAGTAGGGATATCTAGCCAATACAATGGAGGATCTGCACCTGAAAAACCATTTGAATATGGGCCACCTGAAAGGCTAGCCCCAGAGCTGGAAGGATCAAAAGTATCTGCCTCAGAAGGATCTCTGCCCAAATGTCTGATGAAGAAATGCGCCCGTTCTAACTGCTGGGTCAAAATATCAATCTACGTCAGATGAGTAGGCTCTTGGATGCAGGCAATCCAATCCGCCATCATGACGAAACCAGGAACCATATCCCTCATAAACCGTGTTGCGCGAGTCTGGACTCCAATGGTGCGAGGGAACTACCAGCGGTAGAATGCCTCCTGAGTGAACGGTCCCTCTGACAAAGTAAAGCCATCAACTCCCACCAATGGGATATCAATGATCGGTGGCTATGACACATGCCAATAATGCCAGGCAGGAGTGTGACGGCCCCAAAATAGGTATACATCACCCATTTTAGGTCTTCAATAACATGGTACAGAAACAACTACAACTTTATTAATACATCATAAAAACTGTGAGTTTAAATACAAATATTATCTTCTAGACAATATCCATACCCAAATAAATCTTCATCACAATTATTGATACATTATTTTACAAAAATGGTGAGGACTACTAAACAACTTCTAGAATCATCATTCCATACCCCGACTAGTACTCGCTACATTCTCGCCTCTTGAGAAGAAAAATAGAACAAAAAGGAAAAGGGTGAGCTCAACTAGCCCAGTAAAGAATATTATGACTAAGATAATATAGAACAAATTATCGTTAGTATTCAAAAGGGAAAAAAATCTGATAAAATACAATAGACAACAAGTTTTAGATCAATATTCGTAGCGGAAATAATAATACATAGAAGAGTTACGTAGAGAATGAAATCTACTATTATCTATGAATTTAAAAGTCCATCGTTAATATTTTATCCCTGTAACATCAATTAATATTCATTTTGAGTCAAATTTTCATCTTTGCACTACAGGCCAAAGATATTCATCAGTCGGTCATGTTCATCTCAACACATGTTCATCTTTGCACTACGAGCCAAAGATATTCATTATAAAATCATTTATCTTTGCACTACAGGCCAAAGATATTCAATAATATCATCATTTAGGACTGAGGATGATGAAAAATATTTTAAAGGAAACGAATCCAGTGAAACAAAAGAATAAATATCAAGGATTCGTATTTCAGCTATTTCATGTCCAAAAATACCTCATAAATAATCATAGTGAAGTAAAATTCAAGAATGATCAAAACATGGATACAATCAAAGCTAGTATCCATAATAGATATTTTGGACGAAAAGGAAAAAAATTCATTTTTTGATGAATAGTGTCGTATTTCGGCATAATGATATTGAAGAAAATAATATCATTTAAAAAGAAAATAACATCCTTACCTCGAAAAAGATAGTACTTCTAGTTGAAACACCGGATATAGGCTATGACTTGAACTTGCAATAGATAGCAACACTCAAAGTATTAAAATACTCACAAGAATACGCTCAATATATCGAGAGAGAAGATTTCAGTTTCGGTGTGATTTTCAATTCTAACCTAAGCACCCTATTTATAGGAAAATGCTTAGAACACCAAAGCGTAAAAATTTAATATAATATTATTATATTTACAAAATTGTCAAGCCCACCTCTTGAATCAATTCACCACCTTGCACATGTTTAATTCAAATTTCCCAAGTAAAAAAAAAATTTTTTGTAATTAAAATAATTAAAACATTCAAAAATTAATTATTTTGGAACTACGGAACTTCAATAATTCATAATAAATTGCTCTTTTATCAGAAAAATTCAAACCAAATATCCTTTCCATAGGAAATTTCATTCTCTACAACTATACAGAAGAAAGTTTTTCTAAATTTCAAACAGAAATTGACCGAAATCCACAAACGGGCGATTTTACAAGCTATAATCAAATTTCGGTCAAGAATTGGGGTCTACCGACACACAAAACATGTGTTAATCATTTAATGCCACAAAAATACTCTTCCTCCTCATATACTCATATATCCCACATTCATTGTAAAAATATCACCATTAATATATTATTAAAGTAATATATTTAAATGAATTATTTTATCAGAAAAAGATAAAATATTAATTTTCAACAATTGTCACATTAAAAAATTTTCTCCATCTATATCCGCATAAAATCAATATTTTCCTCATCATATAAATCAATAATTAATTATTCACAAATAATATTACAGAATCACATTACTGACAACCAGACAGTTCCCAGGAAAGAGGGGGCTTTCCAATAAGGATCTCTCATTACTAGCGTGCAATTAGATGACCAAACCTCTCCTTAGACAGAACTTTCTAGACATTGCCAATAATGTTATCTAATAATATTATTCAGATAATATGAATTATTGCTCGGATAATAGAAAATACTGTGCAATGACAATTATTAAAACAACAGTAATATAAAATATCAACGCAGCAATTATTGAATCAATAAAATAAAATATTGAACAGTAATTACTGTAACAATTATTGAGTAGTGCCTTCTTGCGTAAGAATCAATAATTGGTGTAATACCGTGTGCTACTATGTTTTAACCACCGGGTATTCCAACAGTATTAACGGTAAAAACTGCGCCGTTATTTATAACCAACTTATTCTTGTCGTTTTCTTCATCCAATCGCTTTCCGTTATGGGGCCCACACAAGGCTGCGCCGTCATACGAATATTCCCCGACAGTAAAAATATTCCACGACCAAATGAATATTCCCCCTCAACAAGAATATTTTAAAACCACTTGCTTGTTGAAATAATTGCGCATTTTACCCATAACTTACCACATTAATCAAATCAACCCTTACTATTTCAAGATAATAAATAGAGGAAATTTAATTTCATTAAATAATAAGTTAGGGTCTTACAACCTCCCCTCCTTATGAAATTTCGTCCTCAAAATTGACGTACGTACCTGGTGTTTCGAAAAGGTGAGGATACCTCGCTTTCATTTCCGTTTCCAACTCCCAGGTCATTTCCTATATAGCATGGTTCCTCCACAAAACTTTAACTTGTGGTATGACCTTTGTGCGTAGGACATGCTCCTTCCTATCCAAGATCTTTACAAGTACCTCTTCGTACGTTAAGTCTTTGGCTATCTCGTCTGGTTCTAACTCAATAACGTGGTTCGGGTCTTTCATATATTTACGAAGTACAGATATGTGAAACACATTATGAACACGAGACATACTCGGAGGTAACGCGAGTCTATAGGCTACATTACCTACTCGGTCAAGAATTTGAAATGGAACAATAAATCGTGGATTGAGCTTTCCTCTCTTCCCAAATCTTGTAACTCCCTTCCATGGGGCAACACACAACAATACATGATCCCCAATACTAAATTCCACGTCCTTTCGATGAAGATCCGCATAACTCTTTTGTCGATCTTGTGCCGTTTGTATACATTGTCGAATCATTTGGATCTTTTCCGTAGTCATACGTACCAACTTGGGTCCCAACAATGTTGCTTCACCCACCTCGTCCCAACATACTGGAGAGCGACACTTTCGTCCATACAATGCTTCAAATGGGGCCACACCAATGCTTGTCTGACAACTGTTGATATAGGAGAATTCCACCAATGGTAAATACTTATCCCAACTCCCTTTGAAGTCTAGGACACAGAGTCTTAATAAATCTTCAACAGTTTGAATAGTCCTCTCTGATTGTCCGTCCATTTGAGGATGGTATGCCAAACTAAATCGTAAATCTGTGCCCATAGCTTTTTGCAAGCTAACCCAAAATCTTGAAGTGAATCTTGGGTCACGATCCGAAACTATGGATACTGGCATGCCATGCAATCTCACAATCTCATTTACATACATATGAGCAAGACGTTCAAGGGAATAAGTCTCCCGTATCGGTAAGAAATGAGCAGATTTGGTTAATCTATCAACAATAACCCAAATAGCATCGATGCCTTGAGAAACCGTAGGAAGACCCATAACAAAATCCATGGTAATGTGTTCCCACTTCCATTTCGGAATCTCAAGTGGTTACAATGGACCCTTAGGTACTTGATGCTCCGTCTTTACACCTTGACAAGTTAAACACGTCGAGATAAACTTTGCAATCTCTCTCATCATATTGTTCCACCAAAATGTATGTCGAAGATCACGATACATTTTGGTACTTCCAGGATGGATCGCAAATGGTGTATTGTGTGCCTCCATCATAATCTTGTACTTCAAATCAGAGTCGTTAGGAACACAAAGTCTGGAGTGGACTCGAAGTATTCCTTCTTCATCGATTCTCGCTTCCGGAATAGCACCTTCTTGTACTTTCTTCTTCATACGCATCAGCTCCGGGTCGGTGGCTTGAGCAACCTTAAATTTTTCTATTAAAGTTGGCTCTATGCATATACTTGACATCATCGCACTCGTTCCTGCATATGATCTTCTACTCAACGCGTCAGCTACCACGTTCACTTTTCCAAGATGGTACTGAATAGTGTGGTCGTAATCTTTCAACAACTCGAGCCAACGTCGTTGCCGCATGTTGAGTTCCTTTTGAGTGAAGAAATATTTGACGCTTTTATGGTCTGAATATATCTCCACTTTCTCCCCATATAGATAGTGCCTCCAGATCTTTAGCGCGAAGATGACTGCTGCCTATTCTAGATCATG
Source organism: Panax ginseng (assembly GCA_020205605.1). Taxonomy (NCBI): domain Eukaryota; kingdom Viridiplantae; phylum Streptophyta; class Magnoliopsida; order Apiales; family Araliaceae; genus Panax; species Panax ginseng. Next base: position 66,935,091 of record CM035127.1, read on the forward strand.
AGTAGGATAATTCCTCTCATATTCTTGAAGTTGTCGCAAGGCATAGGCTATGACTTTCCCACGTTGCATGAGAACACATCCTAACCCTTTGCCCAAAGCATCGCTGTAGATAAAAAATCAATCTGAACCAGATGGTATTGTTAGAACAGGTGCCGAAATAAGTCTCCTCTTAAGTTCTTGGAAACTCTTCTCGCATTCCTCACTCCAAACGAATTTTGTATCCTTTCGAGTTAGCTGAGTTAATGGAGTAGCGATTCGAGAAAACCCTTCCACGAATCTCCGATAATAACCACCAGCTTAGCCCGAAAGCTACGTGACTTTCTATCCACCGAACTTGGTTGCTCCCAACTTTGTATTGCTTCAATCTTCGCCGGGTTGACAGATACTCCATGTTTAGACACCACATGCCCAAGGAATGCTACTTCCTCAAGCCAGAACTCACATTTCTTCAACTTGGCATATAGCTTGTTTTCACGAAGCCTTTGGAGTACCAGCTTCAAATGGTGCTCATGATCAGCACGGCTTTTGGAATATATGAGAATGTCATCAATAAAGACAACAACAACCCGATCTAAATAGTCCTTGAATACTCGGTTCATTATATCCATGAAAGCTGCAGGAACATTAGTCAATCCAAAATTCATGACTAAGAATTCATAATGCCCGTACCGAGTTCTGAAGGCAGTCTTTGGAATATCCTCAGTTCTAATCTTCAGCTGATGATATCCAGAACAAAGATCGATCTTTGAAAAGAATTGTGCTCCTTGCAACTGGTCAAACAGGTCATCAATACGAGGTAGTGGATACCTATTCTTGATGGTGACATGGTTCAATTCCCGATAGTCAATACAAAGTCGCATACTCCCATCTTTCTTCTTTACAAATAAAATAGGAGCACCCCAAGGAGATGTACTAGGACGAATGAAACCGATGTCCAACAACTCCTGTAGTTGGACCTTTAACTCCTGAAGTTCAATAGGAGCCATTCGATATGGGGTTTTAGAAATGGGCTTTGTACCAGGTTCAAGATCAATAAAGAATTCAACTTCACATTCTGGGGGTAGACCGGGAAGTTCTTCAGGAAATACGTTAGGAAAATCAATAATAACAGGAATATTATTCAAATCTGACGTGTCTTTATTCAAATCCATAACATGGGCTAAGAAAGCTTGACATCCGTTTTTCAATAAACGAATAGCTTTATGACTTGATATGACAGCGATTGATTTTAGTGGCTTAGTTGCTTGAATTAAATATAACAAAGTTGGTTAGGAATATGAAAACTAACAACCTTACGAAAACAATCAATTTTGGCATGATGAGTAGTTAACCAATCAATCCCTAAAATCACATCAAAAGCAAGTATCTTTAAAGAGATAAGGTCAAAAGGTAAGGTGATGGTGCCAACTTGAATCAAACAAGATTTATAAACAGTGGATGTGATGAAAGTTTCTCCTAACGGAGTCTCTACAGATAAATCAAAGTCTAATTTCTCCGGAGTCAAGTTTAAACGTTGAGCACAAGCAGGAGAGATAAATGAATGGGTAGCACCGGTATCAAGTAAGGTATAAACTTCGGAAGAATTAATTATAAGCTTACCCGTGATCACCTCGTTTGGGTTCCTCGCATTTTGACCAGTCATGACAAACGCTCTTCCAGGAACTGTTGACTTTGACTTTTCTGGGACAGCCTTTTGAGTCACCGTACCCCTGGACTTGGTTTCGCTATCGTACAATCTCGAGCGATATGTCCTTCCTTTCCACAATTATAACATACCTTGAACTGTTGTGAGCAGTTTGGACTGATATGTCCTTCTTTCCTGCACTTATAGCATATGACCGGTGGTCGTTCTCCTCCCTTGGAACCAGTTGCTGCTGGTGTTGATGTCTTCACATGGTCATTGTTAAATCTCCTCTTTTTAAAATCTCCTCCCGACTCGCTTCTTCTATTCTCATGGCCATGACTACCACCAGAGTGGTTACCATTTTTTTCCATCTTTTTCTTTCTCCGCTGGTTATCGTTATTATGTTGACTACTATCTCCGGTATGATCCTGGTTATGGTCCCTTGGTTGAATGTACTCATTATCTCGCTCTAATATTTGAGCCCTGTTAACAACATCTGAATAGAGAGAAAATTTATGAGAAATGAGATACTGACGTATGTCGGGTTTCAAACCTCTCAAAAACATCCGCGTCATACGTTCCTCATTCTCCACCAAATAAGGTGCAAACCTGGACAACTCTGCAAACTTTGCCTCATACTGGGACATCATCATGTTATTTTGTTCTAGTCTAATAAACTCCACTTCCTTCATATGACGAATACTTTCAGGAAAGTACTTGTCATTGAACAGTTTCTGAAACATCTCCCAAGACATGCCGAAAAGGTACCGGATGGGTACACTTCACGATTCCCACCAATGTCGCCTCATTACGGAACATAAAAGTAACGAATGGAACCTTCTGTTCTTCCGTGCATCCCAAGACATCGAATATCTTGGTAATTTGTTTGACCCACGTCTCCACCTTAATCGGATCCGGCTTTCCCCAGAATTCTGGTGGTCCCAACTCTTTGAACTGCTTGGCCTTGACAAATCGTGCGTTGTTATCATTTCCACCTGTATTTTGTGCACGAGTCTCCCTCGTCTGATTTTACATGAACTGCAAAAAACTTCTAAACATCACATCGTTCATCATCTGCTCAGTGGCGTTGTTCATAGGAGGAACATTGGCAGCCTGCTGCACATTCTCCTCATTGGTGAGTACAGGGGTCTCCATGGTCTCATTTACTCCACTGTTAACATTCTCAGTCGACATTCTCAAATGCTGCCATAAAACAAGGGTTAATTAAAGAAATCAACATATCACATAATATCCCTATATATTGACCAACTAACAAATAAGCTTAGGTAGGACACACTAGCGAAGGATTTACTCGTCTCTCCCCTCCTAATTTTATTCCCCGATCTCTGCCAGAGATCATATCCTTAACCTTTGATACCAACTGTGTCGCCCCCAAAATAGGTATACATCACCCATTTTAGGTCGTATATAACATGGTATAGAAACAACTACAACTTTATTAATACATCATAAAAACTGTGAGTTTAAATACAAATATTGTCTTCTAGACAATATCCATACCCAAATAAATCCTCATCACAATTATTGATACATTATTTTACAAAAATGGTGAGGACTACTAAACAACTTCTAGAATCATCATTTCATACCCCGACTAGTACTCGCTACATTCTCGCCTCCTGAGAAGAAAAATAGAACAAAAAGGAAAAGGGGAGCTCAACTAGCCCAATAAAGAATATTATGACTAAGATAATATAGAACAAATTATCGTTAGTATTCAACAGGGAAAAAAATCTGATAAAATACAATAGACAACAAGTTTCAGATCAATATTCGTAGCAGAAATAATAATTCATAGAAGAGTTACGTAGAGAATGAAATCTACTATTATCTATGAATTTAAAAGTCCATCGTCAATATTTTATCCCTGTAACATCAATTAATATTCATTTTGAATCAAATTTTCATCTTTGCACTACAGGCCAAAGATATTCATCAGTCGATCATGTTCATCTCAACACCTGTTCATCTTTGCACTACGGGCCAAAGATATTCATTCTAAAATCATTTATCTTTGCACTACAGGCCAAAGATATTCAATAATATCATCATTTAAGACTGAGGATGATTAAAAATATTTTAAAGGAAACGAATCCAGTGAAACAAATGAATAAATATCAAGGATTCGTATTTCAGCTATTTCATGTCCAAAAATACCTCATAAATAATCATAGTGAAGTAAAATTCAAGAATGATCAAAACATGGATACAATCAAAGCTAGTATCCATAATAGATATTTTGGACGAAAAGGAAAAAATTTCATTTTTTGATGAATAGTGTTGTATTCGTGAATAGTGTCGTATACGTGAATAGTGCCATATACGTGAATAGTAACCCCGACACAAAAAGTTCTAAATTTGATTAAAAGTTCAAATCAATATTTCGGCATAATGAATTGAAGAAAATAATATCATTTAAAAAAAAATAACATCCCTTACCTCGAAAAGATAGTACTTCTAGTTGAAACACCGGATATAGGCTATGACTTGAACTTGCACCGTATAGCAACACTCAAAGTATTAAAATACTCACAAGAATATGCTCAATATATCGACAGAGAAAGAGAGAGAAGATTTCAGTTTCTGGTGTGATTTTCAATTCTAACCTAAGCACCCTATTTATAGGAAAATACTTAGAACACCAAAGCAGAAAATTTAATATAATATTATTATATTTACAAAATTGTCAAGCCCACCTTTTGAATCTGAATTCAGCCACCTTGCACATGTTTAATGCAGCCCACCAAGCAAAAAAAACGTTTTTGTAATTAAAAATAATTAAAACTTTCAAAAATCAATTATTTTAGAACTACGGAACTTCAATAATTCATAATAAATAGCTCTTTTATCAGAAAAATTCAAACCACGTGTCGTTTCCATAGGAAATTTCATTCTCTACAACTTTATAGAAGAAAGTTTTTCCAAATTCCAAACATAAATTGACCGAAATCCACAAACGGGCGATTTTACAAGCTATAATCAAATTTCAGTCAAGAATTGGGGTCTACCGACACACAAAACATGTGTTAATCATTTAATGCCACAAAAATAGTCTTCCTCCTCATATACTCATATATCCCACATTCATTGCAAAAATATCACCATTAATATACTATTAAAATAATATATTTAAATAAATTATTTTATCAAAAAAAGATAAAATTTTAATTTTCAACAATTGTCGCATTAAAAAATTTTCTCCATCTATATCCGCATAAAATCAATATTTTTCTCATCATATAAATCAATAATTAATTATTCACAAATAATATTACAAAATCACATTATTGACAACCAGGCAGTTCCCAGGAAAGAGGGGGCTTTCCAATAAGGATCTCTCCTTACTGGCACGCAATTAGATGACCAAACCTCTCCTTAGACAGAACTTTCTAGACATTGCCAATAATATTATCTAATAATATTATTCAGATAATATGAATTATTGTTCGGATAATAGAAAATATTGTGCAATGACAATTATTAAAACAACAGTAATATAAAATATTAACGCAGCAATTATTGAATCAATAAAATAAAATACTGAACAGTAATTACTGTAACAATTATTGAGTAGTTCCTTCTTGCGTAAGAATCAATAATTGGTGTAATACCATGTGCTACTGTGTTTTAACCACCGGGTATTCCAACAGTATTAACGGTAACAACTATGCCGTTATTTATAACCAACTTATTCTTGTCGTTTTCTTCATCCAATCGCTTTCCGTTATGGGGCCCACACAAAGGTCGCTACTACCGTCATCTAATATTCCCCGATAGTAAAAATATTTCACAACCAAACGAATATTCCCCGTCAACAATGAATATTTTAAAACCAGTTGCTTGTTTGAAATAATTGCGCATTTTACCCATAACTTACCCCATTGATCAAATCAACCCTTACTATTTTAAGATAATAAATAGAGGAAATTTAATTTCATTAAATAATAAGTTGGTGTCTTACAAGGAGGACATATTGGTATACAAATCTCTCCTGTGGTACTCCTAATAGCACACTCTCTCCTAAATAGAGCTCCCAACCTCCATCTGTAAAGAGAGGAACATGAAGGGTGGACAATATATACTCGATGTCGGTTAGAAAACCACCCTCAAAGATAACTTTCAAATGGTCCTCAAAGTAAGGAACTCACGTAATGACATCGTCTGTCAACAACTCCAACTGTAAACGTGAATGGGTGAAACCCTTAGCTACAAGAACCTCCACCAATGTGGAGTGATGCCATCGTTGTCCCCGTGGATAGGTGTCTAAACCTATCAAGCTAACGGGACGAAGACATGAGAGCCTATCATAGGCCTAAAACTGCCAATAAAAGATCAAATATCTATGGTCAGTCAACACTCTCAACCTTAACAAGGGAAATCAAAAGAGAAATACTCACCAGCAGGAATGGGTAACATCCTAGCCAAGCCTCTGTCAAGCCCTGTGAGAGTAGGCGTATTCCCCTAAGGAAGTAGGCAAAGGTATAGGAGCCCAAATTAAACTCTTTAATACGGTCCACCTCCCGTGTGGCACTGAATAAAATGAATGAAACTGTGGAAAAGTTATCTGCCAGGAAACAACCCCGGAGGATGATCAGAAATAATCGCCGAAGAATGCGATCCCTAATTCTCCTATCATCGGTCAATGGCTCAGTCAACGCCCCACACATGGCGTCTACACTCAAAGGACCAATACGGACTGTCCTACCTTTGAGCGTTATAGCCTGAACACCTAGCAAGGATCTGATGGCAGTAGGGGAAATGTCAGCCACACAAGGTACTGGCACCCCAAAAAACTCCATACCAGTGATGAACCGCCAATCCATTGGCGTCATCACCACCTTGAAATCCAGTAAATGGAGAGACTGAGTCTGGTGAAACCAACACTCAGACAATGCTTTGAAGTAACCTTAGGGACAACGACGGGGAACGAGGGAAAAAATTGCCTAAAATCCCCAAGCATGCACAATCTCTCGATACTCTGAATGGAGAGTCTGATACAGAGAATGTATGTTGAACCAGTTCCCTCGAGGTTGCGTAAAGCCGAGAACCTGCATCCGAATGAAAATCAACATCAGAACCCTTATCCCCACAAATGGGAAAAGGAAGAACTGCATAGCTTTTACCTCGTTCGTATGCAAATAGATCGAGGGGTGGCGACTCAAATCATCCAGAATAATGATGATGATCATTCTAATAAGTATACTTTGTAAAAATATTATTCATTTATTAATAAAAAATATTAATTTATTAAATGCTTTTAATTATCTACATGATGTTGTTTTATAATATGTGATAAACCCATAGTTTTAAGCAATGCTTTTAGAATAATGATGATGATCATTCTAATGAGTTCTAAATTCTTAGAAAACTTAAAATTAAAATAGTTCCCAATCATTGGATTACTAAATTGGGGATTAGTGAATCCGGATAGATGTGTACATACGTTACTTGCTCATTGGATGAGGATGATTGATCTCATGATCATTTGTGTGGAGACACTAAAGTAAGTATGTAGGTGCTTATTAGAGAATAAGTTCACTGAACGTGGCTCACTAAGGAATACCTAATGGAGTTTTACTTGCCTGTCAATAGGAATTCCTGTAGTGATAGTAGTACAAGTAATCCTTAGACTTGAGATCATCATAGTATCTTGTGTATGATGAATTATACTTTGACTTATTCCTTAAGACCCTTAGGGTATATCAAAGGGTATGCTTGGGTATAATAATTTGTACATGAAGATAATGTATGATTGATGATTGGGTAATATACCCATGAATTAAGTACGTTTAACCTTAATTTGTTGTGTGTTCGAAGCGTTTTAGAATTATTTTACTTGTTTTAGTGTGTTGTGGCAGGATTGTGCATTGTTGGAGCAATTGGGAGCAATTGGGCTAAAAAAGGGGGAAAGAGTCGGTTTGCTCAATGTGGCAAAGGCCGTTTGTTAGCAAACTACAAAAAATAATGGGGCGCGCTAGTCGTCTGATTGACCCGAGAGAGGAGCGTGGCGTGTGGAGCAAAGTGGGACTTTACTTTGACTTCTTTGTTGACTTTATTTTGTGTGTTTTGGAAGTCTAATTGGATTTGATTGTTGGAATTGGACAGAAAAATATAAATTGATTTATTTTTATTGAATTGGGGATAATTCTACACAATTGGAGATTGGAGCAAGGAGGAAGAGCAGATCTGAAGGCTATAACTTGGAGTTTTTCTTCTCCTTTTCTCTTTTAAATTGTGTAACTTCTTAAGGATGATTTATCAATTAATTGTGGTTTTTATTTCTATCATGAACTAATTCTTTTTATTAAGATTCCAATGGAACCTTTTATGGTGATGGATTGATTATTTAATTTATTCCAATTATTTATGTTGAAGTGAATTGTTCATCATGCCTTGTATTTATCGATTAATTATTTTGCCAATAATTACCGTGTTACTCTAGAAGGAATTGAGAAAGGAATTCTAGGGTTAGAACTGGGCATGGTGACATGTGACTTAGTTATTTGCATAATGAATAAGTAGGTTTGTGAATAGAATGAGAATATCTATTTGCCGCATTTAACACATAAGGAATTGGGATTGTAACGAGTTTAATTCAATTGTTTTGCATAGAGATATAACAAAATTAATCTGGGTTAAATAGAAGGCAATTGATCACTTGAGAGAAGGCTTTTGGCATTTAAGAATTCTTGTTAACAATTCAGTAGACATAATAATTGGGATAATTGAATAATTGATTTAGTAATCATAATTGGGGAAATTGGAGTCTTAATTATCATTCATTTGCATTTAAAAAAATTTAGTTTGATCTTGTTTTCTTTTAGCATAAATACTTGTTTTATTTATAATTATTTTTCTTAGCTTTAACAATCACAAATTTTGGGTTGTTTAAATAAAATTGAATTGATACAGTACTAGTAGTTGGAATTTATTAATTAGAATTCTCTAAGGGATCGACACTCTAGTTTATCACTATATTACTTGTTGATCGTGTATACTTACACGTTTGCTTTGATTGTTAAATCAAGCAACAAGTTTTTTGGTGCTTGTTCTTGGGAATTTTATTAATATTAATTTCATATTAGTTATAATCAATTCAGTCTTAATTTAAACATTACTTATTTTTCTTCTTGGATTGGCAGGAATTCTTGTGCGTGTATGCACACTAGATCGAAGGCTAGAGAGGAACTTTTTCCGTATACAGACGACATCGAAAAGAAGTTCCGGAAAGTGCATTTGAATAGTGAGGTTATACATTTAGAAGAAGAATCGTCAAACCAGGAGATACTCGTGAACATGGCAGAGAACGAACAGAATTCACTTAGGGATTACGCCATGCCGAATGTCACGGATTTACAGTCGAGTATTAAGAGGCCGGCAATTAATGCGAACAGTTTCGAGATAAAACCGGGAACAATTCAGATGCTACAGAATACATGTCAGTTTGGAGGTAATTCGATAGATGATCCTAATGAGCATATCTTGAGTTTCTTGGAAGTTTGTGATACCTTCAAATTTAACAATGTATCGGAAGATGATACAAGGTTGAGGATGTTCCCGTTTACTTTAAAAGATAAAGCACGAAGCTGGTTACCCTCTTTGCCTCCTGGCTCAATCACCATTTGGGATGACCTAGCTCAAAAAATTTTAGCTAAGTTCTTCCCACCAGCGAAGTCGGCAAAACTACGGAACGATATTCATACTTTCGCACAATTTAATTCAGAGTCATTATATGAGGCGTGGGAAAGGTTCAAGGATATGCTCCGTAAGTGCCCTCATCATGGAATTCCGCAGTGGATGCAATTAAGGATATTTTGTGATGGTCTGCACGCGTCCACCAGGTCTAGTATTGATGCAGCAGCAGGAGGAGCGATCATGTCCAAGAATTTTGATGAGGCGTATCAATTGTTAGAGACAATGGCCACCAACAACTATCAGTGGCCCATGACGAGGTCTAATCACCCGAAAACATCGGGAAAGTATGAAGTGGACGCAATGACAGCATTAACAGCACAAGTGACCGCAATAGCTAAGCATATGGAAATGTGGCGTCCACAAGCCACACAACAAGTAGCGATGGTTTGTGAGTTGTGTGATGGGGGTCATGCTACGGATTAATGTGCCATAAATTCTGAATCATCACAGTTCGTAGGAAACTATAATCGCGCAACTCAAACGTATCCGACTTAAAATGCTTATATTCCAGGTTGGAAAAATCATCCGGGGTTTTCATGGAGTAACAATCAAGCTGCAACTCAACCACCTAGACAACAAAACACCTTTGGATTTCAAAATCAGACTCAACAACCAGAGAGGAAATCAAGTTTGGAAGAAGCCTTGGAAAAATTCATTAGAGCTTCTGATAAGAAGAACGAGGAACAAGATAAGAAATTGAATCAAGTAGAGCTCACTTTGCAAAGCCATGGGGCATCGTTAAAGAATCTGGAAAATCAATTGGGGCAAATAGCACATGCATTGAATAACCGTCCACTTGGAACGCCGCTCCCGAGTGATCTGAGAAATAAATCCGGCGAAAATGAGCATTGCAAGGTCAGTAACCTTCACGCAGATGGGAAGGATTTGCAAAAATAGTTAAGGATAAGGAAAGGGGGACAACGCAATAGCCGAAATAGAAGAAGTTGTGAAAATCGGGAAAGATAAAGAGGAAATCGTAGAGCAAAATGCACCAGAACCAACTATAACAATGCCTCCCATATCGTATCCGCAGAGATTTTAAAAATCCAAGTTTGATAAGCAGTTTTCAAGATTTTTGGATATTTTCAAGAAATTGCATATTAACATCCCATTTGCCGAAGCTTTAGAACAAATGCCGAGCTACGCTAAGTTTATGAAGGATGTGTTGTCAAAGAAAAGGAAACTGGGTGATTTTGAAATAGTAGCGCTAACCGAAGAATGCAGCGCAATTATCCAGAACAAGTTGCCTCTGAAGTTGAAAGATGCAGGTAGTTTTACTATTCCATGCGACATTGGTAATCAGTTTTCGGGGAGAGCACTGTGTGATTTGGGGGCCAGTATTAATTTGATGCCATTATCAGTCTACAGTCAGTTCGGGCTCAAGGAACCAAAACCGATAAATATCAGTTTATTGTTGGCAGACCGATCAGTTATATATCCACGAGGTATCGTTGAAGACGTATTAGTAAGGGTGGATAAATTCATCTTCCCAACAGACTTCGTTATCCTGGATTGTGAAGCAGATAAGGAACTTCCCATCATTCTCGGGCGACCATTCTTAGCAACAGGGAGAACGTTTATCGACGTGCTGAAAGGAGAGATTGACGATGCGAGTTTGAAGATCAACAGTCACTTTTAATGTGTTTAAATCAATGTCTTATTCGAAGGAAAAAGGTGAGTGTTTGCGGGTGGATTTAATGGATGAGTTAGTTAATCACAAGATTTACGGTATTACTCAGAGGATCCGATAGAATCCATGCGGCTCAGAATAGACGACTATAATATTGATGAGGACATTGAGCAGATCAAATGGCTAGACACATCATCATTCTACCGGAAAAATAACCAACCATTCGACACCCTTGATAGGCCCAAACCGGAAGGTAAAAAGTGAAAACCCTCGATAGAAGAGCCACCGGTGTTGGAATTAAAGCCACTCCCCTCTCATCTTGAGTATGTTTATCTGGGGAAAGATTCGACTCTACCAATTATTGTTTCGACAGAGTTAACTGACACCCAAAAGGAAAAATTTCTACGGGTTCTGCGCGAGTTCAAAACAGCGATTGGGTGGACTATAGCAGACATTTGAGGTATTAGCCCATCTTTCTGTATGCATAAGATTTTAATGGAAGAGGGGTCAAAACCAACCATTGAGATGCAAAGAAGGTTAAATCCCATTATGAAAGATGTGGTGAGAAAGGAAATTATAAAATGGTTGGATGCCGGTATTATTTACCCAATCTCAGATAGTTTGTGGGTAAGTCCTGTACAGTGCGTACCAAAAAAAGGGGGTATGACAGTGGTGAAGAATGAAGCTAATGAGCTCATCCCAACTAGAATCTATTACAATTTGGAGAGAATATGTATGGATTACCGCAAGTTGAATAAAGCCATACGCAAGGATCACTTTCCCTTGCCGTTCATTGATCAGATGTTGGACAGGTTAGCGGGACATCAATTCTCTTGTCTCTTTGGATGGATATTCCGGGTATAATCAAATTGCTATAGCTCCTAAAGATCAATAAAGACCACATTCACATGTCCATACGCAGACGCGTTTGCATTCCGTATATGTCTTTTGGTTTATATAATGCGCCGGCAACCTTTCAACGATGTATGATGGCAATCTTCTCCGATATGGTCGAACAGAATTTAGAAGTATTCATGGATGACTTCTCCGTGTTCGGTGATAGTTTTGACTTGTGTTTGAAGAATCTGATCTTGGTGTTAAAAAGATGCGTGGAGACTAATTTGGTTCTTAATTGGGAAAAATGTCACTTTATGGTGAAATAAGGGATTATTCTCGGGCACAGGGTTTCTGCAGCCAGACTAGAGGTGGATAAAGCAAAGATTGAGACTATTGAGAAATTACCACCTCCATCATCTATGAAGGGAATCCGGAGCTTTTTGGGACATGCGGGTTTTTATCGACGTTTCATCAAAGATTTTTCAAAAATCTCAAAACCCTTGTGTTCCTTGTTAGAGAAAGATGTGCCTTTCAAAATAGATCAGTCATGTATCGAGGCATTCGAGATTTTAAAGAAGAAGCTAGTATCTGCTCCAATCATTGTGGCGCCTGATTGGTCTCTACCATTCGAATTGATGTGCGACGCCAGCGACTATGCAGTGGGAGCAGTTTTGGGTCAACGTCTCAACAAAATTTTCTATACAATCTATTACTCAAGTAAGACGCCGATGATGCTCAGTTGAACTATACAACCACCGAAAAAGAACTACTTGCAGTTGTGTTTGCCTTCGACAAATTCAGAGCATATCTCATCGGAACCAAGGTTATTGTCTACACGGATCATTCTGCAATCAAATATTTGATCAAAGAGAAGGATGCCAAACCAAGGTTAATCCGTTGGGTGTTACTGTGTCAGGAGTTTGATTTGGAGATCCGGGATAGAAAGGGTATCGAAAATCAAATAGCGTATCATCTTTCGCGGCTAGAAAATGATGAGGTGCAGAGGAAAGACAATGCATTGATTAACGAGAAATTTCTGGACGAACAACTTCTACGAGTGACCACAACATTGCCTTGGTATGCTGATTATGTGAACTATGTGGTTGCTAAGGTATTACCTCCGGATTTGAATTCGCAACAACGAAAGAAATTCCTCCATGACGTGAAGCAATACTATTGGGATGAACCATTCTTGTTTAAAGCTTGCGCGGATCAAATGCTTAGACGTTGTATACCTCATGAAGAGATGGACAGTATCTTAGGTCATTTCCATTCATCCGACTATGGAGGGCATTATTCCAGTGATCGAACTACGGCCAAGGTGTTACAATCTGGATTTTACTGGCCTTCGTTATTCAAGGATGTGTATCTATATGTGCTAAAGTGTGACAGATGTCAACGCGTTGGTAATATCTCCAAGCGAAATGAGATGCCACTCAACTCTATTTTGGAGGTAGAATTGTTCGACGTTTAGGGAATTGATTTCATGGGACCGTTCCCCTCATCTTTCAATAATCAGTATATTCTGTTGGCAGTGGATTATGTTTCCAAATGGGTAGAAGCCATGACTTTGCCCACACAAACGATGCTAACGTCGTCTGTGATTTTTAAAGAAAAATATTTTCACGCGATTTGGGACTCCACGGCAATAATAAGTGATGAGGGAACACATTTTTGCAACAAGCGCTTCACAAAGTTATCGTGCGATGGGGTTCGACATAAAATCACAAATTGCGTATCATCCCCAAACCAATGGCCAAACCGAGGTTTGAATAGGGAGGTCAAGAGAATTGCGGAAAAGGTGGTCAATCCGTCTCGAAAAGATTGGTCGTTACGTCTTAACGATGCTTTATGGGCATATCGTCAACATATAAAGAATCCGATTGGTATGTCACCTTATCGAATGGTTTACGAAAAAGCATGTCACCTCCCAAATGAAAGCAAGAACATAGTGCATCTTGGGCCATTCGGAAGCTAAATTTTGATGAACAAGCGGCGGTGAGCAAAGGTTCTTGCAATTGAACGAGATGGATGAATTCCGCTTTAACGCTGCATATGAAAAGCAAAACTCTACAAGGAGAAAGTCAAAGCTTGACATGATAAGAAAATTCTCGATAAAACATTTGAACCAGGCCACCAAGTCTTGCTTTTCAACTCGAGATTGCGTTTATTTCCAGGGAAACTAAAATCGCATTGGTCAGGCCCTTTTACAGTCGTGTCTGTTGCATCACATGGTAATATCGAGATAAAGAAACCAAATTCAAATAGCCCATTCAAGGTTAACGGTCAACGACTCAAACATTACTGGAGTGGACCTATTGAAAGGCAAACTACGTTCATAAATCTCTCCGACCCCGTGAATAATTGAGCAACTTAGCAAAGTCGGGCCGTCGACAGTAAACCAAGCGCTTATTGGGAGGCAACCCAATCAATTTTCATTTATTTTATTTTAGTTCTTAGAGTATTTTCTCTTATTCTTTTTATCTTTTGCATAAATTGTCTCTATTTTTAGTATTAGAGAGTAGAGTTACTCTTCATGGTGGGTGGTTAATTAAATTTCTTGTTGCAGGTGAACAGAAGTATGAACAAGGAATTCTTGAAGATTCTGCCTACGAGCGCCTGTGGCACCAAGTTTATGCGACAAAAAATAGCGCCCGCCTAAAAGCGTTAATGAACCTTCTGCTATGAAATACCCGGATTGCTTCCCCCCATACAAAAAAATAGTGCCCCGGCGTTAGAGGTCGGCCAAGAGTCCTAATTTGGTTATAACTGCTGAACGGTTACACTTCTTCCTTTTATTAGCACACGTCTCCTTCCCCTCCATCTCCTACACAATCACTTTCTTTCTCACTTGGATACACCGAAAATTGTAAGGCTTCTTATCAAATTCTAGGGTTCAATCCTCCAGTAGTGACACAATTCTCGTCTACCAAGGTATGTTGAATGTTTTAAGTCTATTTTTGTGCAACAATCATGGGTATTAATTTATTTGGTAAGTGTTCTATATCCGGATGTGTATCTCATCTAGAGATAAGAGTTTTTTGTTCTATCTTGCATAATGGCCATAAATTGCTTACTTGAAAGCATAGATTGTATCAATGGGATATTTTTGATTACTAAGTGGTATGAATTGACAGTAACTTAGTGCAAATCTAAGTAATTGATGCATTGCCTCTTAGATGTTTGATGGATTGCCTGAGTGAAGGATCCTTTCCACATGCACACTTATCACTATGTCTAAGCACTATCACTCTAGACCCATGTGCCACCACAATGAGTTCAATCTACTGCAGCACTTGTTCTTGGTTTCCATCACACATAGTGAATTAGAGTGGGGATGGTATATATATTAATCTATGCATGTCTTTTACTGCACTCTATAATCACTCTTTGGTACACTTGTTCTTGTGTTGCATATGCCAACTCTGTAAACGGATGAGCCCATGACTCCATTGGTACACTTGTACCTATACAGGTGTTCTTGTGTCAAATAGCACCCCCATAAATGTGCTCAATGTCCATATATTTTTCCAAGTTTGGGGGTCGAGTCATTAATCAGTTTATTGAAATTCCAAAATCTGTTCAATACTAATATATATATATATATGCTTGTACTTGCAGATTCACTATATGGCATCGAAATGTCAGCGTGGTGAAGGATCAGGGACCGCCTCGACTCCACTTTCGAGATTTGACAGCCGCCGATTTGTCAGTCTTGCAGCTCAGGAAAGATACAACAGAATGGCTACTCGGTCATTGGTTCCGGAACGTGGGTTGAGTCCGGATCCAGCAAAGGATGGCGACATGGCAGTCATGATAGCCGAGAGAAATTAGTTCACACTCACCAAGCATGCGGCCGATCCTGCGGTAATTGCGATGGTGAAAAGAATTTTACGCCAACGTGTCTCGAGCATGATCATTATACAAAGATTCGCTGAGGGCAAAAGCAAAGGAAATTGGCGAAGAAGACTTCAATGAGTGTTATCAACTGCCAGTAGAAGGTTTTCAAGATGAGTATGCTAGGTTTGTGAGTGATGGGCCAGATTACGAGCAAATAATTCGTGAGCTTTGTCAGCCGGGCACCACATGGACGGTCCAGGAACGCGGAAACATGACTTTCCCATTAACAAATCTCAGCTTATATGTGAAGGCATGGTATGCGTTCATTTGCGCAAAACTCATGCCATGCACCCATGTGAGTCATGTTACCAGGGAACGTGAAATGCTTCTATACTCAATCATCAAAGGATTTAAAATTGATGTGGGCCATCTCATCTTGCAATCTGTCCTCCGAGCATCTCGTGGGAGTACCACTGGAGGATTACCACATCCGTCTCTCATCTGCATGTTATGTGACAAGTTCGGCGTCAAATGGAAGTCCGACGAGATAATCCAAAAGCCTATGCCAGTGTTGGACCATAAGTTGATCAGTCGGTACAAAGTATGGACTGGTGGAGCAAACCACCCTAGGGGATTGGGTTTCATAATTCCCCAAGCTGAACAATCTCAAGCTTCTCTGGTCCCAGGACCCATCTACATACGGTCCCTCGTCTACCGCGTATAGAGGTGTGGTTCCTGAAGTTTTTCAAAGAGAAATCAATGGTTGGTTCTACAATCTTAAAGCCCAAAATGTCCGCCTGTCTGAGCGCCAAGATGTTATCTTTAAGTATTTGGTTGACCAGTTTGCCGCACAGAATGCGATGAATGCCCAGCAATTTCCAAATGTTAGTCTCAGTCAGTTTCCATCTGCTCCAGTACTGCCAGTTTTTCCCCCGTCTGATCTAGAAATGAGCGAGGATGATGATGATCCAGCCGACGCTTAAGCTCATCAGGGGAGTCCTCTGTTTTATTTTGTTTTATCTTTCGCATGAGGACATTGCTCTAGATAAGTTTGGGGGTGGTTGTTAAGTTTTATTTTTCTTAGTTGCATGAGTAAACTTGTTTTTAGTTTTTTTTATGTTGCAGTTAGGATTGCATGTTAATTCCAGCTTTTGATAGTGAGTATATTTGAAGGCCAATGATGAACTTAAAATTACATGAACAACTCTAGTAAAGATTGTTGAGTCAGTAATATGATGTTCTTGACATGATTTGAATCCCTATATGTTTGACACTGATGTTTCAAGGATAGCACATTTGGAAAGATGACCATGTTAGTTATGATAGTTTAAATGGATAGATAGTAGAGTTCTAAAGGATGAATGCTAGTGAAATGAAGGAACAAGTTAAGTAGCTAGTGAAGACTGAATTTAGATTTGAACTTAATTTTAGGAAAAATATATGGAGTATACAAGCTTTGAGCTAGCTGAAAAAAAAAATTAAAAAAAAAACATAAATATAATAATATATATCGTGACTAGTCTTGTTTCGGGGACTTTGTTACTTGAGTAAGTACGCCCGAAGGGGTATCTTAAAACCTAGCGCCCTAAGGTCTTATATGGTCTGGGAGTCATTGGTCGAAAGCTCGCTAAGGGGTAGCACTGTTAGCCTAATGGAATGAGACATTGCACAGTCATGGTTTAAAAAAAAAAAAAAAAGGGGAAAAGAGCAAAATGCCCCCGTTTAGCAAAAACAAGCATAAGTATTCCATGTTGAATCTTGAACTTTGGTGATTGTTTAATTTCAGTTGAATCTAGTTTATTTGATGCGTTCTTGAGTTGAACTGTATGAATCTTATTAAGAACTTTATTATCTTTCAGATTTTTGCTTGTCATTGGTCAGCGTGGTTGATTGAACACACACTCACAATATCAGTAATAACAGATTTTGATTGATTTGATTGTTGAGATCTTGTTGATCTATTTTAACATGAGATATTAACATGTTTTTGTGATTTTTCTGAGGCCTGTGGATATTCGTTAACTATTGAATTGCTGGAATTAAGATCCTTTAGTTAGTTTGCATTTGCATGATGTTTAGTTAATCGTGTTTCGTGTTTTGTGTTTTGTATTCTGTTGCCTGAGGACACGCAACGATTTAAGTTTGGGGGTATTTGATGATTGGGTAATATACCCATGAATTAATTACGTTTAACCTTAATTTGTTGTGTGTTCGAAGCGTTTTAGAATTATTTTACTTGTTTTAGTGTGTTGTGGCAGGATTGTGCGTTGTTGGAGCAATTGGGAACAATTGGGCTAAAAAAGGGGGCAAGAGTCGGTTTACATCAACAATGCTGTATGCCGCTGTTAGGCTAAAAAACAATACGGGCGCTTAGTCGTCTGTTGACCCGGAAAGGAGCGCGCGCGTGTGGAACAGGCGTGGGACTTTATTTTAACTTTTTGTTGACTTTATTTTGTGTGTTTTGAAAGTCTAATTGGACTGGGATTGTTGGAATTGGACAGAAAAATATAAATTGATTTATTTTTATTGAATTGGGGATAATTCTACACAATTGGAGATTGGAGCAAGGAGAAAGAGCAGATCTGAAGGCTATAACTTGGATTTTTTCTTCTCCTTTTCTCTTTTAAATTGTGTAACTTCTTAAGGATGATTTATCAATTAATTGTGGTTTTTATTTCTATCATGAACTAATTCTTTTTATTAAGATTCCAATGGAAACTTTTATGGTGATGGATTGATTATTTAATTTATTCCAATTATTTATGTTGAAGTGAATTGTTCATCATGCCTTGTATTTATCGATTAATTATCTGGCCAATAATTACCGTGTTACTCTAGAAGGAATTGAGAAAGGAATTCTAAGGTTAGAACTGGGCATGGTGACATGTGACTTAGTTATTTGCACAGTGAATAAGTAGGTTTGTGAATACAATGAGAATATCTATTTGTCGCATGTAACACATAAGGAATTGGGATTGTAACGAGTTTAATTCAATTGTTTTGCATAGAGATATAGCAAAATTAATCTGGGTTAAATAGAAGGCAATTGATCACTCGAGAGAGGGTTTTTGGCATTTGAGAATTCCTGTTAATAATTCAGTAGACATAATAATTGGGATAATTGAATAATTGATTTAGTAATCATAATTGGGGAAATTGGAGTCTTAATTATCATTCATTTGCATTTAAAAAATTTTAGTTTGACCTTGTTTTCTTTTAGCATAAATACTTGTTTTATTTATAATTATTTTTCTTAGCTTTAATAATCACAAATTTTGGGTTGTTTAAATAAAATTGAATTGATACAGTACTGGTAGTTGGAATTTATTAATTAGAATTCTCTGAGGGATCGACACTCTAATTTATCATTATATTACTTGTTGATCGTGTATACTTGCACGTTTGCTTTGATTGTTAAATTAAGCAACAATGATCAATAAAGAATCTATCACTTCTAGTAAAAGAAGAGAAGTGTCCTATGTGATTAGTTAAATGACAACACAGTAGTCCTTGGCCAAGGCAAAATGAAATTAGAAAGGAGTTTCTAATTTGCATTACTTAGAGTTGTGTATTTAAGGATCGAAATACATATAATTAAATAAAATAAGACTTGACAGTAATTTCATGTCTTATATTTAATTGGGACATTGTATGGTAGAAGGATTGAATTGTACGGTAACTATTTATTCAAAGGTTCTTTTATGATTAATGTTGAAATCTATATTATCTGAAAAGTCATTAATTGCTAGAGAGGCTTATCCCTATTGTAGAATAAATATTATTTATTTAAATAAATTAATTGTTTAATTTATTTATTTAAATAAGATTAAAATTGTTCTAATAGATTTATTCACAACCGGTTTAATATGGAGAACCTAAAGGGTCACACCATAAAAGGAAGAATAATTATTTAAGAAGTTAATGGCATAATCGTAATAATAAGTTAAATATATTTAATTTAATCTATGGTGATAGAATAAATTAAATAGCTTAATATTTATTATTTAATATTTTGGAAATATTAATTATAAATTAATACGAGGAGTCTTATTATTATTATTACTATTATTATTATTAATAAAAGTACTCTCATATAATCCTAATAAGATTAGGAGGTTAAATTAATTAAAAGATTTTAATTAATTATTCCTAATAAGATTGAGAGTATAATTAATTAATGAAATTTAATTAATTAAAATAAAAAATTCAATTCTTTAATTGTTAAGGAGAGTTGCCCACATCTATAAATAAGAGGAGTCTTATTATGGGTGGTAGTGGTTGTTGACTTTTTCACAACAGACGTGATTCCAATAGTTGGAGAGTACGTTCTTTTTATATAGAGATAGAAAACTAGGGTTTAGCCAACCACCCTTCTTCTTGAATATTTTTTCTTCCTTGGTGGATCACCTCTAGAGGACAAACACTTGGGTGGCTAACATTAATCAAAGGAAGGAACCAAACCTGGTGGATTCAAGTTGAACGCGAAAGGATTTGGAGGTGAACTTGTACCTAAGGAAGCTCGAATCTTCAAGGGTATGATTTTTATTCTTTGTCTTTTCGTTTAATTAATAATTGTACATAAAGGATGATCCGGGTATATGATTTGTAAAATTTTAAAACCCAATTTTATCACATTTTCGCTTATTTTGTGCAATTTGATTGCGTTAATAAATATTACAAACCTAGTAGTGGTATCAAAGACAAACCTTTATGAAAATTATTAATTGTTCAGATTTGATATATATATTAATATGTGTTTAGAATAATTTAATTGGGCATAATTTGTTGTATAAAATTTATTTAAAAAAACCATTATTTACAAATCCTATCTTTTGCAATTTCATGATTTCACGTGATATGTGATTCACGGTTTACCATCATATTTTATCAATCACGTTGCAGGTTACCTTTATATATATATATATATATATATATATATATATATATATATATATATATATATTAATATGTGTTTAGAATAATTTAATTGGGCATAATTTGTTGTATAAAATTTATTTAAAAAAATATTAAAAAAACCATTATTTACAAATCCTATCTTTTGCAATTTCATGATTTCACGTGATATGTGATTCACGGTTTACCATCATATTTTATCAATCACGTTGCAGGTTACCTTTATATATATTATATAGATTATATAGGATTATCAATCTTATTGCAGGTTAGTATATATAGGTTAATTTTAAATTGGAATTTCATGCTAACTAATTAGAGTTAGAATTGGATTCCATGATAACTAATTAGAGTTAAAATTAGATTTCATGTTTCCTTAAATAAAGGAGTTTATTTAGATATGAAATAAGATTTCATGTTATTCAAAATAAAGGAGTTTATTTGTGAATAAGAAAGAGAATCTGTATTTCCTTAAATAAAGGAATTTATTTAGATATGGAATAAGATTTCATATTATTCAAAATAAAGGAGTTTATTTGTGAATAGGAAATAGAATCCGTGTTTCCTTTAATAATTTTTTTTTTACATGGAATTGGATTCCATAATTAATTAAAATAAATGAGTTTATTTTGATTAAAGATTTTGATTAAAATAAAATAGTTTATTTTATTCAAAATAGGATAAATTAAAATAAAAGAGGTTAATTTTGATTTAAATTTGGATTAAAATAAAGGAGTTTATTTTGATTCAAAATTAGATTTTATACTAACTAAATTTGTCTATTAAATGATATCAATATATATATATATATATATATATATATATTGAATGTTTATTATTAATGAGATAAATGTTATTTATTAATGCATATGGTGATGTGTATGATAATAAATGGGATTAATTATGGACTATTGACCAATTTGATTGGATTTTATTTTAGTTGGATGCATGAATGTATGAGTTTTATTAAATGGGGTATATGTACCTCGTATTCTCTATTTTTTTCTTAATGTAAATTCTATCTTCATCCTATGTACTTCCCATTGACTACTGATCAAGGTTTCTATTTATTTTAAAATAGTTTTGTAATAGGAATAGTTAGAATTAATTTTGAAGAATTGAAGATCAAATACAAGGAGTGTTTGAAGACCCGTTTGTAATGGAGCCCGAGATTAAATGTAATAGTTATATTTAAATGTTAATTCTTGCACCCCTAAGGTTTGACCTTTTGGTTCACTTGGTGGCTCTAGTGAACCAAACTAGAATAAAAGTCCATAATCAATCCGGGTAGAATATAATATTCTATATGTGCATGCTTATACTATATATATATATTATATATTATGCAAACATGCTTTACATGTTAATTAATATGACGCGTATTTTATATATATATATATGCATGTGCGCTAAACAAGATGAGACAGATTAATAACAAACCCCTCAAAAAATTTTATATTAAGTCCTAAACGTTAAAAGATATTTGGAATATCGAATGTCGCCTTCTAGCATAGTAAAACAATAGAGTATTAAATATTTAATAAAGTTTGTTGTGCACACACAAGGCAAGTAATAAACATTTAAGATATTGTTTTATCACATTTAATGCTTATAAATAGACTAAACAATGTTGTTTTGTTGTACACACACAAGGACAGTGTTTTTCTTTTGAATATATGGAGTGCTAGGTATGACTTAACGTAAATCATTTTAGTTCGAATGTGCACACACTTGACCATTATGATCTCAGAGGCAAAATACAAGGAGTTGCATGATTGATGTAATTGACAAGAGTTGTCTACCTATTTATTTATATATAGTTTGTTGTGCACACACAAGGCTATATACATTTAAAATGGGATCCTTATTCTCAATAGCATATCTTTAATTAGATATTGTCGAACTATATATATTGAGGGTAATATAGTTTCAAAAAAAAATAGTGGGAAATACCAATTTAGAACAAGACCTAATTTATTTTGGTAATTAATAAAAGAATGTATGTTAAAATGTTGTTAATTACAAATTTATTTACAGAATTTTACAATGTCTAAATTACTATCACCGCGTAGCATATTAGATGCTAAATTAACCAGACCGAATTAAACGGATTGGTTAAGGAAATTGAGAATAATTCTCACGGTTGAAAAGCTATCTTATGTCCTTAATACGACTATCCCTGCAATGGTTGCAGACAATGCCTCTGAGGAAGAGATTGCTACTTTTAGAAAGTGGCAAGATGATACACAGTTCGCTCAATGCATCATGCTCACATCCATGAGTAACGAGCTTCAACATCAGCATGATACTATGGATGCTCCTACTATATTCCTGCACATCAAGTAGTTGATGGTGAGGAAAGTAGGACTGATAGATATCAGATATCTAAGGAGCTCTTCCAATCTAGATTGACCAATGACACTACAATATAGATAAAAGTCCTTAACATTATCAATTTGATTGATTAATTAGGACAACAAGTTTTGTCATGGATGGAGAGTTGAGCCAATATTTGATCTTGCACTCACTCCTGGACTCCTTTCCTAATTGTTGTGAATTTTTCATATGAACAAGATAGATATCAGCTTCGTTTATTTGCTTAACATGTTGAAAAATAGTTGAGAGTCACTTTCCAACCAAGAAAGACCAAGTCTTATTGGTAGGGCCAAATGATCTTCTGAAAAGAAGAACGATTCAAAGAAGGTAAATAGAAAGACAAAAACAAAGGATAATAAGAACAAAACTGATATGGATAGCAAAGGAGTTTGCTTCCACTGCAATAAGCCTGGACACTAGAAAGAAACAGCAAGAAGAATCTTGCAGAGGATAACCAGAAGAAGCTTAGTGAAGTTTCGGTTACAAATATAATTTTGTTCATGATTTAAAATTAATTTTTCTTTAAGTCAAGGTTCTACTTGGGTATTGGATACCGACTTTGGTTATCATAAATATAGATTTATGAAGGGACCAAGTAGAAGTAGAAAGCTGAACAATAGATAAGTAACCCTACGTGTGGAAATGAAGCAAAGGTTGCTGCATCAGCCATAGGAACTTATAGTTTAGCACAGCCTACAGGCAAGTATATTAAGTCAATAAGTTGTTATTGTATTCCAGTTCTCGTTGGAAACATTATTTCCATTTTATTGTTGGACAATGAAATCTTTGGTATTATATTTAAGAACAATTGTTGATCTATTTATAATAATAATAATGTTTTGTATAGAACTGGAATATTACTTAATAGATTTTATATACTTGACTTACGTGAAAAATTATTTTATAAATTGAACAAACTAGTATAAGAAAAGGAGATGATCATTCAAAAAGTTGAATGTGTGTATTTGCTGAAATACAATTGTGAATTATTTGAAAGGTTCAAAGAATTCAGAAGTGAAACAAATTGGGAAAGTATTAAGATTCTTTGATTAGATCAAGGAATAAATACTTGTGCAATGAGTTTCTAGATCATCTCAAATGGTTTTCTCATAATGGACGCCTCCTGATACGCAATAATTAATTGATGTATCTACAAGGAAAAATCGTACCTTGTTGGACATGGTGCGGTCCATAATGATTTTACTGACATTTCAATATGCTTCTGGGATAATGTTCTAGAAATGGTTGCATATCTACGAAAAGGTAACCTCAAAATCTGGCCACAAGACTCCATAAAAGTTATGGACAAGAAGGATTCCTAATTTTAAGTAAGTTAAGATAAGGGGTTGTCCAGCTTATGTGAAAAGGTTTCAAAGGATAAGCTTGGGACAAGATTTGACAAGTACAATTTGTGGGACATCCTAAAATAAGTTTAGGGTATATGTTCTATAATCCTACTTAGCAAAAACTGTTTGTTGCGAAACATGCTACCTTCTAAGATAAAGGTGTTTATCATTGAAGGGGCTAGTGGGAGGATAATAGATCTTGAAGAGTTCAAGAACCACAAAACACTATAAGTCAAATAAGAGGAACTTGTAGATAGACCTATTGTACCACAATCAAATTATAAATCTGGAATAGTACCAAAGATACCTAGGAGGTATGGATTCATCATAGATGATTATGATGAGGTACACATTATGGAAGATGATGATCTAGTTACATACGATGAGGTAAGAGTTCTAGACACTCCGAGAAATGGATTGAAGCAAGCTTCTCAAATATGGAACATTCACTTTGATGAAATAAACCAAAAGAGTTTGATTTTATCAAAAACAAGAATAAACCTAGTGTGTACAAAAGGGTCAGTGGGAGCGTTGTTGTGACACCCCCAAAATTAGGTATACATCACCCATCTTGGGTCGCCAGATACATGGTACAGAATTCAAATACAACTTACTAATACAACTGTCGTGTACAATACGACAAAACATAAACTGTGAGTTTGAATACAAATATTGTCAACTAGAGATTATACAAACTCAAAAGGAGTCCTCATTACAATTATTATCACACTATTTCACAGAATAGTGAGGACTACTAATGCTATCCTCCGACCATTACTCCGCTCCCGACTCGTCCCCAACTATATTCTTATTTCTTGAAGAGAACGTGAAAGAAAGGGTGAGCTCAACTAGCCCAAAGAAGAAATATTATGACTAAGATAATGCGTAATAAAT
Organism: Panax ginseng; assembly: GCA_020205605.1. Classification (NCBI taxonomy): domain Eukaryota; kingdom Viridiplantae; phylum Streptophyta; class Magnoliopsida; order Apiales; family Araliaceae; genus Panax; species Panax ginseng. Next base: position 66,960,268 of record CM035127.1, read on the forward strand.
TATCATTAGCCTTCAACAAAGATGTTAAACCGATAAAATATAATAAACATCAAGTATAATCTGCAATGTGAACCAAAGAATCCATTAAAAGAGTCAAGTAGAAAATAAAATCTACTATCTTTTATGATTTAAAAGGTTTTAATCATCATATAATTGAGACTCGACTTAATAAATATTCCACATCATTGAATCACCCCCGCACTACGACCAAGGATATTCTTTAGTATCACGACCACAATTATCCATGCACCTTACGGGCCAAGAATATTTGTGTATTCATTAATGGTCATGATCATGCCAACAACTCATCCATCATATGCACTACGGGCCAATGAGGACTTTTACCACATCATTTGTAACATTACGGTCATGATTACACCGAATAATCCTTGGACATAATCATACCAAGTCCATCTATGCACTACAGGCCACAGATGACTTTTAACATAATATAAACATGAGGATGATGACAATGATATAAGAATTCAATAAAACAAGTTCAACAATTAATTTGTCCAAGAACTACTAATGTCCAAATTGTCAACATGATACTGATTTGTAGAGTAAAATTTAAGAATGATCAGAAGAATATTTCCATGAAAAGATACTGGATGAAGCGCAAATATCAAGGATATTCTACTAATTTCATGGAGTATAGAAGTCAAAACTTTAACCAACTGAGTATAATAAAGAATGGAATAACAAAAGAAATCACCATGCATGCGGTACTCTTCATGTACAAAGTTATTCCAATGTAGAATAATAATAACGGAACCAGTCGTGCAAAATTTGCAATCGGCGTGATGTTCCAACAGAATAATAAAGATTTTAACCAGTCCTGTAAAACACATGCAGTGATGTTCCAACAGAATAATAATAAGATTTTAACCAGTCCTGTAAAACACACGAATAGGATGTTCCAACGGAATAATAATAAAGATTTTAACCATGTCCTGTAAAACACACGACAGTGATGTTCCAATGTAATAATAGAAGAATGTCACCAAGTATAGGGTAGACCACGTATACAGGTTATTCCAACAGAATAATAAGAAATAGAATAACAACAGTTCTCTTAATGAATAAGAAAGAATAACACCCCTTACTTTAGTAGGAGATTGAATACTGCAGTAGTGTAGTAACAAAATACTCTTCTTCTTTCTCTCTTATTCTCTCTATACTTTCTCTCTCTATAGCTTGAATGAATTCGTGAAAAATAATGAAGCACTAGGCCTCTATTTATAAAAGATTTCTAGCTTAGCACCTGCCATGTGAAAAGGCAAGTGGCTTGATGACTGGTGATGTGAAAAGAAAAGTGGTTTGACGCCTGTAATGTGAAACGATAATTGGTTCGACACCTGTAATGTGAAACGACAAGTGGTTCGACGCCTGTAATATGAAACGGCAAGTGGTTTGACGTCTGGTAAAGGTAATTACTATTGACGAAGGTAATTACTATTGACGAAGGTAATTACTATTGACGAAGGTAATTACTATTGATGAAGGGACTCTTAGATGATGACATATGGGCCCCCCATAAAATAATCAAACTTACCACAAACGTCTCATAACAGACTCTTTATATGCATCAAGGATTGAATAAATATTACCACAAATCATTTTATTTTTAATCAACACATATTTAATCTTTCAACAATTATTAATCATTTATAACTTGTCGTCTCAATTATTGATTTAATAATATAACATATTATACAGATGATACTGTGACAATAATTGAATCAATAATATAAGAGATATGATGCAAAGAATTCTCGTAGCAATAATTGAGTATAACCGAGTGACTTCTCACGTAAGCATCAATAATCAATACCGTGTGCTACTATGCAACCACGCCAGACATCGTACTTTTACTACCGGGTAGTTCAACAGCTTTTAACAGGTAACACCTCCGCCATTATTTTCATAAAAGTATTTTTGTCGTTTTCTCAATCCGACAATAATTCCGCTATGGGGTCCACCAATGATTGTGCCGCGTCGTCATCGAATATTCCCGACAAAAAGAATATTCCCCACCAGCATTTAATATTTTATAACAACTTGCTTACTTTGAAAAATTTATAAATATTACCCACAACTATAACATTATATCAAATTTATTCCATAATATTCAAAAATAATATTTATAGAAAATTCATCTTTATTTATAAAAGTTGGGGTCTTACAACCTCCCCTTCTTATGAAATTTCACCCTCGAAATTAGGGTACGTACCTGGTATGTCGAAGAGGTAAGGATACCTTTATTTCATTTCAGATTCTAACTCCCAAGTCATTTCCTCAACATCGTGGTTCCTCCACAAAACTTTGACTTGAGGTATAACCTTGGAGCGTAGAATATGTTCCTTCTTATCCAAGATTTGAACAGGAACCTCTTCATACGTCAAATCTTCTGCTATTTCGTCCGGTTCTTACTCAATAATGTGGTTCGGGTCTTTCACATATTTACGTAACATGGATATGTGAAAAACGTTATGAACACGAGACATACTTGGCGGTAAAGCGAGTCTATAGGCCACAGTTCCTACTCGATCGAGGATTAAAAATGGACCGATGAATCGAGGATTGAGTTTTCCTCTCTTTCCAAATCTTATAACTCCTTTCCATGGAGCAACACGTAACAACATATGATCTCCTATATCGAATTCCACGTCCTTTCGATGAAGATCAGCATAACTCTTTTATCAATTTTGTGAGGTTTTTATACGTTGTCGGATCGTTTGAATCTTTTCCGTAGTCATACGTACCAACTCCAGTCCCAACAACGTTGCTTCACCCACCTCATCCCAGCATACTGGAAAACGACACTTTCTTCCATACAACGCTTCGAATGGAGCCATGCAAATACTTGCTTGATAAACTGTTGTTGTAGGAAAACTCCACCAATGGTAAGAACTTGTCCCAACTTCCCTTGAAATCAAGGACACATAGTCTTAATAGATCTTCAAGAGTTTGAATAGTCCTCTCCGACTGTCCGTCCGTTTGAGGATGATATGTCGAGCTATATCGTAAGTCTGTGCCCATAGCTTTTTGCATATTAACCCAAAATCGTGAAGTGAATCTTGGGTCTCGATCAGAAACTATGGATACCGGCATACCATGCAGTCTTAGAATCTCGTTTATGTACATACGAGCAAGACGTTCAAGTGTATAAGTTTCTCGTATCTATAAGAAATGAGCAGACTTGGTCAATCTATCAACAATGACCCAAATCGCATCTATGCCTTGAGAAACCTTAGGAAGACCGGTAACGAAATCCATGGTAATGTGCTCCCACTTCCATTCTGGAATTTCAAGTGGTTGCAATGGACCTTTTGGTACTTGATGCTCCGCTTTAACTCGTTGACAAGTTAGACACCTTGAGATAAACAGCGCTATCTCTCTCTTCATATTGCTCCACCAAAATGTATGACAAATATCATGATACATTTTGGTACTCCTAGGATGGATTTCAAACGGTGTGTTGTGCGCCTCCATCATGATTTTATACTTTAAATCAGGGTCGTTAGGAACACAAAGTCTAGAGTTGACTTGAAGTATTCCTTCTTCATCAATTCTTGCTTCCGGCATAGCACCTTCTTGCACTTTCTTCCTCATACGCATCAGCTCCAGGTTTGTAGCTTGAGCAGCTTTAACTTTATCGATTAAAGTCGGTTCTACTCGTATATTCGCTATCATCACATGCATCCCTGGAGTCTTTAACTCTATCTCCATCCTTTGCAAGTCACACAAAATGGGCCTTTGCGTTGACAATATCGCACTTGTACTTGCATATGATCTTCTACTCAATGCGTCAGCTACCACATTCTCTTTTCCAGGATGGTATTGGATGGTATGATCATAATCTTTCAACAGTTCAAGCCAACGTCGTTGTCGTATGTTGAGTTCCTTTTGAGTGAAGAAATATTTGAGGCTTTTATGATCCGTAAAGATCTCCACTTTCTCCCCATACAAGTAATGCTTCCAAATTTTAAGTGCAAAGATAACAGCTGTCGACTCTAGATCATGAGTAGGATAATTCCTCTCATATTCTTTGAGTTATCGTGAGGCATAGGCTATGACTTTCCTATGTTGCATGAGAACACATCCTAACCCTTTGCCCGAAGCATCACTGTAGATGACAAATCCCTCCGTGCCAGATGGTATTGTCAGAAAAGGTGCTGAAATGAGTCTCCTCTTGAGTTCTTGAAAACTCTTCTCACATTCTTCGCTCCAATCGAACTTTGTATCTTTCCGAGTCAGCTGAGTCAATGGAGTAGCGATTCGAGAAAATCCTTCCACGAATCTCCGATAATAACTAGCTAAACCGAGAAAGCTATGTACTTCGGTCACTAATTTAGGTTGCTCCCAGCTTTGAATAGCTTCAATCTTTCTTTGGGTCAATGATATTCCATGACTTGATACCACGTGCCCAAGGAATGCTACTTCCTCAAGCGAACTCGCATTTCTTAAACTTGGCATAAAGCTTATATTCACAAAGCTTTTGGAGTGTCGACCTCAAGTGTTGCTCATGATCTTCTTCACTTTTTTGAATAAATAAGGATGTCATCAATAAAGACGACCACAAAGTGATCCAAATATTCCTTGAATACTCGGTTCATCATATCCATGAAGGCGGCGGAGCATTAGTCAATCCAAAGGACATGACTAGGAATTCATAATGCTGTCTCAAAGTTCTCAAAGCCGCTTTGGAATGTCATCGGTTCTAATCTTCAATTGTGATATCCGAACGAAGATCAATCTTTGAAAAGAATTTGGCTCCTTGCAACTGGTCAAACAGGTCATCAATACGTGGCAATGGATACCTATTTTTGATGGTGACATGATTCAACTCCCGATAATCAATACAAAGTCGCATACTCCCATCTTTCTTCTTCACGAATAAAACAGGAGCACCCCAAGGAGAAGTACTAGGACGAATAAAGTCAATGTCTAACAATTCCTGTAGTTAGGTTTTTAACTCCTGAAGTTCAATAGGAGCCATTCGATATGGGGCTTTGGAAATAGGTTTTGTACCGGGTTCAAGGTCGATACAAAATTCAATTTCACGCTCTTGGGGTAGGCCAGGAAGTTCTTCGGGGAATACGTCAGGAAATTTATTAACAATAGAAATATCGTTCAAAACTGACGTATTTTTGTTTAAATCTGTGACATGAGCTAAGAAAGCTTGACATCCGTTTTTCAATAAATGAATAGCTTTATGGCTTGAGATGACCGTGATTGATTTTAATGGTTTGGTCACTTGAATTCGCATAATAGGTTGATTAGGAATATGAAAGCTAACAACCTTACGAAAACAATCAATTTTTGCATGATAAGTAGTTAACCAATCAATCCCTAGAATCATGTCAAATGCAAGTATTTTTAATGAAATAAGATCGACAGGTAATGTGAGGGTACCGATTTGAACCAAACAAGACTTATAAACAGTGGATGTAATGAAGGTTTCTCCCAACGGAGTTTCCACAGATAAGTCAAAGTCTAATTTCTCCTGAGTCAAATTTAATCGATGAGCGCAAGTAGGAGAAATAAAAGAATGGGTAGAACTGATATCAAATAAAGTATAGACTTCGTTAGAGTTTATGATAAGCTTACCCGTGATGACCTCATTCGGGTTCCTTGCTCTCTGGGAGGTCACAACAAACGCTCTCCCTTGCACTACCGGTTTTGACTTTTCTGGGACGGCCTTTGGTGCCTCCATCCTAGCTGAATTTGTCTTCGGTAAATGACAAAATCGAGCTAAGTGACCTTCTCTTCCACAATTATAACATGCTTTGGATGGCATCGCGCAGTTTGGACTGATGTGTCCCTCCCCTCCGCATTTGAATCATACGATAGGTGGTCTTTCTCCTTCCTTAACAACGGGTGCTGGTGCTGACGTCTTTCCATCATTGTTGAATCTCCTTTTCTTGAAATGTCCATTCTTATTATTTTGGTCCTGATTACCACCAAAGTGGTTACCATTTCTGGCCTGTTGAATCCCTCCACGCTTGTTGTCACCGCTTTGATGACTACTCTCGCTGGTATTATAATTTTGTCGGCTGCTCTCTTTTAGTTGCGTTGACTCGTTATCGCGCTCCACTAACTGAGCCCTATTTACAACATCTTAATACAAACACAGTTTATGAGAAATAAGATGTTGACGTATCTCCGGCTTCAAACCTCTTAAAAATATTCGCGCCATTCTCTCTTCATTATCCACCAAGTGGGACGCAAACCGTGATAACTCTGCAAAATTTGCCTCGTATTGCGACACGGTCATATTGTTTTGTTCCAACTTGATAAATTCCACCTCCTTCATGTGGCGAATACTTTCGGGAAAGTATTTGTCATTGTACAACTCTTGGAACTTCTCCCAAGACATCTTTAGTGCGGCAGGTTGAGTAAGCTTTACCGATTCCCACCAATAATCCGCCTCTCCTCGCAACATAAAGGCGGCAAAAGGAACCTTTTGCTCCTCAGAGAATCCCAAGACATCAAATATCTTGGTGATCTGCTTTATCCATGTTTCAGCTATAAGTGGTTTGGGCTCTCCCTTAAACTCCGGTGGTCCCAGCTCCTTGAACTGTTTAGCGGTGACCGCCCGAGAGTTTCCAGTATTTCCACCAACGTTCTGGACAGGAGCCGCTCTCGCCTGCTGTTGCATGAATTGTATAAAGCCTCTGAATATTTGATCATTCATCATTTGGTCAGTGTTATTGTTTGCATGAGGATTGTTGCCTTCCTGATGCACATTATCCTGATTATTGATATGTGGTGAATCAACGGTCACATGTGCTCCATTGCTATTCTCAACATTCTCAGATGTCATTTTCAGATACTGCCACAAAACCAAAGGTTAATTGACATGTAACATATTATCCCTATATTCTGACCGACCAATAAAATAACACATAAACTTAGGTAGGTCATACTAGCGAAGGAATTCCCCGTCTCTCCCCTTCTAGTACTATTCTCACATCTTAGCCAGGAATCATATCCCTAAGCTTTGATACCAACTGTGACGCCCCCAAAATTAGGTATACATCACCCATCTTGGGTCGCCAGATACATGGTACAGAATTCAAATACAACTTACTAATACAACTATCGTGTACAATAAGACAAAACATAAACTGTGAGTTTGAATACAAATATTGTCTACTAGAGATTATACAAACTTAAAAGGAGTCCTCATTACAATTATTATCACACTATTTCACAGAATAGTGAGGACTACTAATTCTATCCTCTGGACCATTACTCCGTTCTCCGACTCGTCCCAGCTATATTCTCATTTTCTGAAGAGAACAATGAAAGAAAGGGTGAGCTCAACTAGCCCAAAGAAGAAATATTATGACTAAGATAATGCGTAATAAATTATCATTAGCTTTCAACAAAGGTTAAACCGATAAAATATAATAAACATCAAGTTTAATCATGTGGAACCAAAGAATCCATTAAAAGAGTCAAGTAGAAAATAAATTCTACTATCTTTTATGATTTAAAAGGTTTTTAATCATCATATATAGGCCGAGACTCGACTTAATAAATATTCCACATCATTGAATCACCCCTCGCATCTACTGGCCAAGGATATTCTTTAGTATCACGACCACAATTATCCATGCACTACGGGCCAAGAATATTTGTGTATTCATTAATGGTCATGATCATGCCAACAATTGTCCATCAATGCACTACGGGCCAATGAGGACTTTTACCACATCATTTGTAACATTACTACCATGATTACACCAAATAATCCTTGGTCATATATCATACCAAGTCCATCTATGCACTACAGAAGCCACGATGACTTTCAACATAATATAAACATGAGGATGATGACAATGATATAAGAATTCAATAAAACAAGTTCAAGAATTAATTTGTCCAAGAACTACTAATGTCCAAATTATCAAAATGATACTGCTTTGTAGAGTAAAATTTAAGAATGATCAGAAGAATATTTCCATGAAAAGATACTGGATGAAGCGCAAATATCAAGGATATTCTACTAATTTCATGGAGTATAGAAGTCAAGACTTTAACCAACTGAGTATAATAAAGAATGGAATAACAAAAGAAATCACCATGCATGCGGTTCTTCGCATAGACAGACAAAGTTATTCCATCGAATAATAATAACGGAACCGTGTCGAGCAAAATTTTGCAAGCGGCTGTGATGTTCCAATGTAATAATAAAGACGGAACCAGTCCTTGTAAAACACATAAACAGGATGTTCCAACGTAATAATAATAAGACGGAACGGTTTCTTGTAAAACACACGCATGTGGATGTTCCAACGGAATAATAATAAAGATTTTAACAAGGTCCTGTGTAAAACACACGCATGTGATGATGTTCCAATAGAATAATAGAAGAATGTCACCAAGTATAGGGTAGATCACAGATATACTGGGTTATTCCAATGAATAATAAGAAATGGAATAACAACAGTTCTCTTCATGAATAAGAAAGAATAACACCCCTTACTTTAGTAGGAGATTGAATATTGCAGTAGTGTAGTAACAAAATACTCTTTTTCTTTCTCTCTTATTCTCTCTATACTTTCTCTCTCTATAGCTTGAATGAATTCGTGAAAATTAATGAAGCACTAGGACTCTATTTATAGAAGATTTCTAGATTAGCACCTGCCATGTGAAAAGGCAAGTGGCTTGACGACTGGTGATGTGAAAAGAAAAGTGGTTTGACGCCTGTAATGTGAAACGACAATTGGTTCGACGCCTGTAATGTGAAACGACAAGTGGTTCGACGCCTGTAATATGAAACGGCAAGTGGTTTGACATCTGGTAAAGGTAATTACTATTAACAAAGGTAATTACTATTCACGAAGGTAATTACTATTCACGAAGGTAATTACTATTCACGAAGGTAATTATTATTGACGAAGGTAATTACTATTGACGAAGGTAATTACTATTGACGAAGGTAATTACTATTGACGAAGGTAATTACTATTGACGAAGGGACTCTTAGATGATGACATATGGGGCCCCCCATAAAATAATCAAACTTACCACAAACGTCTTATAACAGACTCTTTATATGCATCAAGGATTGAATAAATATTACCACAAATCATTTTATTTTTAATCAACACATATTTAATCTTTCAACAATTTAATCATTTATAACTTGTCATCTCAATTATTGATTTAATAATATAACATATTATACAGATGATACTGTGACAATAATTGAATCAATAATATAAGAGATATGATGCAGCAATTACTGTACCAATAATTGAGTATAGCTGAGTGACTTCTCACATAAGCATCAATAATCAATACCGTTTGCTACTATGCAACCACGCATATTACTGTACTTTTACTACCGGGTAGTTCAACAGCTTTTAACGGTAACAATTCCCGCCGTTATTTTCATAAAGTATTTTTTGTCGCTTTCAATCCGGATAATAATTCCGTTGTGGGATCCACCAATGATTGTGCCGTCGTACGAATAATTCCCCACCAAATGAATATTTTATAACAACTTGCTTACTTTGCAAAATTTATAAATATTACCCACAACTATAACATTATATCAAATTTATTCCATAATATTCAAAAATAATATTTATAGAAAAGTCATCTTTATTTATAAAAGTTGGGGTCTTACAGTTGTGACATTCCTAGTATTATATTTTGGTATACTACGGATAAGGAATGACATACTAATGCTACAATTAGTAAATATAAAGTTGTCTAAACATTCCTCTATGAATGATTTGGGAAGAGTATCTTAATTGCGAATACAAATCTATATAGATAGATTCAAGAGGATGCTCGACTTAACCCAAGGAATGTATATTCATTTGATGCTAAAGTTGTTTAGCAAGGCAAACTCCAAGAGATGTCTCATGTTGATGAGCCATGGAGTGTATCTCTCTTAATAGTCCCCAAAGACTTAAAAAAGAAAGATCACATGAGTAACTATCATGTATACAATAAAATATATGAGACCTGATGATGATCAGTTAAATTCTGGAGAAGATCACTGTAAGACAGTGAAAAATATCTTAAAGTACTTTACCGGCACTAAGGATGTGATCATATTTATGGTGGGTCTGAATTAAAACTAGAGGGCTTAACAGACTTAAGTTTTTCAAATAGACCAAGATGACAGAAAATCCACTTTAAGGTAAAGCGTTACCTTGAACGGTGGTGCAGTGAATTGGAAAGGTTTTCAAATAGCAAAGAGTTGCTAGTTTAGTGATAAAGACAAAGTATATAGCTATAAATGAAGCTACAAGTTGATTGTTTGGATGAAAAGTTCATTATAGAACTAGGAATAGTTCCTAAGTCTCATCTTTGATCTAAACATTTGTTGTGGCACTTTCATTTGATTATGAGAATTATTGAAAGATGAGAAATTACTATAGAGATAGTGGACTCTCAAGAACAACATTACATATCCATTAACTAAAGCTTATCCAACAACAGGATAATCGTCACTTAGAGAAGAAGGGTATGAGATTCCGTGGCGATTGACTTTAGTGCAAGTGGGAGATTGAAAGTAGTATGCACACAAGCCAATCATGTTTGATGATAAAGCATATACTTTGTAACAATCTAATTCATTTATTAATAAAAAAGTATTAATTTATTAAAGGCTTTTAATTATCTACATGATGTTGTTTTATAATATGTGATAAACTCATAATTTTAAGCAATGCTTTTAGAATAATGATGATGATCATTCTAATGAGGTCTAAATTCTTAGAAAGCTTAAAACTAAAATAGTTCTCAATCGTTGGATTACTAAATTGGGGATTAGTGAATCCTGATAGATTGGTACATACGTTGCTTGCTCATTGGATGAGGATGATTGATCTCATGATCATTTGTGTAGAGACATTGAAGCAAGTATGTAGGTGCTTATTAGAGAAAAAGTTCACTGAACGTGGCTCGCTAAGGAATACCTAATGGAGTTTTACTTGCCTATCAATAGGATTTTTTGTAGTGATAGTAGTATAAGTGATCCTTAGACTTGAGATCATCATAGTATCTTGTGTATGATGAATTATACTTTGACTTATTCCTTAAGACCCTTAGGGTATATCAAAGGGTATACTTAGGTATAATAAGTTGTACATGGAGATAATGTATGATCAATAAAGAATCTACCGCTTCTAGTAAAAGAAGAGAAATGTCCTATGCAATTCGATAAATGACAACTCAATAGTCCTTGGCCAAGGCAGAATGAAATTAGAAAGGAGTTTCTAATTTGCATTATTTGGAGTTGTGTATTTAAGGATCGAAATACATATAATTAAATAAAATAAGACTTGACAGTAATTCCATGTCTTATATTTAATTGGGACATTGTATGGTAGAAGGATTAAATTGTACGGTAACTATTTACTCAAAGGTTCTTTTATGATTAATGTTGAAATCTATATTATCTGGAAAGTCGTTGATCGCTAGGGAGGCTTATCCCTATTGTAGAATAAATATTATTTATTTAAATAAATTAATAGTTTAATTTATTTATTTAAATAAGATTAGAATTGTTCTAATTAATTTATTCACAACCGGTTTAATATGGAAAATCTAAAGGGTCACACCATAAAAGGAAGAATAATTATTTAAGAAGTTAATGGCATAATTGTAATAATAAGTTAAGTATATTTAATTTAATCTATGGTGATGGAATAAATTAAATAGATTAATATTTAATATTTAATATTTTGGAAATATTAAATATAAATTAATAAGAGGAGTCTTATTATTATTATTACTATTATTATTATTTAATTCCCAAAAGAGTTTGGGAATTAATTAATAAAAGTACTCTCATATAATCCTAATAAGATTAGGAGGTTAAATTAATTAAAAGATTTTAATTAATTATTCCTAATAAGATTGGGAGTATAATTAATTAAAGGAATTTAATTAATTAAAATAAAAAAAAAACCCAATTCCTTAATTGTTAAGGAGAGTTGCCCACATCTATAAATAAGAGGAGTCTTATTATGGGTGGTAGTGGTTGTTGACTTTTTCACAACAGACGTGATTCCAATAGTTGAAGAGTACGTTCTTTTTCTATAGAGATAGAAAACTAGGGTTTAGCCAACCACCCTTCTTCTTGAATATTTCTTCTTCCTTGTTGGATCACCTCTAGATGCCAAACACTTGGGTGGCTAACGTTGATCACAGGACGGAACCAAACCCGGTGGATTCAATTTGAACACGAAAGGATTTGGAGGTGAACTTGTACCTGGGGAAGCTCGAATCTTCAAGGTTATGATTCTTATTCTTTGTCTTTTCGTTTAATTAATAATTGTGCATAAAGGATGATCCGGGTATATGGTTTGTAAAATTTTAAAACTCAATTTTATCATATTTCCGCTTATTTTGTGCAATTTGATTGCGTTCATGAATATTACAAACCTAACAATAGCACTACTTCCAAACAACTTCATATAGACCTAGCCCACACACATATGTAACCAGATAAAAGTTTTTAAATAAAAGTGGCGGTAACCATGTTATCACGGAAGTCGGGGGGTGCCTAACACCTTCCCTCCTCTTAATCAAGTTCCCGGACCCTAACGAATTTCTGTTTTCCAGACTAGTTAAAGAGTGTCACATCACTAGGTCTTTGTGTTAACCTTTCCTTGGTTTAGTAGGTGCAACCATTTAAAAATAACCAACTAGCGACTCTTACAGTCAAATCGTCAACATATACATGTCAGACCTTTTCAAAAACTCTAACCTAAAATGAGAACCCCAAAAGACAATAACAGAAAGGGATAAATAAAAATTCCGACGTCGACAGAAAGCACCATATAGGATGTCTCCAATAGAAATGAAAGAGTTAATGATCCAGCTACATGAGTTATTGGATAAGAAGTACATCCAACCTAGTGTATCTTCGTGGGGAGCACCGATGTTGTTTGTAAAGAAGAAGGATGGATCGATGAGGTTGTGTAAGGATTATAGAGAATTGAATAAGGTGATAATCAAGAATAAGTATTCGATACCGAGAATAGACTACTTATTTGTTTAACTTAAAGGAGAAAGATGTTTTTCAAAGATTGATTTGAGAACTGGTTATCATCAGTTGAAGGTGGGGGTAGAGGATGTACCAAAGATAGCATTTAGAACTCGTTTAAACCATTATGAGTTTCTAGTGATGTTATTTGGACTGACGAATGCACCAGCTGCTTTTATGGACTTGATGAACATAGTGTTCAAAAAGTATTTGGACAAGTTTGTGCTTATGTTCATTGATGACATATTAGTGTATTCAAAGACTGAGGATGAGTATGTCGAGCATTTAAGGATAGTACTGGAAATATTAAGGAAGGAGAAGCTATATGCAAAATTTTCAAAGTTTGAATTCTGGTTGAAGAGAGTTCAATTTTTGGGACATGTTACCGACAACGAGGGGATATCTATAGAGCAAAGGTAGAAGCAGTGAAAAATTGGGGACAACCAAAGATGATGACATAAGTTTGAAGTTTCTTGGGATTGGTAGGATATTACTGGAGGTTTATTCAAGATTTCTCGAAGATAGCGACGCCGTTGACAAACCTGACCAGGAAGATAGTTAAGTATGTATGGACGAAATGGTAAAGTCATTGCGTACGCATCATGATAATTAAAGGATTATGAGAAGGGATACCATACCTATGACCTAGAATTAGTTGTGATAGTATTTTCCCTTAAGATTTATAGACACTATCTTTATAGAGAAAAGTGTGAGATATACACAGATCACAAAAGTCTGAAGTATATCTTTACACAAGGAGTTAAACATGAGGCAGATGAGGTGGTTGGAATTGATCAAAGACTTATAAAGTAATAGAAATGAAAGCAAGTCTGACCTTATTAGACAAGGTGAAAGAGGCACAAGAAAATGATGAGGAATGTAGTAACACCAAGAAACAGTTAGCTGAAGGCAAAGAGTTGAAGTATAATGTCGATGGCAGAGATTTGAAGGACGAATTTAGGTACCTTCAGTACCAGAGTTAAAGGAGGAGATTTTGAAAATATGAAATACTCGATACACCCAAGAATAACGGAGATGTATTAAAATATGCGTTAACACTTTTGGTGGCTGAATATGAAGAAAGAGGTTGCAGAATGTGTCAGCAGATGTTTAACTTGTCAGAGAGTCAAAGTAGAGTATCAACGACCAACTGGACTATTATAGCTATTAGAGATTCCATAATGGAAATTGGAACACATCACGATGGATTTTGTGGTGGGACATCCAGCAATGCAAAAAGGTTACGACACCATATGGGTGATTGTACATATCTTAAAACGTTAGCGAACTTTTTGCCGATCAAGATCAAGTATTAGTTGGACCAGTTAGCCAAATTATATATCAAGGAAATAGTTTCAAGATATGTAGTGCCAATATCAATTGTGTCTGATTGATATTCACACTTCACGTCAATTTTTTGGAGTAGTCTTCAAGAAAGATTGGGGACATAACTAAGGTTAAGTATCGCGTATCATCCACAGACCTATGGGCAAAGTGAGAGAACAATGTAAACATTAATAGACATGCTCAGAGCCTATGTGATGGACTTCAAAGGAAGCTGGGAGGATCATCTTCAATTGGCAGAGTTTGCGTATAATAATAGTTATCATGCAAGCATTGGTATGCCATCGTACGAAGCACTGTATGGGAGGAAATGAAAAATGCCATTATGTTGGGATGAAGTAGGTGAACACAGACTGCTGGGGCTAGAGTTGGTGGAGCAGACTGTAGAGATCATTAAGGTGATAAGAGCTCGACTGGTAGCATGTCAGGATCGTCAAAAAAGGTATGCAGATTGGATTGTAAGAAAAGGGACTTCAAAGTGGGAAGTTATGCGTTCTTGAAAGTATCTCCTTGAAAAGGGAAGATAAAATTTGGGAAGAAAGGTAAACTGAGTCCGAGATTTATTGGACCATTCGAGATACCGAAGAAGATTGATGAAGTGACGTATGAGGTAGCTCTACCTCCTAACTAGAACATATTCATAATGTGTTTCACATGTCAGTATTACTGTCATACAATCCCGGTTACAAGCATGTGATATCGTATGAACCAATTAATGTCGAGAAGGACTTATCGTACTGAGAAATTCCTGTAGAAATTTTAGATTGGAAAGAACAAAAGTTAAGGAATAAGGTTATATATTCTGTGAAAGTTCTTTGGAGGACCCACAACGCTGAAGAGGCTACGTGGGAACTCGAGGAAAAGATGTGCAAGAATTATCCAAATCTTTTTGAGTAACCTTACGTAAAATTTCATGTACAGAATTCTTGTAAGGACGGGAGAATGTAATAACCAAGAATTTCTAAGTCACATTGTGAATAAATATATTAATTATTAATAATATTGAAAACTTTATGATATGTAGTGAATAAATATGTGATGACTTATGTGGAACATGTGTTTGGCGAAATATATATATATATATATATATATATATATATATATATATATATATTGTAAATAAGGATATGTATATTTATTAATTATTAAAAGAATTAAAAATGAAGGCTACATAACCTAATTATACATTAGATATAGTAATTAAATAACCTAAGGGTTATGGTATTGGGGAATGTTAGTATTTAAAATAATATTAACCAAAGAGATTAATTTTATTATCTTAACTTATTATTTAGTTTAAAACCTAATTAAAGCAAGTCTAATTGGGTTATAAAACTAAG
Organism: Panax ginseng; assembly: GCA_020205605.1. Taxonomy (NCBI): domain Eukaryota; kingdom Viridiplantae; phylum Streptophyta; class Magnoliopsida; order Apiales; family Araliaceae; genus Panax; species Panax ginseng. Next base: position 66,975,976 of record CM035127.1, read on the forward strand.
TGTACATGTGTAATTAATTAAATTCTGAATGAGTAGGATAGAAACGCTAAATAAATAATTAGGGTAAGATAAAATTAAATATATTGGACTATGTTAATTCTTGGTCCAAACTATTTAATTTAAAAGCTCAAACATTAAATTAAGGAGCCCAATTGGACATTTGATTAATCAAGTATTGACATTAAAAATAAACCCAAATTGGGGGATAGGGGAGCCTCATTTTTGGCCACTATGGGGAGAGATGCCCATGTGCAGATTAATCATTACCTTTAATCATTATCTCATGTGTTACTCCACCATTTAGCCATTTAATTATTTTGTTTTGCAAGTAATATTTGAGATAAGGAGGAGAGAGAAGAGTGTTGGGAGAAATTATACATATAGGATTGTATTTATAGATTTTTACTAATTACTAAAAACCCCAACACATTATCAAACAAAAGGTTACATTTTATTTTACTTCTCATTTCACACAAAAGCTAAGAAACCAAAGAGAGAGAGAGAGTGATAAAGGAGAAGAAAAGGGGGGGTTTGATCTTCATGCTCCCCAAGTTCATCTCATATGTTGAAAAGGCAAGAAGGGTAGCCATCAAATCAAGGTATAACCTAAAATTCTAAGCTTTAAATTTCTTCCTCTCTTGCTTTGTTTTGTAAAAGAGATGGGTTAATATCTTTAAACTCAAATCCTTAGATTTTCATGCTATTGAATGTTTCATGTATGAATCAAACCATTAGAGTGCTTGCATGTTGATCAAAAAGAAGAAAAATGAAACTATATTCTTAAAGGTGAAAAAACCTTACTTTCCTTCACTTTGATCATCTACTATTTTAGATCTACACCTCTTAATTGTGATCTGTCAAAAGGGGATGCTAGATGTGTAACTTAGCTATTAAACCCAAGTGGTAACACTCAAATATGATGATTGTTTCAAGGTTTGGGGCTGTTTGGAGAAAAACAGTCCATATTTGACAAAAGAGAAAGGGGACAGTTTTTGCCATTCCACAGCAAAGGCATTTTCGTCTGTTTCTTCTATTTTAATTTTTTTGGAAAAATTTGGGATGATACTTTGATGAGTTATCTGTATTTAGAAAAAAGAATGCTAATTTTTGGGTGTGTAGAATGAAAGTTATGGAATTTACAAGAAATAACTATTTTAAAAGTAAACATGAATAACTCTTTTTGTGTAACTCCAAACACGATAAAAGTTTTACTGGGGGTAGATGTATGTAACAGGAGCAAACCCTAAAAAATTCATAATTTTTGGACAATATTTCGATTTATTAAAAATGTTTCAAGATCCGGCTGTTTTAGTCATTTTAAAAATAGTAAATTAAATTGTTAAATTCAAGAAACATTTAGGGCTCATTATGGAATCATGTTCTATCAAAACCCATAAAAGAATGATTTTTAGAACTGTTTTGATAATTTTGATATAAATGTTTGAGTTATGAATAAATAAGAATAATAGGTTATATGATCTGATAAATGGTAAAAATGTGATTTCAAGGCTTGGAGACCTTAAAAATGTTGTATCTTGATTTATGAAGGGTATTTTCAAGAGAAAACGACGAGGAAACCCTGTCCAATTTGCTCTGCACACACCCTAAATTGAGTGCTTTCTCATTTTAAACACTTGTGAGCTTATATTCAGTCATATTTTTATCGGCGGGAGTCGAGTGTTCATCTGTTTAAAGCTATAGAAGTCTTCTTCGGCAGTCCATTGTAAGCCTTCTTATACACTTTAAAGCTTTTCTCTTCATCTTTGCACACATCATTCTTTACATTGAGAGTCATGTTGCGTGTGTATGCCCAGACTTCGGTCCGTGGCTTTTATTTTCTTTTGTATATATATATATATCGAGGCATAACTCGATAATGTTAGTCCATATATATATATATATATATATATATATATATATATATATATATATATATATATATATATACATTTATGTCAGACCTAGAGTTTACTTTATGGCCTTTTACTGCTTTATTTACATTTAGTCCCACCTAGAGTTTACTTCGTGGCAGTTGATTGTTTTTTATTGCTTTATTTACATTTAGTCCCGTCTGGAGTTTACTTCATGGCGGTTGATCGTATTTATTTCTTTATTTACATTTCTGATCCCCCGTGGAGGTGCTTCGTGGTGGTTGATCATGTCTCTATATATATATATATATATTTACCGCTTTTATATATTTACATTTTTGATCCCCCATGGAGGTGCTTCGTGGTGGTTGATCATGTTTGTATATATATATATATATATATATATATATATATATATATATATATATATATATATATATATATTTACAACTCTCATATATATAACTGCTTGCTACTTTCATAAAAATTATAGCATCATGTGAGCCTGGGAATCATGTGATCACAGATTCAGTCTACTAAATCTAGATTCGGTTCCCGTGATGGACATTTTCAGTTGTAAGCAGCTTATAAATTATTCGCGGTGTTTGAATTTCCTTAGATGGCTTTCATGCCCACAAGGAGTTCGGCACTGCTATATATATTATTTTCTCGAAGATGTTTCGCATCTCGAAAATTAAAGCAATCAAGCCGAACATTTAATAAAATGGAAGTATTAAAGGCCTCAATTACTATTGAACACATGGTTTGAAAAACCTCTTTTTTACAAAACATCACTGCTATATCTTTTTTAAAACTGAATTTTTATACAAATTCAAACCTTGCGTATATAGGCGCGAACGAGGCATAGCACTACTTCCAAATAACTGTACATTGACCCACACACACACACATTTATATAATAGTTTAATTGAAAAGTGGCGATAACCGTGGTAACACGGATGTCGGAGGGTGCCTAACATCTTCCCACCGCATAAGCAAGTCCCCGGACCCTAATGAATCTCGGTTTCATAGACTCGTTTAGCAGTGTCACATCACTGGGTCAATGTGCAAACCTTTTCTCGGTTGTGTTAGTACAACCATTTAAAAAACCAACTGGTGACTCTTACAGTCAAATCGTCGACATATAAATGTCGAACCTTTTCACAACTTGTTTTTTCAAATAAATCTCACCTAACATGAGAACACCAAAAGACAAGAACAGAAAAGAGACAATAAAAATCCTGACGTCGACAAGTGGTGACTCTGCTGGGAATGCTAGTAAGAGGACTTAAGCTGCTACTACAACTTTTCAAAACTGTTATATGCTTGTGTGTGGATGTTGCATTTATATTTTTTATGAATGTGTACGAATGCATTTTACTTACTGCACTGCAATATATCTATTTGTGATATTAGTGTTTCGTACATGTCATCTTTCCCATAACGGTGAGACACGTTGCATGTGAATGTATGTTGTGTGGTTCCTCCACCAGGAGGCTTTTCTGTCAGTGTTTGATTACTGGACTCATAGGGAGACTAATTCTAATGAGGCTCAGAAAAGGCACCACACAGATTTGCTCCAGTTGAAAGACCAGATTAACTTACTGTCAAGTAAATTGCGTTGATATGGGAACCTTCATGCCAAAAAAGCCGCGAGAGTAACCTAAGATAGGTCAGCCTTTGATAAACCAAACACGGAGGAAAGTCTCTTTATGCTTTCCATTTTCAATTACTTGTAATTTTATTCCATGTTAATCTCTATGTAATGGAAAATATGAAGAATATGTGTACATGCATATTAAGGCTTGACATGCTATCAAATGACACTCATTTTACAAGATAATATTCCTAAAATGGACATATTATGATAGCATGTAAACATTTATACATTCCCTAATACTAAACTATGCAAGTCTTTTGTAGGGAAACAATTGGGCATGTTACTCGTTCAAATTCCAGAAAAGCCACGAGCCTATAGCCAATTATGTCTTCATCTGACCAGTCTAATCCTGCTCCTATCTCTCGAGAAGAGTTTGATGGATTAAGCAAGAAAATTAGAGATTTGGCTATTCTGCTTAAAGAACTACATCAGTTTACTCAGGGTTCACGAATACCCGTACATACAGAATCCTCTGCACAAGGAGGAGCACAAGGTTTGGATAAAACAATTCCGGAACTTCAGAAGGTTACAACCAACAAAATTCCTAAAACACCCATCTCAAATAAGATCTAGACACTGGTGATATCAGGAAGAAAGTCCTTCAAATGGAAGAGACCATTCGGTCTATAAAAGGGATTGGTGCACACGGGAGTGTTTCCTAGGCCGATCTTTGTATATTTCCGGTGTTCATTATCTAGAGAAGTTCAAGACTCCTAACTTTGAAAAATATGATGGGTTGGGAGATCCTTACACACATTTAAAGGTATTCATTGGAGAACTCGGATCTTATGCCGAGGATGAAAAGCTCAGAATGCAGCTGTTCCAAAAGAGTCTAACTGGAGAAGCCGGATCATGGTATTCCATATTAGACAATTCTAAAATACTTAGCTGGGAAGAGTTAGCTCATGCCTTCTTCACTCAATACAGCTTCCAGTCTTAAATGGCTCTTGACCGGTAACAAATTATAAAGGTCAAGAAACAGTCTAATGAGTCATTTAGAGAGTTTTCTCAAAGGTGGAGGCGCCTTGCTGCTCAAGTTATTCCTTCTATAACGGAGTCAGAAATGGTGATGACTTTCATAGACATACAAGAAGCTCCTTTCTATGAGAGAGTCTTAGCTGGCATTGGCAAGCCATTTTCTGAAATGATCAAACATGGAGAGATGGCTGAGATGGGATTGAAGTCAGGAAAAATTCAAGACCGCCGCCTCCGAAAGTCAAGCATTAAGCACATCCAATCCTAACTTATGGAAACAACCACCGGAGGGTCCATAAAAAGAAAGAGGAGGATGTTTCCTTGATACTACAAGGTTAAAAAGGCAGTCAGAACATGCCTATCTAAAGGAGAAACAACTCCCCTTTTCAAGCATAGTTTTCCAACCCCATATTGCCAAAGGGTGGAGAAGTCTGACGCAATCGAGCATTCACACCCCTAGGGGATTTGTAATACCCGAGAATTTCCATGTATTATTAAATGAATATATTAATGGAAATACTATTTATGTGAATATAAGTGTTGTGATTTTGTGAGTTGGTTAATTCAATTGATTCGTATCAGATCAATGCGTATTAAGAATTGTGAAGTGATAATGAGAATTGTGAAATGCCTTGTGTGGCATATTGTGAAAACGAGGAAATTCACTAAGTAGATTTAAACGAGAATTTAGAAGATTAATCGTGTAGATAATATGATTTCATATAAGTAATCAATACACTCGTAGACTCTTAGTAACACGTTTATGGATAGTAATTCATGTAATATCAAGCGAGTTTAGCAATGAAAATTGACACAGTCGGGCTAAACCGATCTTGCACCGTCAGGTAGCATGGTGCGCGATATTAAATCCTAGCAAAGATAATCAAGCGCAATACCGCACTAAAGGCGATTAAAGAAAAAATTATTTTGTTTCACTTTGGGAATTAAGTGAAATAATTATGTGATATGAGTGACATTGATAAATCATGGAACAAAGCATGTTATTGTAAGCCAATAATTAATATTAATTGATTGTGGGGGAATATTGGCTTCTTGGTAATTAACTCATAATGTGTGATTGCTATTATTTGCATTATGGAAATCCATAAATACATTAATCAATTATGGTTGGATTAATTAATATTGGCTTTAATTAATCAAGGAAGTGAATAATTTATTTAGTAATATGATAATATTAGATTAACGGTTATGTGCATGTATAACTATATTATATAGTGTGGTCTGACATTTATGTGACCATATATTAAGTCTTATAAGACTATGTTGTATGAAACAATGTGATTAAACCTATTGGAACTATAGGTTATAAATACATTATCGGTGATGCCCCCAAAATAGGTATATATCACCCATCTTGAGTCGTCAGATACATGGTACATAAATCAAATACAAACTTAATTATATAATTGTCGTGTAAAATACGACAAAACATAACTAAAACCACTTATTGTCACACTATTTTATAGAATAGTGAGGACTACTAAAACCACTTATCCTGGTCCATCACTCCATTTTTCGACTCATCCCAGCTATATTCTCATTTCCTGAAGAGAACAATGAAAGAAAGGGTGAGCTCAACTAGCCCAGTAAGAAATATTATGACTAAGATAATGAAGAATAAATTATCATTAGCCTTCAACAGTATAACAACTAATAGAATACAATAGACAATAAGTTTGAGATCAACAACTTCAGCGGAAATAAGCAATCCATTAAAAGAGTCAAGTAGAGCATAAAATCTACTATCTTCTATGATTTAAAAAGTTTTTCATCAACTTTATCGCTGAGACTCAGCTTAATAAATAAAATCGAATCATCCTTGCACCACGGCCAAGGATATTCATGTAATCATCAATGGTCATGATTATACCGAATAATCACTGGTCATAATCATACCAACAACTGTCCATCAATGAACTACAGGCCAATGAAGACTTTTACCACATCATTCATCACATTACGGTCATGATTGTGCCGAATAATCCCTGGTCATAATCATACCAAGTCCATCTATGCACATAAGCCAAAGATGACTTTAATCACAATATAAGCATGAGGATGATGACAATGACATAATAATTCAATAAAACAAGTTCAAGGATAAATTTTAAAGATTTATAATTTAATTTATCCAAAAATCAATAACGTCCAAATTGTCAACATGATACTGCTTTGTAGAGTAAAATTCAAGAATAATATTCATGTACCAAAAATAATTTGGACAGAAAAAAAATATATTTTTTGGGTGAATAGTACCCCGTAAATAGTACTTCGGGAATAGTACCCCATGAATAGTACCCCGACATAAAAAGTGTCCCGAATACCCGAGTGAATGATACTAGAGTGAATAGTAATCAGGTGAATAGTAACCCGTGAATAGTAACTTGTGAATAGTACTCCGACACGAAAAGTACCCCGAATACCCGAGTGAATAATACCAGAGTGAATAGTAACTGGGTAAATAGTAACCTGTGAATAGTAACTCGTAAAAAAAATACCAAAGAAAATGATATTCCATGACGAGTACAAAAGAAATGATATCTCATATCAGTATAATAGAATATATGAAACTGCAAATGGATTTTCACCCGTCATGCGGTAATCCACGTAGACAGATCATTTCCACAATTTAATAAGGAATGAATACAAAGGATCATTTACCATGCATGTGGTAATCCACATAGATAGGTTATTCCAACATAATAATAAAGAATGGAACCAAGTCATGCGTAATCCGCACAGACAGGATATTCCAACAGAATAATAAAGAACGAAACTAGGTCATGTGTAATCTGCACAGATAGGATATTCCAACAAAATAATAAAGAACGGAACCAGGTCCTGCGTAATCCGCACGGACAGGATATTCCAATAGAATAATAAAGAACGGAACCAGGTCATGCATAATCCGTATAGACAGGATATTCCAACAGAATAATAAAGAATTAAATAACAATGTATTCACGGACATGCGATAGATCACATGCATATTGAGTTATTCCAACAAAATAATAAAGAATGGAATAACAGAAGAATTTCACGATAATACGGTACTTCGCATAGACATGTTATTCCAACATAATAATAAAGAATGGAATAACAACCCTTACGAGTATTGAAAGAAAATAACTCTCTTCATGAATACGAAAGAATAATACCCCTCACTATAATAATAATATCCCTTATTTTAGAAGAAACTGGATACTGGAATAGTGAGGTAGCAAACTTCTCTTCTTCTTTCTCTCTATAATAATTGCTCTTGTGAGACTTAGTGAATTGGTGAAAAATAATGAAGGAATGAACTTCTATTTATAGGAAAATATAGTTTCAATAATTGCACATTTTGGGGCTCGAAATATTATAGTATAATACCTTCCTCTTTTTCTTCATTTTTTAATTTAGTCCTGCAAGTATTATCAAACTTGCACCACCTCCCCTAATAGTAAATCATGTGAATCAATAGTAAATCATGTGACCCAATAGTTCTAAACATGTGAAAAAAAACTAATTACAGTATAATACCTTCAACTATACCTCCATTTTTAATTTAGTCATGCAAATATTATCAATCCTACACCAACTCCCCTAATAGTAAATCATGTGAATCAATAGTACACACATGTGAGCACATAGTTATAAGCATATGAACTAATAGCAATTAATTTCTCATTTATCTGGTTAATTACCCGATTGGTCAATATAACCTCCAGACATCAATTATTATCGAAATAAATGTCGATTTTCACTAACACTAAAAATTACCACACAATGGAACTATCAAATTCATCTTTAATCAACACGAACGTGTTCATCATTAATATTATAACTCACAATATTTAACAATCGGGTCATTCCTAAGAAAGAGGGGGCTTTCCGATAAGGATTTCTCCCTATTGGCGCGCAATTAGATTATCTAACCTCTCCTAGACATTGTCAATATTGCAAATAATAATATGAATAATTTTGTCGTCTCAATTATTGATTTAATAATATAACATATTATACAAATGATATTGTGACAATAATTGAATCAATAATATGAGAGATATGATGCAGCAATTACTCTAGCAATAATTGAGTATAACTGAGTGACTTCTTACGTAAGCATCAATAATCAAAGATACTGTACTTTTACCATCTGGTATTTTATGACAACTTGCTTACTTTGAAAAATTTTCACATATCTCCCTTAACTTTAACCTTTATCAATTTAACCATTTACCAAATAGAATAATAATTATAAAAATTGAATACTTTTATTTCGTAAAATTTGTGGTCTTACATTATCTATGTGACAATATGTATGTGAGTATATATTAAAATAATATACCATGAACATATTGTAAACTATTATTTTAATAAGGTGCACCAGTATGACAAAATGTACATTGATTATATGTATGTTACATTTCCATATTTCATCTACTATCTTGAAACATTAATTATTAAAACTATGACATAAGCTATCATGTGGTTGTATGAGTGGTAGAAATAATTATGGGACTACCCGAATAATAATTCTTAACTGTGATATTTTATTACATGTATTTAATGTACATAGATTATATGATGTGAGTATATATTTAATCTGTAAATTTCTAATATGGTAACAATTGTACCTTAATATTACATTATGGAAATTTAAATAAACCAAACCAAGCCTAGATAACAAGTTGTTGAGATTTTTCTCTCTCTTGTCCCATAATAAGTGTCACCAAGTACAATAAATAGTAACTTGAAGCTATATTACGTAAACTTTCTAGCTGCTAAATCATAAGAGATCATTGCTAAGCTAAATGGTTGTTAAGGGTTGTTAAACTACCCTTCATTAACCTATGTCTTGCTATTGCACCATGGGTTCCAAAATTGTGTAAATCCAATGACTAGTCCATGTTTTCTCTATAGACTAAGCTTGAGTTCAGATTTTTTTTTTGTTGCTAAGAGTTGTCTAAGTGAAGCATTAAAGTGGCTGAGCAATTGTAGAAGCTTATTTAGTGCGTGGAAAGTCCAATTTAAGCTTAAGAAGGTATAATTTTTATCTATGTTCTTGAAATGGGTTTGTTTGATTCTTGAAATTTCTTGAATTCATTTGTTAATTGATATGAGTAAACATGTTATAAGGTGTTTAGGAAGTTTATTAGCATGTATGAACGCTTTAGTAGTGGCTTGGAACTTGTTGGACTTAAGGGAAATCAAGTTATCTAAGACTCTGCGAAATAGAGTCTATACACTTTTGAACACAGCGCACTAGCACAAGGCCATGCTACATAATTATCTTGGCGCAAATAGCAATTTCTGCTTGGGTTCTGAATTAGATTAGTTGGGCTATCTGTTTTGAAATCTGATCAATATTAGTCACTCATTATGTCATATACCAGTATGAAAGCATGTGTAATATGTATGTATAGGTATATTATGCTAAGTGGAGCAAGTTTTAATAGATTTGCATGATTAAAGAATGTATATGGTTTAGATATAGATTTGGATGTTAGGTTTTGAAAACAAACTATGTTTTGCGATTTGTGAACCTAGTATGCTATACATGACTAATTTTGCACATAGATGAGCATGTTATAGTGTACATAGTTCCTTTGAGAATGACCAAACTTATTAAGCCTTGTGTTAGAGATTTATTCAAGAAGAGAATTGGTCTAGTGAGCTAACATGCATGATTCTACATAATGTATATTCTGATTTTGCAAGCATGTTAATATAACTTAGAAATGCATGAATAAACCTTTAGATTGTGTTTATATGATTAGTAAGCAAACATGAGCATGTTGAACCTATTAGTAAGCTTTGAATGTGAATATTGTCAAGTTACCATGAGGACTAAAATCTGATATTTGTGATCACATTTGATGACACTCTTAGACTCACTCATGTAGTATAGACATATATATACCATGCTTATGTATCGTATTTCAAATAAAGCCTGAACAAAGCATATTTTCAACTAAGGCGATGTTAGTTTTACATATGTGTTATGTATACTTACAAGCATGCCTAATATGAGTTTTGTAACTATCTTGTATACTTAGAGAGCAAGCATGATAGACTTTGTGGTTTCATGACCTTGAATGGCCTTAACTTGTTGAAATGATCAATTTAGAATTCTATTATGTAAAAAGGAAACTAGATTGACTTAATGAGTATGAAAAGACCCTTAACATGACAAAATATGTCATGTATGATTGTTGTGTTCAAGCCGGACAGAGACCACAAGGAAGCAGCTAAGTCTTGGCTTGGCAGGCAGGGATTTGCGCAGCCATGCCACCAGGCCCTAGGCTTAGCCATGGCAAAAATTGCTACCAGATCGAATCAAGTTCTCGTGATTCTAACTTTTGACAATGAATCGTGTGATGCCTATGTTGCTAAGGGTGATCTAAAAACCTACTGATGTATATGTATATAAGGACTATGTAATAAGTTAGTGTTTGCTTTATATAGTGAGAGTTCATGGGTGAAAAGACCTTAAACTTAAGCATTCTTAATTTGTTTATGAAGTAACTAGATATTTGATGTCGTATGAGCTAATTTTATACCATATGTGCATACTTGAATCATGTCAAGCTTGATTGAAGACTATGTTAGCTAATGAACATCTTGAACTTATAATACGATATGCATAGGATTCAAAAGTGTTGATTTATTAACGTGGATAAAGTACGCTTAAGGCAAGTTCCCTAAACTTACTCTAAATTTTATTGAGCGAGTTTCATTGAACTTCACTCTTGATTATGCAAGTATCCGAACCTTATCTTACATTGTGTAAGTATTCTAACTCTTTCATTACTTTATTTGATAGACATCGTAAGCCTATCTCTTTGACTGCAAGTTATATTACTATCTCGTTTAATTGAGTTAGCATGTTTAAACTCTTGTGAAAGCTATTATTCATGTTGAACTTAGTATTGTTCTTGAATATTATGCAAGAGTCGATGTCATTTGATTCGGCTAGACTATATGCATGTTTATAAATTTGTCCAAACCAATTAATTGGTGCAAAAATATTGAAAACTGAGTTGAACAACCCTTTTGGTAAGGGGAGTGTATGTTGTAGGAAACCCCAACACATGAATTGATATTATTGTGATGTTATGCATAACTTAAAGTATTGTAAACTGATCATCTATAGTACTTGATATTTTTGGGTTAACAATTTAATATTGATAACTCTAATGGAAGTTCAATAGTCCTTAGTGACTACTCAGTATAAATTATTTATCTAGTTGGATACATTGATAGTCGTTGAATTCATATATTTCTGTTGATTTATATTGAATTATCATTCTTATTCCAAGAATTGTTGATATTCACTATTCATGATATTATTCTAAAACTCTGAACTATCTTAGAGATGATACTTCGATATTTCAAACTCGTGTTATGAAACTCTTTACCCTTATTGTATATTACTTGCTGGGCAATTTATGATCATCCTTGCTTATTTAAAAACCTTTCAGTTAAGGAGGAACAGGGTTGTGTCTCTGAAATAGACAAGGGCAAGGGAAAAGCTACTGACTAGCTTGTTCCTTTTATGTTTAAGACTATTATGATGTACTAAGACTATGTTTAAACTTAAGTAGGATTATATAATAGGTCTTTATTCGATACTATTATACAATCTGTTAAGTACTGTATGTTGCGAGACCTGGGGGAAAAATTATAATAAATCATTGTATATTATTCTAAATTAGATTTTCCGTTGTGAATGTGTTATTTTAGTTATTATGGTAATGCCATGATAACGTGATGAACCGAATTCGAGTGACCAAGTGGAGGTCTGATTTTGGGGCGTCACAGGTTGCTATCAAAGCTTTAGTTATAAACCTTAGGAGCGAGTGTCCTTAGATTATAACTTAAGAAAACTTAGAAGTTAGGAAAGAGATAAAACTCATGTAGAGTTTTCCTTGAGAGACTTAGTGTGTTATGAAATGTAACTTTATTCTATACAATGAACTTATATTTGTTTAACATTCTAATGGAGTTGTTGTTTGTGTTGTCTTATGTTGGTGATTGTAGGATGACTGACATGGGAGGACCTAGCCGAGTAGTAGAGGAGGAGCCGCGTGATATCCACGTAGTCTATGAGACACCCTTGATAGCGGAGCCTATTTCATTAGTGGCCCCAATTGATGATGATGATGAGGAAGAGGTGTAGTCTGATCCAAAGGAGGAGCCTTTGGAGGAGGAGCCCGAACCTATGTTGGACTCCGACGAGGCTACTTTTGAGGATCAGATGTTAGGAGAGTATGAGGAGCAAATTTTAGAGTTAGGGTATAGAGTGGAGGAGTTAGAGGCTGAGGCTAGGGAGAGGGAGTCTGCGTTCCAGAAGTTGAGGGACGAGGACCATCAGAGGCAATTAGTGATGCAGGAGATGGAGGTGGAAATTGCTCACCGTAAGGAGGTGGGGATCCAGATGGGAGCTTTGTTTCACCGAGCGGTGGCGAGTAATGTTGAGGTGGTAGGAAAGCTAGAGGAATTAGAGCAAAAGTTTTTGAGTGAGAGAGTGGAGAAGGAGGCTCTCTGAACTCAGTTAGATATGGAGGTGATGGATAGGATTCACTTCGAGGAGAAGTGGGAGGAGGCCAATGATAGGGCAGATGATCTAGAGGATGAGGTGCGGTGCAAGAGGCGGAAGATGAACAAGATGGGCTATGCTCTACGTACGGCCATGGAGAGATTGATCGATGGGGTAAATCACCCCAGCTGAGCAAGGACAGACTCGACATACCATAAGCCGAGACATGGTAGTACACATCACACAGAAGGAATATAAGAGCGCCATTGAGCGTGGGATGTTGGAATAAGTATAGAGGGAAAAGCTCAGTAGTGTAGTATTTTTATTTATGTGTTATTAAAATGTTATTGTAAGCTCAGTCTTTTGTGTAAGATGTGAGATAGTGGTAAACCCCCAAACTTCTGAAAAGTGTTAGAGGGGTAGTAAGTTAGTATGTCCCCGTCTTTTGTGATAATAAGGGATATATGATATCATTTATAGCAGTATACTAGAAAAGAACATGGGATGTAACCATTTGGCATATGAATATAAATGATCTTATTTCAGAAACGTGTTATAAACCTATAGTTCTTTTCTATTAAGAAATGTTTAATTATTATAATTAGATAATAAAATGAAAAATTTTGTGATGAAGAAAATGCCGCCCAGACGTAGAATAAATGTCCCAGAAGAGTCAGTTAATGATGAGAGAGGTCTAGTAGATCCGATATAGAGATTGGTAGATTTATTGGGAGAAGCTCTGAGGGGGAAAAACGAACCCGTACAACCTGTTCCCCAAGCTATCCCAGTAACAACCTTCAAAGATTTTAAGAGTGTAGGACCCCCAGAATTCACGAGAACCACTGACCCGATAGTTGCGCAAACCTGGATCAAGGAGATCGAGAAGGCCTTCACTATAGCTCGCGTGGGTGAAGACCAGAAGACAATATTTTCCACATACATGATGAGGGGCGAAGCGAACTATTGGTAGAAAACTAATCAGCAGAGAACGGGGGAAAGAACGATAACATGGGAGTGGTTTACGACGCTGTTTTTTAAGAATTATTTTCCGAAGAGTATGAAGAGTAGGATGGAAGTGAAATTCCTAAAGTTAAAACAAGGTGATATGACGGTTACGCAATACGCAGCTAAGTTTAATGAACTAGCGCGATTTGCAGAGCACCAAATTGTGGATGAGGAGAGGAAGGCGAGATGTTTTGAGCAAGGGTTGAAGTCGTGATTGTATAATAAGGTATCGGTCTTCCGGATTGATTCCTTTACAACATAGTTGGAGAAGGCAATCATTGCGAAAGGTGGCAGTGAGGCCTTAAGTCTATATCATAAGGAGAAGAAGAATAAGAACATTGGTAGTGAGCATCATGGAGGGAGCAGTAGCAGAGAAAGTAACTCCGAAAAGAAGAAATGGGAAAACAACAACAAAAAAATAATAACCAAGGTGGAAGTCACCAGGGAAACTTCAAGAAGAGGACCAAAGCTTGCAACAAATGTGGAAGAAGTCATCAGGGAGAATGCTGGAAGAGGAAAAGCACTTGCTATAATTGCAACCAAGAGGGGCACATATCGCCAATTTGCCCAAAGCCAAAGAAGATCAAAGGATGTTTTACTTGTGGATCAACAGAGCACCAGATAAAGGATTGCCCGTAGAAAGTAAGCAGTGGAGTTGGCGGAAGCCAGGGAGGAGGAAGTAAGTTAATGATCGGTTGACCTGCAAAACCCAACCGATCGACCGCTCGAACCTTTAACATGATCGTCCAGGACGCCATAGCTGCAAAGGACATGGTGTCAGATATAATCCCAATAAATAATATAAATGCTTATATATTATTTGATTCAGGTGCCACCTGTTCCTTTGTATCTAAAAAATGTGCTAGTAAACTTAGTACACACCGAGAACGTCTAGAAGATCCTTTGAACATAAAAATTGCGAATAAGGAAATAATCCCTGAAGAATATGTCTATCAAAATTGTCGCACAAATATTAGAGAACATGAACTGAGCGTAGACTTGATTCCTATTAGACTGGGAGAATTTGACGTAATACTGGGGATGGATTGGTTATATAACCATGCCGTAGTAATTGACTGTCATAACAAATATGTGAACCTTCAGACTTCGAGTAAGTCTAAGGTAGTGTTTTATGGTAGCTCATCACTTAAGCAATCGTGTTGTGTTACGATGGTGTAAGCCAGGAAATTATTAAAGAAAGGATGTGTAGGTTATTAGCTTACATTGTGGATACTCGGAAAAAGGGAGTAGAGATTAAAGATATACCCGAAGTGAGTGAATTTTAGGATGTGTTTCCAGACGATTTGTCTGGCCTTCCGCCAGACAGAAAAATCGAATTCGTAATAGACTTAACACCGGGAACGGCACTAATTTTGAAAGCTCCATATCGTATGGCGCCAGTAGAAATGAAGGAATTGATGATACAACTTCAAGAGTTATTGGATAAGGGTTACATTCGACTGAGTGTATCTCCTTGGGGAGCACCAGTGTTATTCGTTAAGAAAAAGGACGGATCGATGAGGCTCTGTATCGATTATTAATAATTAAACATAGTAACGATAGAGAACAGATATCCATTACCAAGGATAGATGACTTATTTGACCAACTAAAGGGAGCGAAGTGTTTCTCGAAGATCGACCTACGGACGGGATATCATCAACTGAAAGTGCGAGATGAAGACATACCAAAGACTGTGTTTAGAACCCATTATGGACATTACGAGTTTTTGGTAATGTAATTCGGTTTAACTAATGCTTCGGCAGCATTCATGGACTTGATGAATCAAGTTTTCAATCCATATTTTGATAAATTCGTAGTAGTTTTCATCGACAATATTTTAATCTACTCGAAGACGAAAGAAGGACACGCCGAACATCTGAAGATTGTTTTAGAGGCACTACAAAAGGAGAAGATGTATGTGAAATTTTCTAAATGCGAATTTTGGATGAAAAAGGTTCAATTCTTAGGCCACGTGGTGGATGAGAATGGAATCTCAGTAGATCCCGAAAAAGTTGAAGAAGTAAGCAACTGAGAACAACCAAGAACTCCGACGGTGGTGAGAAGTTTCTTAGGGTTATCTAGGTACTATCGAAGATTTATATAGGATTTTTCTAAGATAGCGACTCCATTGACTAATTTGACAAGGAAGACAGTAAAATTTATATAGACTGACAAATGCGAAGAAAGTTTTCAAGAGTTGAAGAAGAGATTAAGTGAGGCGCCTGTATTATCATTACAAGATGATACGAGAGGATTTGTGGTGTATAGTGATGAATCACATAGAGGACTGGGTTATGTGCTAATGCAACATGACAAAGTCATTGCGTATGCGTCACGACAATTGAAGGATTATGAAAAATGATACCCTACTCATGACTTAGAGTTAGCGACAGTAGTTTTTGCGTTAAAGATATGGAGTCATTATTTATACGGGGAGAAATGTGAGATATACACGGACCACAAAAGTTTGAAATATATCTTCACACAGAAGGAGTTGAATAAGCGTCAAAGAAGGTGGTTAGCATTAATCAAAGATTATGACTGTGAGATTCTTTATCACCCGAGGAAGGCAAACGTAGTTGCCGATGCTCTGAGCAGGAAATGAAGGGAGAAATTGTTTCAATTGACGACTCAGGAGGAGTTTATAAGAGATATGGAGAAGTTGGCAATAGAGGTGAAGGGACCCGCGAGGTCTGAGGAGAAGTTATTTACAATGGAAGCTTGTCCGACATTGTTGGATAGAGTAAAGGAAGCACAGGAGAAAGATGAAGAATGTGAGAAAATCAAGAAAAGGATCACTGAAAATGAGGTAGAAAAAATTTGAATAGATACAGACGGTATCTTAAGATTTGAAGGGAGAGTATGGGTACTGGCAGTGGCCGAGTTAAGAGAGGAGATTTTGTACGAGGCACATAATTCGATATATTCCGTTCATCTGGGAGGCACAAAGATGTATCGGGACTTGAAGCAACATTTTTGGTGGCCAAATCTAAAATGAGAAATTATGGAGTACGTTAGTAGGTGTATGACGTGTCAACGTGTAAAAGCAGAGCATCAGCGACCAAGTGGTTTATTACAACCATTGGAAATACCAGAGTGGAAATGGGAGCATAATACGATGGACTTCGTGGTAAGACTTCGAGTCATGCAGAAAGGTTTGGATGCCATTTGGGTTATCGTGGATTGACTTACGAAGACCGCACATTTCCTACCTATCAAGATCTACTACAATTTAAATCAATTAGCGAGTTTGTACGTAAAGGAAATTGTTTCACGACATGGAGTACCGGTGTCGATTGTTTCTGACCGAGACCCACATTTCACGTCAAAATTCTGGAAAAGCTTGCAAGAAAGGATAGGAACACAGTTACGGTTAAGTACTACTTATCATCCTCAGACAGATGGACAAACTGCTGAGCGAACAATACAAATGCTAGAGGACATGCTTAGGACTTGCGTGATGGACTTCAAGGGAAATTGGGACGACCACCTACCCTTAGTCGAATTTGTGTATAATAATAGTTACCATGTGAGTATCGCTATGCCACCGTATGAAGCTCTTTATGAAAGAAAGTGCAAAACGCCATTATGTTGGGATGAAGTTTGAGAGCGGCGAATACCCGGACCAGAGTTAGTACAACAAACCACGGATGTGGTGAAAGTGATAAGGGCCAGACTTGTAGCAGCTCAAGATCGCTAGAAGAAGTACATAAACTTGCATTGGCAAGACCGAGATTTTGAAGTCGGCAGTTTCGTATTCTTAAAACTATCTCCATGGAAGGGAAAGATCCATTTTGACAAGAAAGAAAAACTGAGTCCAAGATTCATAGGACCGTTCGAGATACTAAAACGAGTGGGCGAAGTAGCATATAAAAGTGCACTACCACTTGAGTTGGAGCACATCCATAACATGTTTCATATATCCATGTTGCATCCGTACAAGCCTGACTACAAACACATGATTTCTTATGAACCCATTCAAGTGGAGAAGAACTTAGCGTACGAAGAGATTCCTGTCCAAATCCTTGATAGGAAAGAGCAAACCTTAAGGAATAAAGTTATTTCTTCTGTAAAAGTACTTTGGCGTAACCACGATCTCGAAGAGGCAACGTGGGAGTTAGAAGATAGGATGATAAGGGATTATCCCCATCTATTTGTGTAACTTGTAACAATTCTGGGATGGAATTTTTATAAGGGGGGATGATGTAATACCCGAGAATTTACACGTATTATTAAATGAATATATTAATGGAAAAGCTATTTATGTGAATATAAGTGTTATGATTTTGTGAGTTGGTTAATTCAATTGATTCGTATTAGATCAATGTGTATTAAGAAATGTGAAGTGACAATGAGAATTGTGAAATTCCTTGTGTGACATTTGTGAAAACGAGGAAATTTATTAAGTAGATTTAAACGAGAATTTAGAAGATTAACCGTGTTGATAATATGATTTCATATAAGTAATCAATACACTCGTAGACTCGGAGTAACACGTTTATGGATAGTAATTCATGTAATATCAAGTGAGTTTAGCAATGAAAATTGATACTAATGAAGCTAAACTGTCTTGGATCAAGTCGAGTACGCAAGGCAAGATTCTGTAGTCCAAAGAAGATAAAATCAAGTTGCATTTCGCCAAAGTGGAAGTTGAAGAAAATTAATTTGTTTCACTTTGGGAATTTAGTGAAATAATTATGTGATATGAGTGACATTGATAAATCATGGAACAAAGCATGTTATGTGTAAGCCAATAATTAATATTAATTAATTGTGGGGGAATATTGGTTTCTTGGTAATTAACTCATAATCTGTGATTGTTATTATTTGTAATATATTATAAAGATAAATAATGATTATGGAAATCCATAAATACATTAATCAATTATGGTTGGATTAATTAATATTGGTGTTAATTAATCAAGGAAGTGAATAATTTATTTAGTAATATGATAATATTAGATTAACGGTTATGTGCGTATATAACTATGTTATATAGTGTGGTGTGACGTTTATGAGATATATATTAAGTCTTATAAGACTATGTTGTATGAAACAATGTGATTAAACCTATTGGAACTATTGGTTATAAATATATTATCTATGTGACAATATGTATGTGAGTATATATTAAAATAATATACCATGAACATATTGTAAACTATTATTTTAATAAGGTGCACCAGTATGACCAAATGTACATGGATTATATGTATGTTACATTTCCATATTTCATCTACAACCTTGAAACATTAATTATTAAAACTATGACATAAGTTATATTGTGGTTATATGAGTGGTAGAGATAATTATGGGACTACCTGAATAATAATGTTTAACTGCGATACTTTATTACATGTATTTAATGTACATAGATTATATGATGTGAGTATATATTTAATCCCTAAATTTCTAATATGGTAACAATTTTACCTTAATATTACATTATGGAAATTTAAATAAACCAAACCAAGCCTAGATAACAAGTTGCTGAGATTTTTTTCTCTCTTGTCCCATAATAAGTGTCACCAAGTACAATGAACAGTAACGTGAAGCTATATTACGTAAACTTTCTAGCTGCTAAATCATAGGAGATCATTGCTAAGCTAAATGGTTGGTAAGGGTTGTTAAACTACCCTTCATGAACCTATGTATCTTGCCATTTCACAATGGGCTCCAAAATTGTGTAAAACCAATGACTTGTCCATGCTTTCTGTGACAACCCCAAATTCAGGTTACCTGACCCCCAAATTTGGTGTCCACGATCAACAATATAATACCATCTAACTACCCATTTTAATATAAATAGGAATACATAACTTATTAACATAGATTGTTAATACATAAGTCTCAGGTCTACTAACCTTAACATTACAGACATACCCCTTTAGATATACAAAAAGGGTTTACAATACAATACAACATAATAATAATATTATCATCATAACTAATTCATAACTATTCCTTTTCCTTTGTTCTTCTTCGCAGCACCTTCTGCAACTTCGTACCTAGCTGAAAAGTTTTATTTATAGCAAGGGTGAGAAATAAGTTTGTTCCGTAAGTTAAGAGATACAATAAAGATATAGAAATTAATATCAAACCTTCTCACATTCTACGCAACAATAATTCGATAATGAAAGAGTACAATGCTTTCAAGGTTTTCTACGATATTCAAATGAATAATCAAGAATTAATTCTATGAAATAGCAAAGTGGAATGTTTTCCAGATTTATGCTGAGTGATCCATTGGATCTTGAACTTCTCTTCTCGAGTAACTATCAAAGTTAAACTTTGATATACCCAGTGTCGAGATAACAATAAAGATTAAATCATACCCTCTCTCTACTTTTGCAAATATATAAAGTGATCACTTTAGTATACCCTATATTATGCATAATACTTAATCATGGCAAGAAGGCCGAATACTCGATAGATAAAATATTCCCTTTATATAAAAGGTTGTTCTTCTCGCCTCTTAGAATCAAGATTTTGATTTTACAACAAAATCTTGTGATTTCAAATTCTATTTACTTCTCGATCTAGCCAAAATAATTGGCATCGATCATCAATAATAATTTTATTCTCTTCTCAAACCTATCAAGTTCTAACAAATGTTAAATACAAACGAAATAATTGGCTAAGACATTTCTCAACATAATTCGACAATAAATGAAATTATCATCAGATCAATTTCTAGCTAGCTTCTACGGATATGTATATCCAACAACGAGCTTATTCTACGAATGTATATATTACGAATCGAGAATTCATTTTGAATTATTATACATGCACTAACTACTTAATAATCAACAATAAATCCTTGGACATGGTATAATTAACAATAATTAACCACCATAATAATTGAATGAATATAACTCAAGGTTGAGTTAGGGAACTAGCCTCTTCCGCTGATTACAGCTACACAATAAACTTATCTGCTTTCGAAAGACTATAACCAATAATATCGGTCTAACAATTAGCACAATCATTTTATAACACATAACAATATAATTCACAGTCAAACTTCTCATAGGCACATTACCACATAGCCACATCAGTGTTTATAACCTAGATAAACACTTATCAAGTCTAATTATTTCTATCTGGTTGGACTTCGGTCCATTCTCGGTGATCTGGTCACCCTATCCGACACTTAACACAGCTATTGTCAATTAAACTTGGTCTCTAAGCTTCAATATTATTTTAGATAAGTCAAATATCATTTATAATATTTTTCGGAAGCTTTTAATAATTTATAAGCAATTATTATAATTTATAATAATTTTTCAAACATCGGAATCATTTTTAAATGATTTAATTATCAAATAATCTTATCATTATTAATATTTAATAATATAAAAATATTAATAACATACTTATCAAAATATTAAAGTTATTTTCAATAACTTAAAATATTTTTAAATCATCAATATTCTACTTAAATAATTTTTAAAGTAATTAAAATCATTTTTAAATCATCACCATTAATAATCAAATATTAATGAAAGTATCATCAAAATATTAAAAGTCATTAATTATAACTTAAAATATTTTTAAATCATTTTTCTCATTTTTAAATCAATAAAATCATTTTTTAATTCATTTATTTAATATAATAATTAAATAAATCTAATATCATTAGTATTAAATTATTAAAGAAAATTCTCTAAAAATATTAAAAATTATATTTTATAATTCAAAATATTTTCTAACACATTATTCTAATTTAAAATGATTTTTAATAATATTAAATCATTTTTCTCTAATTTATTTAATATACTAATTAAATAAATTAAATATCATTAATATTCAAATAATTATAAATATTAATGAAAAATATCTCAAATGGTCAAAAATTATTTTTCATAATTTAAAATAATTTTTAAAACCATTTTTTGGTAATTTTTATAATTTATTTTCTGTTTTTAATTAATTTCCAGAAAAATCAGAAAATAAATAAATAGGAACCGTCGTTAAAGCCTTTAGCGACACAAATCTGTCATATTAGATGTTCTTGAGCTTCAAAGAACACCATCGTATTGTTTCAGGTCCATGTTTGACCGTGATTAATTCCCAATATATTTAGTTTCTGGGCTAGTTTGAAGTGTGATCGTGTAGTGTTTATGTAACACTACAACACACAACCAACATCTTGATCAAACAACAAACATACGAGGAGATCTGGCTTCTCAAACTTTCTGTCAGACCGTGCAAGGGTTTTCTGGGCAAACCCAGAAACCCAAGGCAGTCGAATGTCTCACTTTGAGCTCAAATAATTCCATGTTCTGTTATTGGTTCATGTTGTTTAATGGGTCAAAATTATAGTACTCGTGTCAAAGAACATTAATGAATCAACAGATCAATTGAACAATAACAGAATCACAACTTATTTCTTGGTCAAAGGCTGTCAGAAGGTTGTTCTTCAGTTTTCTGGGTTTTTCCAGAAATGTCAAATCTGAATGAGTAGCCCACTTTGACCATTAATTACATCCAATCTATTGATTTTGTAAGAGTTCTAAGGCCATGTATCTAGACTACAACAAGAAGGCTACAATTATATTACAACAACAAGATCATAACACAAACATCTTGACAGATCAAGCGGCTAAGAAATCTTGTCAGACGTTGTGTAAACAATTCTGGGTTGCCCATATTTTTGTCCGGTCAACGTCGGTAAACTGTGTTTGACCATAAATAAAACGAAATCTAACCAATCAATAACTGTGATACCACTTGCCGATGAAAGACAACATAGCAAACTATAGTTCTAACACATAAAACATAACAAAATATTAATAGAGATAGATCTGAGCCATCTGACATTTGCATATCAGAGCATAAATCTGTTCTTGGATAGTTTTGGAAAAACATCATTTTAAAGCCATTTAATGTTATGGATCCACAATGGATCATCATAGATTAACTAAAAACACCATATAAAGAAATATAAACACTTAAACACAATTATTTTCTTAGCATACAAGATCTAGGTTAAGTTTGGGTTTATACCTCTCTTGTCCAATCCTTGATCCTTGATCTCCTTAATTGATTTTGGTGATCTAAAGGCTTGAAGAGTGACTGAATCACTTAAAAATTTCAGAGCTTTGGATGAGAGAGAGAGTGGGGCAGTGTTAGACAGCCAATAAGCTTGATATGTGAACTTTCTCTCTCCTAGATCTCTTATATCAAAGATGTAATGAATCCAAGTGTGCAAGTTGGCAACATAAGGATAAGATTTGATATAGAATTTAAGCACATGGGATAATCTTAAGTGATGACTCACTAGATCTTGCAAATCTTCTACCTAAATATCTAAGTAAAGGGGTACTTTGGACTTTGTACATGAAATTTTAATGGCATACATGGAATTTACCAAACCCTTAGGGTTTGACCCTTAGGGTTTAACCCTAAGGCTCTAACCCTAAAGTTTTATAACTTTAGCTTCTAGGATTTTCTAAATTAGGATCTTTAAAATAAAAAAATTAAGATGTTCAAAAATATAATTAGTGTTCCCTATTTATATTAAAGGTTACTAATCACTTTAGAGCTTACTAATTAGGATTAGGGTTTCTTAATTAGGGTTTAGGATTCCCGAATTAAAAATTAGGGCTTCTCGACTTTCGATTAGGGTTCCTAACTACGTGTTAGGGTTTCAAATCTTGAGATTAGAGTTTCCAATTCCTTACTAGGGTTTACAAATATTGTACCCTACCCGACCAATCATTGATTAACATTCTATACAGTACAAACACGTACTCATCAGTATAATTATTTCAATTATATTTTCAATCGAATCCATATCCTGACTTAGGGTTAGGGTTCCTATTCTCCGTTAAGCACAACTCTACTCTAATTTCTCAGTCAATACAAAAATTGACTACTTCTCGATACTCGTATCACAGATACACAGTACAATATTAACAGTCAATGTCAATATATATATATATATATATAAATTATTTGTAAAATTTGGATTATTCAAAATCCCGGGTTATCACATCCACCCCTCCTTAAAAGGATTCTGTCCTCAGAATCACCGCTTTCTTATTCTCTACAATCTTTTAAAGTTGTATCATCAATTCATTTTTAACAACACAATATTAATTTGTGTTTCAAATTCTAACCTGTGACTTGAATATATAAAAGAAAAAAATTCACTGCAATAACCAACCAAGATTACTCGCGTAATTAAATTTCTAAATGAAATCGTTTCCTGCTACCTCCTGAGTAGTCACTACATCTTGCGTCGTCATGTTGCAAGTACGGGACGTTGGTCTTCCTTGTTGTGCAGGTCTTCGAATCCCCAAGGTTCCACCACCAGGTCCGTTGTTGACACTTTCCTTCTCCGCATTCCTTTTCAGATAGTTCCGTACTAAATGATCAGTTGATCCACAGGCAAAACAACCTTGAATTTTCTTCGGACTGGGACAATTGGGTGACATGTGCCCTTCTTTCCCGCAGTTGTAACAGACTCCTTTCTTCTTTAAAAAGACTCCAGAATGGTTCTTTCTGCAGGTCGCGCATGGTTCCCTTCCTTTCCTATTCTCTTCAGTCTTGCTACCCGATTGGGTATTCTCACTCCACTTCCTCTTATTCTGATTACTACCACTACTGCTTCCACCATCATTGGTCTTCTTCTTCTTCTCCTGATGAAATCGAGATGCAGCCTCGCTTCCTCCTTCACCAATTAACGCTTTCTCTAACAAAGCTGCGGACGTGTTGATCTGCAATACCGCTACCCTATTAAATATCCCCGGCTTCAGTCCGTTCTCAAATCTGCTCGCTTTCCTTGCTTCTGTGTCCACCTGATGAGGTGCAAATCTTGCTAACTCGTTGAATCTGGCAGCATACTCTGATACCGACATGTTCTCCTGCTTAAGTTCCAAGAACTTAACTTTCATCTGAGCTTGCATACTCGGTGAGAAGTAATTCTCAAAGAACAACTCCTTAAATCTTGTCCACAATACCACCATTGTACCAGCTCTTACCTGATTAGTCTCCCACCAGTAGTTAGCTTCTCCCTTCATTAAGTATGTTGCAAAAACCATCTTTTGCTCTTCTGCCACTCGCGCAATAACGAACGCTTTCTCCATCTCCTTTGCCCAAGTTTGGGCTTCAATCGGATCTGTGGTTCCCTTGAATTCAGGCGGTCCTACCGCCTTAAAGTCCTTGAAGTTAGCCAATCTGTCAGCTGGTTGATTCCTCGCTCTTCCCCTTGCAGTAGGAGGTCTATTCTCCATAGCTTCGGCTATCATATTTGCAAAGTTTTGCATTGGGTCAACTTGACCTCCTTCGTTATTCACTGACTGCTCTTCTCGTTGGTTTTGATCCTGTTGTCTGGGCGACATGATATGATAAAAATCTTATATTAATTTTCTTTCTCCATACAAATTCTTAACACAATAAGAATTCAACACATAGTTCTCATGTAATCACATATTTATTCAAATAGCACATAGTACATATAGTACTTAACACATATTACTATCCCTTTTAAAATAATTCTAGGATTAACATACTCAACTTTACATAGGAAGCTACAATTCTCCAACTTTACACAAAAAGTTGCCATTTACCAAATTCACATATCTAATCCCCATTCATCAAACTTACCACACTTAGGAGTTCAGTAACTTGCCACAATTATATGAGTGTATGAACTTATCCTAGTCAGACCTTTGGCGTCCATTCGCTGAGGGGTTCAAAATATTTCATATAATCATGAGTCATGAACTTACCATAAGTATGAGTTTTAAGAACACACAACTTAATCTTAATCTTATATTCATATAGAAAATAAAGATTTCATTCATTCAAACATATATACTTATATATGCTTAAACATCATTCTCGATATTATAACACTTACTATCATAAGCTTCTACCAAAAGATACTATTACATATATCTAAGTTATCTACCGACCACTCCCTTCACCAGTCTTCTTCTTGTTGGGACACTTGTTAAATCTGTGACCCGTTCTTCCACATGAGAAACACTTCCTCATATTCGGCTTAGGGCAATGCAAAGAAATATGTCCTTCCTACTTACAGTTGAAGCAGAAGTTCTTCCACATCATGCATTCTCCCGCGTGAGTCTTTCCACACTTGCTGCAAGCTTGTCTCTTCTTCGGGTTTGACTTTTCAGAGTTGTCATTGTCGTTGTCCCTCTTTCTCTTCTTCTTGTCTTTCTTGTTGGTTCCTTCAGATGATCCACCACCTTTAGTCTTCATCCTCTTCACCTGTGCCTTCAGCTCGTCCCATTCTTTAGTCATTTCGCGTAATGCACGCTCTGTCTTCCACAACTCCTCCAAGAGAAATACCTTACTTCGAAGTTCCTAGACTTTTACAGTTAGCTGATCTTATTCTCCAACTTTGATCTTATTCTTCAACTCCACCTTAGCTTCTTCAGACTCCGCCTCCTCATCACCACTTATATACATCTCGGGATAATCATCATGATCACTCCCGAGATTGATCATTGGTTCATCTTTCTCCACTTCTTCCACTGACTCGCTCTGCGCTGGCACCTTGGCTACTGGCACTTGTACGACAGCTGATGGCATCTCCGTACTCATCTTATCTTCTCCCGACATCCTACAATTGGTTTAAACAACTTGATTAGAACTTTACCAGTACACACTGCTCACATTATGTGTCCACTTATCTCACTATTGATACGCTTCTGCAATCCCTCACTTAGTACTCTAAATGAGTATTCTCTATCTCGCTCAGGGTTATAATCATAGGGTTTTTCCCACCCCACCTAAGGTTTATAACCTACAGCTTTGATACCAACCTGTGACACCCCCAAATTCAGGTTACCTGACCCCCAAATTTAGTGTTCACGATCCACAATATAATACCATCTAACTACCCATTTTAATATAAATAGGAATACATAACTCATTAACATAGATTGTTAATACATAAGTCCCAGGTCTACTAACATTAACATTACAGACATACCCCTTTAGATATACAAAAAGGGTTTACAATAGAATATAACATAATAATAATATTATTCATCATAACTAATTCATAACTATTCCTTTTCCTTTGTTCTTCTTCGCAGCACCTTCTGCAACTTCGTCCCTAGCTGAAAAGTTTTATTTATAGCAAGGGTGAGCAATAAGTTTGCTCCGTAAGTTAAGAGATACAATAAAGATATAGAAATCAATATCAAACCTTCTCACATTCTACACAACAATAATTCGATAATGAAAGAGTACAATGCTTTCAAGGTTTTCTACGATATTCAAATGAATAATCAACAATGCTTTCAAGGTTTTCTACAATGCTGAGTGATCCATTGGATCTTGAACTTCTCTTCTCGAGTAACTATCAAAGTTAAACTTTGATATACCCAGGTGTATCAGATAACAATAAAGATTAAATCATACCCCTCTGCCTGCAAATATATAAAGTGATCAGCTTTAGTATACCCTATATTATGCATAATACTTAATCGCGCGCAAAGGCCAAATACTCGACCGATAAAATATTCCCTTTATATAAAAGGTTGTTCTTCTCAGTCTTAGAATCAAGATTTTGATTTTACAACAAAATACTGTGATTTCAAATTCTATTTACTTCTCGATCTAGCCGAAATAATTGGCATCGATCTGTCAGTAATAATTTTATTCTCTTCTCGAACCTATCAAGTTCTAACAAATGTTAAATCCAACGAATAATTGGCTAAGACATTTCTCAACATAATTCGACAATAAACAGGAATTATTTGTACTGTCAATTCTAGCTTCTACGGATATGTATATCCAACAACAGTTATTCTACGAATGTATATATTCTAAATCAGTAATTCATTTTGAATTATTATATATGCACTAACTACGAATAATCAACAATAAATCCTTGGACATGGTATAATTAACAATAATTAACCACCATAATAATTGAATGAATATAACTCAAGGTTGAGTTAGGGAACTAGCCTCTTCCGCTGATTACAGCTACACAATAAACTTATCTGCTTTTGAAAGACCTATAACCAATAATATCGGTCTAACAATTAGCACAATCATTTTATAACACATAACACTATAATTCACAGTCAAACTTCTCCTAGGCACATTACCACATAGCCACATCAGTGTTTATAACCTAGATAAACACTTATCAAGTCTAACTATTTCGGTCTGGTTGGACTTCGGTCCATTCTCGGTGATCTGGTCACCCTATCTGACAATCAACACAGCTATTGTCAATTAAACTTGGTCTCTAAGCTTCAATATTATTTTATATAAGTCAAATATCATTTATAATATTTTTCGGAAGCTTTTAATAATTTATAAGCAATTATTATAATTTAAAATAATTTTTCAAACATCAGAATCATTTTTAAATGATTTAATTATCAAATAATCTTATCATTATTATATTTAATAATATAAAAATATTAATAACATACTTATCAAAATATTAAAGTTATTTTCAATAACTTAAAATATTTTAAATCATCAATATTCTACTTAAATGATTTTTAAAGTAATTAAAATCATTTTTAAATCATCACCATTAATAATCAAATATTAATGAAATTATCATCAAAATATTAAAAGTCATTAATTATAACTTAAAATATTTTTAAATCATTTTTCTCATTTTTAAATGATTTTTAAATCAATAAAATCAATTTTTAATTCATTTATTTAATATAATAATTAAATAAATCTAATATCATTAATATTAAATTATTAATGAAAATTCTCTAAAAATATTAAAAATTATATTTTATAATTCAAAATATTTTCTAACACATTATTCTAATTTAAAATGATTTTTAATAATATTAAATCATTTTTCCTAATTTATTTAATATACTAATTAAATAAATTAAATATCATTAATATTCAAATAATTATAAATATTAATGAAAAATATCTCAAATAGTCAAAAATTATTTTTCATAATTTAAAATAATTTTTAAAACCATTTTTGGTAATTTTTATAATTTATTTTCTGTTTTTTAATTAATTTCCAGAAAAATCAGAAAATAAATAAATGGGAACCGTCGCTAAAGCCTTTAGCAACACAAATCTGTCATATTAGGTGTTCTTGAGCTTCAAGAACACTGTCAGACAGGTTTCAAGGGTCCATGTTTGACCGTGATTAATTCCCAATATATTTAGTTTCTGGGCTAGTTTGAAGTGTGATCGTGTAGTGTTTATGTAACACTACAATACACAACCAACATCTTGATCAAACAACAAATATACGAGGAGATCTGGCTTCTCAAACTTTCTGTCAAACCGTGCATGGGTTTTCTGGGCAAACCCAGAAACCCAAGGCAGTCGAGTGTCTTACTTTGAGCTCAAATAATTCCATGTTCTATTATTGGTTCATGTCGTTTAATGGGTCAAAATTATAGTACTCGTGTCAAAGAACATTAATGAATCAACATATCAATTAAAAAATAACAGAATCACAACTTATTGCTTGGTCAAAGGCTGTTCTTCAGGTTTCTGGGTTTTTCCAGAAACGTCAAATATGAGCGAGTAGCCCACTTTGACCATTAATTACATCCAATCTATTGATTTTGTAAGAGTTCTAAGGCCATGTATCTAGACTACAACAAGCAGGCTACAATTATATTACAACAACAACATCATAACACAAACATCCTGACAGATCAAGCGGCTAAGAAATCTTGTCAGACGCTGTGTAAACAATTCTGGGTTGCCCAGATTTTTGTCTGGTCAACGTCAGTCAACTGTGTTTGACCATAAATAAAACGAAATCTAACCAATCAATAACTGTGATACCACTTGCAGATGAAAGACAACACAGCAAACTATAGTTCTAACACATAAAACATAACAAAACATTAACAGAGATGGATCTGAGCCGTCTGACATTTGCTTGTCAGAGCATAAATCTGTTCTTGGACAGTTTTGGAAAAACATCATTTTAAAGCCATTTAATGTTATGGATCCACAATGGATCATCATAGATCAACTAAAAACACCATATAACACAAATATAAACACTTAAACACAATTATTTTCTTAGCATACAAGATCTAGGTTGAGTTTGGGTTTATACCTCTCTTGTCCAATCCTTGATCCTTGATATCCTTAACTAATTTTGGTGATCTAAAGGCTTGAAGAGTGACTGAATCACTTAAAAATTTCAGAGCTTTGGATGAGACAGAGAGAGAGAGAGTTGGGTAGTGTTAAATAGACAATAAGATTGATATGTGAACTTTCTCTCTCCTAGATCTCTTATATCAAAGATGTAATGAATCTAAGTGTGCAAGTTGGCAACATATGGATAAGATTTGATATAGAATTTAAGCACATGGGATAATCTTAAGTGATGACTCACTAGATCTTGTAAATCTTCTAACTAAATATCTAAGTAAAGGGGTACTTTAGATTTTGTACATGAAATTTTAATGGCATACATGGAATTTACCAAACCCTTAGGGTTTAACCCTAAGGCTCTAACCCTAAAGTTTTACAACTTTAGCTTCTAGGATTTTCTAAATTAGGATCTTTAAAATAGAAAATTAAGATGTTCAAAAATATAATTAGTGTTCCCTAATTATATTAAAGGTTACTAATCACTTTAGAGCTTACTAATTAGGATTAGGGTTTCCTAATTAGGGTTTAGGATTCCCGAATTAAAAATTAGGGTTTCCCGACTTTTGATTAGGGTTCCTAACTACGTATTAGGGTTTCAAATCTTGAGATTAGAGTTTCCAATCCCTTATTAGGGTTTACAAATATTGTACCCTACCCGGCCAATCATTGATTAACATTCTATATAGTACAAACACGTACTCATCAGTATAATTATTTCAATTATATTTTCAATCGAATCCATATCCAGACTTAGGGTTAGGGTTCTTATTCTCTGTTAAGCACAATTCTACTCTAATTTCTCAATCAATGCACAAATTGACTACTTCTCGATACTCGTATCACAGATACACAGTACAATATTAACAATCAATGTCAATATATATAAAAAATAAAATTATTCGTAAAATTTGGATTATTCGAATTCCTGGGTTATCACATTTTCTCTATAAATTAAGCTTGAGTTCAGATTTTTTGTGTTTCTAAGAGTTGTCTAAGTGAAGCATTCAAGTGTTTGAGAAATTGTAGAAGCTTATTCAATTTGTGGAAAGTCCAATTTAAGCTTAAGAATGTATAATTTTTATCTATGTTCTTGAAATGGGTTTGTTTGATTCTTGAAATTTCTTGAATTAATTTGTTAATTGATATGAGTAAACATGTTATAAGGTGTTCAGGAAGTTTAATAGCGTGTATGAACACTTTAGTAGTGGCTTGGAACACGTTGGAGTCAAGGGAAATCAAGTTAGCTAAGACTCTGCAAAACAGAGTCTGCTTCTACACCTGAATCTGGCACGGCGCAACTACGCCATAATTGTACTAAGGTGCAGCGCAGCTGCGCCGATTCCTGAGATTAGTTGGGCTATCTGTTTTCAAATATGATCAATATTAGTCACTCATTATGTCATATACCAGCATGAAAGCGTGTGTAATATGTATGTATAGGTATATTATGCTAAGTGGAGCATGTTTTAATAGATTTGCATGATTAAAGAAGGTATATGGTTTAGATAGAGATTGGGACATAGGTTTCGAAAAAAAACTATAATCTTCGAATTGTGAACCTAGTAAGTTATACATGACTAATTTTGCACATAGATGAGCATGTTATAGTGTACATAGTTCCTTTGAGCATGACCAAACTTATTAAGCCTTATGTTAGAGATGTATTCAAGAAGAGACTTGGTCTAGTGAGCTAACATGCATGATTCTACATAATGTATATTCTGATTTTGCAAGCATGTTAATATAACTTAGAAATGCATGAATAAACCTTTAGATTGTGTTTATATGATTAGTAAGCAAACATGAGCATGTTGAACCTACTAGTAAGCTTTGAATGTGAATATTGTCAAGTTACCATGAGGACTAAAATATGATATTTTTGATGACATTTGATGACACTCTTAGACTCACTCATGTAGTATAGACATATATATACCATGCTTATGTATCATATTTCAAATAAAGCATGAATGAAGCATATTTTCAACTAAAGTAGTGTTAGTTTCACATATGTGTTATGAATACTTAAAAGCATGCCTAATATGAGTTTTGTAATTATCTTGTATGTTTAAAGAGCAAGCATGATAGACTTTGTGGTTTCATGACCTTGAATTGCCTTAACTTATTGAAATAATCAATTTAGAATTCTATTATGTAAGAAGGAAACTAGATTGACTTAAGGAGCATGAAAAGACCCTTAACATGACAAAATATATCATGTATTATTGTTGTGTTCAAGTCGGACAGAGACCACAAAGCAGCAGCTAAGTCTTGGCTTGGCCAGAGGACGGCGCAGCTGCGCCACTCTGGAATCTGAAGTTCTGCATTCTGACTTTTGGACAGTAACTGGTGTGATGCCTATGTTGCTAAGGGTGATCTAAAAACCTAATAATATCAATTTATTTGATGGACATCGTAAGCCTATCTCTTTGACTGCAAGTTATATTACTATCTCGTTCAATTGAGCTAGCATGTTTAAACTCTTGTGAAAGCTATTATTCTTGTTGAACTTAGTATTGTTCTTGAATATTGTGAAAGAGTCGATGCCATTTGATTAGGCTAGACTATATGTATGTTTATAAAACTGTCCAAACCAATTGATTGGTGCGAAAATCTTGAAAACTGAGTTGAACAATCCTTTTGGCAAGGGGAGTGTATGTTGTCGAAAACCCCGACACATGAATTGATATTATTGTGATGTTATGCATAACTTAAAGTATTGTAGACTGATCATCTATAGTACTTGATATTTTTGGGTTAACATTTTAATATAATAACTCTAGTGGAAGTTCAATAGTCCTTAGTGACTACTCAGTATAAATTGTTTATCTAGTTGGATACATTGACAGTCGTTGAATTCATATATTTCTGTTGATTTATATTGAATTATCGTTCTTATTCCAAGAATTGTTGATATTCACTATTCATGATATTATTCTGAAACTCTGAACTATCTTAGAGATGATACTTCGATATTTCAAACTTGTGTTATGAAACTCTTTACCCTTGTTGTATATTACCTGCTAGGCAATTTGTGCTCATCCTTGCTTATTTAAAAACCTTTCAGTTAAGGAGGAACATGGTGGTGTCTCTGGAACAAACAAGGGCAAGGGAAAATCCACTGATTAACTTGTTCCTTTTATGTTTAAGACTATTATTATGTACTAAGACTATGTTTAAACTTAAGTAGGATTATGTAATAGGTCTTTATTCGATACTATTATGTAATCTGTTAAGTACTGTAGGTTGTGAGACTTTGGGGAATAATTATAATAAATCATTGTATATTATTCTAAATTAGATTTTCCGTTGTGAATGTGTTATTTTAGTTATTATGGTAATGCCATGAGAATGTGATGAACCGAATTCGAGTTACCAAGTGGAGGTCTAAATTTGAGGGCATCACAGGATTCGCTCGAAAATGTTCTCAATCTTCTGACTACTCAGAAGAAAATTACACATCTTATTCCACCATCCAACCCTAATGGGAAGGGTTATAATGCTACATAGAAGTGTGCTTATCATGAGGTCAATATGATTAATTGGAGAAGTGGGCAAAGTTCTAGCTAAATTATTGAATCTTCCCAGACCAGCAGAGATGGTTCTGACAGATGGGATTATGCGCAGTTCCAATTCATGATGGAACGAAAGATTAAGGCTCTTTGCAAGCAAGTAGACCAATTGGCAGAACTGGTAATCCATCAACACCAAGTCACACACCAATTAGTCAGTTAGGAGCATGCTAGTCTCCTTCCTTTTGTCATGAACACTCCATCCTCTCCTTCAAAAGTGAAACACTGGAGGACAAAGTTGCGAAAAGAGCAAGTGCCGAAGCCCGTCGGGATTTTGCCAACAAACGGGAATTTACATACCTTGACAAACCTATGGAGGAGATATTTCAGATGCTAATCAATGAAGGAAGAATTACATCCCTTCTACCTCCAATCAATCCCCATTCCAGATGGTTCAATTCCAATGGAGTATGTCAATACCACTCCCACTCTCGCGGTCATAGTAGAGAAGAATGTTGGGCACTCCGCCACCTCATTCAGAATTTAATTGACAGCGGTGTCCTGTAAATGGCAAATGATGACACTTTTTTACTCGAGAGTATGAATACATGTCCTATAAAATTGAAGGACGATGTGTCAGTTATATTCGCTGAGGATGATTTAGCTGCCAGACCACTCACAATACAAGTAATTCAACTCAAAGGTACTGACAATCCTTTAAAAGTGTCTGCACCAGAGCCAATTCTCTTGCCATCTAGGCCACAGTATCCTGTTGTTAGCTTAAAAAAGTCTCATGAAATTATGGGCAGGCTGAAGGATCTACATCACATACAACTGCTGCAGTGGCGAAGGAGAATCCACTGTATCCTCCCCATCAGGTGATGAAGCCTACCATCAAATCAAATGGGAAAGTTCCCATAGAGAAAATTGAAGAGTTCCTTCGTACCATGGGCCATAACGAAGCCAATGTGGTTTTAAGCTTGAGAGAAGCTCCACAACAAATTTCTATACTGGGCTTGGTTTTCTCTTCTGAAGGTTATCAGAAGATCTTGCTAAGGGTCTTGGAAGAAGCCCATTTACCGAAATCAGTGGATGCGGAAAATTTCCAACATCTGGTTGATCACATTTTTAACAACAATGTGATATCTTTCACTGATGACGACATACCCGCTGAAGGGAGTCATTGCAAGTCATTGCATATAGCGGTTTTATCCTCCGGATATATGGTGGGAGGAGTCTTGATAGATGGAGGTTCATCTCTAAATACTTTTCCTTCATCAACAACTCAAGTACATTATCAATAATATCCTAGTTACTGTTAATGCAGAGCCAAAATGTCCTGAACAAGGTAACATACCACTCATCAGCTTCAATTCAGAAGTTAAGTCGGTCAGTTTTTATGCCCTGGAGGTGAGCAACACTCATTACCATCCCATTTGGGGCGCCACCTCTCACACCATCGGCCACTAAAGAGAGGATATCATTGGATCATCAACCTGGACAAGGGTTGGACAAAGATCATGTAGCATCCCTAAATCCCGGTCTTAATCACCAAGGATCTGGTATGCTATTTTTATAACTATTGCGGAAGATATAAACATAAATTGTTTATACATTAAACATTACACATTATTCCCAAGGTTGAGAACCTTCACATAATACCTGAACCAATATTCTATCTAACGTACAATGTTATTATTATACAATACTGTTACACATCTAGCTACACACATAATCCCAAGCTGAACTTGGCTTTGACTTTTCCTTATATTCGTCGTATTCGCCTTATCTACAATGTTTATCATGATATAGCAAGGGTGAGCAACAAATTTGTCCAACAAGTTTAAGTTCCATAAATTAAGGATATATCATGATGGAAAGATTTTGAATAATAGATGGCTAACATTCAACAATATAATTGTGAACTAGCATGGTCAAATTTTCATAGCTGAACGTACATTGAACATGAACATATCAATTATATATGGACTGAATGGTAATGCAGGTGATCAGCCTTTCATACCTGATGAACACATGCAATATGCACAGAGTACGATTCAATAATTCTTAGACATGGAAATCAGAAATGATTAACCACAAATTAAAAGAATAGTTCAAGAAAAACTTGCATGTTCGGTTGATTCTTTATTCACATGATCTATCTAGCTATGTCTGGAAACCTAATATAGATAATATCGATCTCCAATTATTAGAATAATATCATCACAGTATAATATTATTATATATAAATATAGAATAACCTAAACACATAACACATAACCCTATCAGTCTATAGAACACATAAGACCTAGTATCAAGTCAAACTATTACAGTCTGAGTTGAATCCGGCACAATTCTGGCATCTTGACGTCGTAGTCGGAAAATTCACGAGCCTATTAATCAAAAGACTTGGTCTAAAGTAGTTTATCACAAAAATATTAAAAGTCATCAAAAATAACTTCAAATATTTTTCTAACACCATAATATATTTTTAAATGATTTTTTATGTATTAAAAACATTTTCAAATAATTTATTTAATATTATAATTAAATAAATTAAATACCATTAATATTCAAAAAATATTTAATATATATGAAATATATTCAAAATTATTAAAAACCTATTTTTAAGCTTTAAAATAAATTTTAGAAATTTATTTTGTATTTTTAATAAATAAAAAATATTTTTTTCTATTTATTTAATAAAAATAATAATTTCAAAAATTAATTGTTGCTAAAGGGTGCCAATAGCGACAGAACCATCACTATAGGTGTTCTTCATGTTCTTGAGTAAAACCCAGGAACTCTTGTCAGTGTTAGAGTCATCATGTTTGACCAGTCTTAGATTCATGATTTTAAAGTTTCTAGTCAACTTAATGAGTTAATGTTGTAGTACTGATGTAGTAGTACAACCCTAAACAAGTTACATGACCAAATCCTAACGCAACAGAGAGATCAAAGATTCATAAAACTTGTCACAAGTTGTTCTTAATTTCTGGGTTTTCCAAAAATGAAGAACAGTTCAAGATGGCCACTTCTGATCCTCATAACATGCAATTTGGGCTTGTTTTGTACGATATAAAGGTTCAAATATGCAATAGAGATGTCAAGGTACAATTCTATAACATTAGATCATCATAACAACAACAAATCTGAGAGATCTTGGCCGGTCAAAGTAGTGATGAGGAACTGCCACTTGAAGATCTGGGTTTTTCAGAAACCTTCATAAGGCAGTTTCGTCAACCCTACTTTGACCACAATTATAATCGTTTTTGATTATGATTTTGGTAAAGTAATGTATAGCCTACATGTCAGTCTACAAGATCCAACCAACAAAATGACCTAACTAATAAAGGGCAACAAGATCAAAGGCTTGCAATATCACTGTTAGAGTTTTCTGGGCAATCTGGGTTACCCAGAAATGGATTTTAATGCTTTCATCAACGCGCTTTTTAACAAATTTTATAATTGGCAATCTATACATGATATGACCCTGATTTCAGTTTCAGATCATAGTCGACATGACATAGAACAAATCTATAACATAAAACAACACAAAGCAAAAACCGAGAAGGATCTAAGGCCTCGGACATTCGGCTGTCAGACAAAATTTTAGGGTTCATAGCCAATTTCTAAAAACTTGATTTTCAAGCACTTTAATGTTATGGATCTATGTTCTAGCAACCCAGATCACTAATTGACACCCTATAACACAACTTAAAACAACAAATCATAACTAATAACTTGGATCACGTGAATTTCTAAGTTTAGGGTTTATACCTTTTCTAAGCTTTGATCTTGGATTCTGATTCTTGATGTTTGATCTTGGCAAGCTAGGGTTTGATATTGACTTATCTTCTTACTATTGGGTAAAATCTAATTACACACAACACGCAAGTATACGCGGTCAACAAGTAATATAATAGTAAGTAGAGTATCGTTCCCACAAAGAATTATTTAATAAAAATCACCAAATACTAACCCGTAACCAACTCAATCTTATTTAAACGAATGAATTTCAATTTATAAATAAACTAATTCTAATTACCACTAGTTAAATTAAGATTACAGAGATTTAAGATCACAGCTTCACTTATTGCTTCATTTAAGTTAAAAAGGATTTAAATCACAAGTTCTCTATAACATTACATATGGCGTAAAGGCATATTTCTATCCTAAACATGAATCATGAATTCCATCTATGCAGAAATCACAAACACATGCTATCATGATCAGATCTAAATCTATACTTCATCTCTCGAGTTCATATAGATTATCACGGTAATTGATGGCCAATCAATTAAACAATTAAGTCCAAATCACAATAGACAATCCTCACAATAGAACATAGTAATTGATAGCGAAGCATATTAAAATAAACTACACAATAAGATTCATTGTAATCTCAAACAAAGAATTAGTTCATTGAATTAAAACTAAGAATCCACACTTGAAAACACATTAAAAGACAAAACTAAGAGTAGAGTAAAGAATAAATCTGTTGTCAGCAAATCTCCATCTTCCTCAAGCTCCTACTCTTGATCTTCAATGGTCTCCAAGTTGCTTCAATCTCCAAAACTAATAGGAACTAGGGTTTTGCTCCTAATCTACTCTAATCTAATCTAATGGAATCCTCCAAAACTAGATTCCCAATCCAAGTTAAAATCAAAGTATTTATAGTTCTAATGGACACCCTAGCAAGTTAGGCAACTAAGAATCCTATTCTAGCCCAAATTGGACAACATAACACCTAATTTAACACTCCGCCCACCAATCGGTGCGCCCCACGCCATTCCTAGACCATTTTGGGCACCCCTATGCTACTGTAGTAGAAATTCTAATGGCCCAACACGCCCCACGCCATTTTTGGCGCTCCCAGCACCGCTCTATTTCCTACTGCGATGTTCTTTGGTAAAACAAGAATAACGTTTGATCCGCTAGGAGTTATGCATCCTGCCACCTATCAAATCAAAGATATCGACGAGAGCTACAACTTCTATTCTTTGCATTTTGATAGATTCAGGCCAAATCAAGATCGAAATCGGGCTTGAAGTAGATGATATGTAAATGGCAAGCATGACAACTCTTAGTTTTGATCTTTGTTGATAAAAAGGCCATAACGCTCGCATCCGAACTCTTATTGGGACGATTCAAGATGTTCCGGAAAGCTAAGAAGTAGATCTACAATAAAATCCAAGTTCCAAGCCAAGAACATGCATTCAAATTGGTGTTAAAAGTCCTTCAATATTCACTTCTTGCATTTGCTTGCATATTTTAGTAAAAAAGATGTTCAAATTGCTTTTCCTTTCTTCTTCATGCCAATGTCGTTTCATAGCCTACAAAATAACATAAAATGTATAAAATGAACACACAATGTATGCAAAGTAACTACAAAACATAGGTTTAAGCAACTAATTTAAGTAATAGGTACCGGATAAGTAGGTATAAAACCTACTTATCAAATACCCCCAAACTTAAACAGTTGCTTGTCCTCAAGCAAAAAAACAAAACAACAATGTTATGCAATGTAACTAATCTACATGCTTATAAATCCAGTAGTAATAACAGAAACAAGTCTAATCATTCGGCCTTAGAGAAATCAAGTAAACCTGATAATACATTATATCAAAAAAAATCATTAATTTCCCAATCAATCTTCAAATCTTAGAATGTTATCACTAATATAGTGTGTCTGTGTGCTCCACAACAATGTTAACTAATATAAAATCAAATTTAACACATAATAAGTATCTTCGAAGGCATTATATCGTGTAAACTCAAGAAATCCAAAAATAAGCTAGATCCAACTAAAATCAAACAATTACCAATATTGAGGGTCAACATGGGATACTTATGCTTCATTTTTCATCTACATGGGCTTTTTGCTCTTATTTCCCATTTTATTCATTTTTTCTTTTAGTTTATATACATATAGCTATGCAATGTCTTATTCCCTTAGACTTTTCAATGCTACCTTAATGAGCTTTCGACCAACGACTCCCAGACCATTAAGACCTTAGGGCACTAGGTGTAAAGACAATCCCCTCGGGCTTACTTACTCAAGTAATAAAGGCCACAAAACTAGACAAGCATGCCACGGTGTTTATTCATACTTTTTTTTTCTTTTTCTTTTTTTATAGCTTATATACCCCAAATATCCCCCCAAACATAGGTTCTTGTCTAACTTTAGTCATCACTACTTATTCTTGTCATTCTTTCATTCAAAATAGCATTATCCTTTAGAGTCCAATTATGTATCAATTTAAACTCAATCAATCAACAAGTTGTTTTTATTGTGCTATCCTTATTATACTAGTTTCAAACAGAAAAAGACTCAATTCATAACAAGAAATCACATCAAAGCTCTAATAGTGAGTATTATACTTGTTTACCCAATTCCAATCTCATCATTGGCCAAAACAAAATGTAAATATCAAACAGTTGGACTCATGCAAGATGTACTAAATGCAATATAAACATAGTAAACTAACTACTAATTTTTTAATTTTTCAATTTTTTTTATTTTAAGAAACTGAATGTAAAAACTAAATATAACTATATGAACTACAATGTAAATAACTAACTATATGTAATATGACACTAAAATGCCCCCCAAACTTAAACTAGACATTGTCCTCAATGGCTGAAATAGAAAAAAGTAAAGTAGAGGACTTCCCTGAAAATATAGCAATCCTCCTCCTTGTCCGCTAATTTTGTAGATGAAGAATAGATTAGGCACATGGAATAAATTGGGCACCACACTTGAATTAGACTTGAATAACCTTTTCATAATCTTTTGTCTGTCCATTGAACCTCCAATACATGCAATTAAGAGAGACAACATGGATTAGAATAACACTTTGGATTGGTAAGAGAACTTAATAAACAAATTAATTTCTATCTACTAAATAAACTAGTAAAGCATATAAATATAAAAATTCTTGGGTTGCCTCCCAGTTAGCGCTTGAATTACAGTCTTTCCGCCTGACTTTGTCTGGTCAACGCTATCCAATTCCTCGTCGATAGTTGAGGAACCCTCCATCCATCGAAAATAATGTAGCTTTTGGTTGGTTCCCAATTGTGATAGTCATTGCATTAAAGTCACCTAGTATGCTTTCTTTAGATAAGATCACATTCAAGTAAGTCCAATATCTAGGTGGTTTCTCCATTGTGTCTGTGATCACATTGGGGCATTAAAGCTTGTCAGACACAACAATCTCTTCTTCTATCTTCTCTAGCTCATTGTACCATGACTTCAAAGTTGTACTCACTTTTACGTCACAAAGAGCATTGTCGACGACATGACTACCTAGCGGGCATGGTTTTGCAAATCAAACCAGATCCTTGAACTTTGGTGGAGAATGAACTTGGGGCACTAATAACATCGGCTCATTCTCATTAGTGCTCACAGTTAGTTCTTCACCGACCTTGTTTTTATTATCCTAACTTGTCTTCTCTTTTTCAATATCTCGTGGCTCATCCAGTTGTAGATTTGGCTCGGGCTCTTCAGCAATCTCGGAATCCTCGTCATAAAACCAATTGTTGTTGTAACGACCCCAAAATTCATACAATTTAATTCTCAACTTCGATTGTTAATAATACATTCAACCTCTAATTTTACATCATTAAACGATAATACAACCATTGAAATTTTCAGAATAATTAAAACTTTTATACATTTCCTTCTTTATTGCCCTAAATCGCAACCTTTACATTACATCTCTTCGATTCAAATTTATATCATGAATCGTTACAACAAAATGACTATACAAAGTCTTACATCATAAATAGGTATCCATATACACCGAATAACTCAACTTACAATTCATCAACATGTTTCATTCAAAATATTAAATACATTTCCATAAAACATAAGTAATCTTCGTGAATACGGATCTCTATAATTCACGTAGCACATATCCTTACCTTAAATCTTTAACCTGCAAAAGTGGTTATTTGCAAGGTTGAGCTCGACAGCCCAGCAAAATCTAACAGTTTTCATGCATCACGTAGCACATAATAACATGCTCAACATATAACATACATGCTACAATTCATTAAACAAGTATAAAGATTGAGTCCTTACTCAATCATCATTATTTAATCAATCAACATAGTCATAAATTGACTTTAACATTTCATACTTTCAACATATATATAACACATCATGCTCTTTGCAACAAAGATTTAAAATAGTTAATCATCAAGTTCACATAGCAAATAGGAACTGAAAGACTTTCCTTGATCATTGTTTACCAATAACAGTTTAACAGCTTACATTTATATGTATTTCACGTGCCCTACAGAATTATATAATCATTCACATCAACTATTAGTCACATAGAAATACATAGTAGTTATAATGTAAACTTTAATTTGATTGTGTTAACTTTAGACTTATAACTCACTATATTTCATATTTGAAGTTCATTCAAGTGCTTAAGTCTTGTTAAGACTACTTATTGGTTTTATATTAAATCTATTCCATATCTTATAATATTCATTTTAATTGAATTGAAATTCTTTTTAAGTTCATTAACACTTGGCACGGCGTTTCGACGTTCTTTCATCACACGCCCGATTCGTCTCTCACGTATGTGCTTAGTATGCTTATACAACTTATCTAATACATCATTTATTAATGTTAAGCATTATTAAATTTACTAATATTCATGTTTTATAACTTAGGACAACATCTTTTATCGTCAGGAGCACTATATTTGCATATGTGCATTCCCGACGCCCTTCGATTGCCTCCTAATACATATCAGTCCCACAAATGACCATTTTGACCCATGTTCTCGATCTCAAATTGAAAAACATAAAGAACAAAACTGTCCTCATTCCGGATCATCTTGAATCACCTCAATCGGAATTCGTATGAAAAGGTTATGGCAATTTTACTACAGGAAGTCAAAACTGTCCGACCCAGACCACTTTTTCCAAATATTTGGGGTGCGAGACAATAAGCTTGGTAATTCGATCTTTGGGGTGTGAAGTTTTGGGCTATTTTTGGTGCTGAGGCGCGAAAATTGGTGTTGGGGCGCGAAATTCAGAGCTAGGGCGCGAAACTTGGCACTGAGGCTCCGAATTACAGAACACCCCAAAAAAACACAGAACAAAGCTATGTCTTAATTTCTAACACCAATTAACATGTATAACTTATGCAAATTACACATAAACTTCACTAAGCATACAAAATACTAAATTAGCATAACTTAAACCATAATTCTAAAAAAATTAAATACTGGAATAACATTTTAAAACCAAAAACTCCATTTTGATATTTCTTGACACATTGAACACTGTAATCATAATGATACACCAATTTGATTCTTTTGAACTAAGTTCTCTGTAATTCTTAACAAACTAACTAACATAGTCACCGTTCAATTTCACACACTAATTGATCATCATAATTGCTACTTACATAAGCCCCATAAAAAATACATATACTATCAAAATTTTCTACTTTTTAACTGTAATTAGCATGCAATTTCATGCTTATAAACAACTAAAACCTCACTAATCATGAATAATTACCACCATTCGTTTGTTTAGAAACAATTCAAAATATGAAATTCACAGAGTATATAAAATTTTGCTGTGAAACACATATAGGCACACATTTATATATATATATATATATATATATATATATATATATATATATATATATATATATATATAATACTGAGTTTGTGATCATACCTTCAATTAGCGTGATAATTCCTCGCAATTGCAGACAATTCTCTCAAGCTCCTATCTCAATACTCTCTGTCAAGCTCTCTTCTCTTCTCTCTTCTCAGTTTAGACAAATACCAAGTTACGTAGTCTAGCTAGCACTTAAGCTCAAGAAAAAAAAACTGATAAATCTTAATACTATTACTAATTACCATATCAGTTACTAACTAACGTATATATATTATAAATATATTATATTTATTATTTTAATTTATTTTATTTAAATTCAACAATTAGAAATCCCAAAAGCCATAAGGCTTGTTTGGCAAAACACTTTAAATTTAAAAGAATTAATATATTTAAGCCTTGTTTGGCAAAACTAAATTAAACTCCTTTAATTTATTTTAATAACTCATTTATACTATAGTTATTTATCACACTTTATTTAATTAAGTTTTCATACTT
This sequence comes from Panax ginseng, assembly GCA_020205605.1. Lineage (NCBI taxonomy): Eukaryota > Viridiplantae > Streptophyta > Magnoliopsida > Apiales > Araliaceae > Panax > Panax ginseng. The sequence goes on from CM035127.1 coordinate 67,019,798, forward strand.
AATTTAATTAATTATAATAAAAATTTATTGAATAAATCTTTTAATCATTATAAACTCTTTAACTTAATTATTAAATTAAATTAGAATATTATCTCATAATAATTAATTTTCTTAACTCATTAATTATCTATTAAACAAATAATTAACCAAATCAAATCAAACCAAATTAAACAAATATTTATTCAACAATAAACACATCCATTAAATATTTATATAATTTAATAAATATTTATAATTATAATTAAAATTCTAGATTGTTACATTAATCACATTGTAATAAGAATTTCAATTAGTAAATTCTTATTTTAATAACTTATGAAAAATCGGTTTGTCACATCCTTCCCTCCTTATAAGGATTTCATCCTCGGAATCCCAGAAACCTCCTTACCCAGGTTTTCACCAAGTCTCTTTTCAAAAATTTATCGTTGAATATCTTCAACACATTACCTTAATATAGATTTAATATTTCCTACTAGATTCATTACTTCAACAAATTCTAGGTTTTATTTCATAACTTTCACTTGAACTCAATTATATTTTGAGTATTATATATTCTTTAACCTATTCATTTCCTTTGCTAAGGATCGTTATCATAAACACTCGGGATATTACATTCACCCATTCTTCTAAGAATTTCGTCCTCGAATTTTTTTATTTATTAATCTTTATTCATTCAATCTATCAAAATAGATTTTACGTTAATACTTTATTCATTCATTGGGTTCTACAACCAAATTCTTTCTCTAATGATCTTTCTAAAATCATCATATTCCCCACCTCTTCCTCTTCTAAGAGTTTCACATTTCTCTTCTTTCTAGAGTTTCAATTATATCCTTGAAATCATTATGTTTTGCTTAATTTTCTCATCCTTTCCACTTTCACCTTTCAGAATAATAAGAATCTTTCACAATTGCTCAATAATTGGGAAGTGATATGAATAACAGGAATTTCAAAGATTCCAAATCATGTTGAGTGGTCACAAGACCGTGAACTTTATTCTCGGTTTACTAGTGCTTCAACTCAATCCTTCACACTGCAAACTAGAGTGTTTATCAATCACAAAGACTGAAAACACCCTCCACACGTACACTAGGTGGCCAGCCTATTGTACCACTACGTTGGGCCACAACATAGTGTTTTGTAATGACTATATGCGTTACGCTCGGAACCATTGTCCCCGAAAACATGTCCCCTTATAGGGTTGTTCACCTCAGCTTTTCAACATCTGAATCCGCACCAAAACAATTTGGTTTGGCATAACTTTTCAATAAACTCTTGAATTTCATGAACATCTTTCAATATTCATCTAGCTAAATCAAATAGCATAGACTTCTACAATAATTCAGACATCAATCAAAATATACATATATATATATATATATATATATTCTCATATCTTAAAGAAATCTCAAATAACTTTTTATGACGTCATGATACCGCACTGTATTTATAGTCCGTTTGAGGATTCTGTCATTTGGTGATTTTATCATACTACATCATGCCATAGTGGGCTGACGATCCTTAGATCACATCCAACACTAAGTAATACTACATTGATGACTCCAACATTTTTATCATCTCTACACCAGGTTACATGATGCATTGATGATATATAAAAAAATACATTTTGATATATTTCAATTCATTTTTGTCTAGCTGAAGCAATTAGCATAGACATACGAATAACGGTATTATTTTTAAAACTCATTGGTTTCACCATTTGATCCAGTGTTTTTTCAAGAAAATAGAAGTGCAAACATCAGCACGAAGTCAATAAATTTTGAAAGTCTAGCATAGCTAGTAGATTTAGAATATCCAGGTATCCATCAACTTCAATCTTTACTTCATTACTTCATTACTTATTCATTCTATCAATCTTCAACTTCATCAATGCTCTCTATACTATAATCGTTTTCTACCCAAAATAGTTCATCAGACTTACCGCACATTAGAATTTCAAGAACTTGCAACAATAATATGAGTTTAAGAACTTGTCCAAGTCAGACCATAGGCGTCCATTCGCTGAGGGGTTCAAAACATACCATATTATTATGAGTCACGAACTTATCATATGCATTAGTTTTAAGAACCGCACCTAATCATAATAATATCTGACTAATCTTAATTGTTTCTAACTATCAAATATACACATGAGAAAAGAATCACCTTTTTGCCACATATATATGGATAGCGCAACATTAACATTGTAATGATTATCAATGTAATAAACTGAGTGCAAGCACAAAACCCTCGCTCATACAAAGGTTTGTACAACTCAGCCACCACATGAGTCCATAATTGAAATCCCACCTAACTCTATCTTATTTATAACTTGCTCTTTTCTCGATACGAATTCTTCGTATCACATTATCTATAACTCCTCATGAGTTTATCTCGTACTATATCATAGTACATAGCATCAAGCTATAATTATTCAAACATTACAGACCATCTTTATTTTATAACTTAAACATATCACATCGTAATTTTATTCTATAATCATCTCCCTTAAAATTCTTTTCTTAACTCGTGATCGTTTTGTTTTACGATCCCCTTTCCTTTTTTCATCATTTACGATTCGTTTATGCTTTTAATCTTCCAGATCATTATTCGTTATCTTGGCTATTGGAGTTAGGGTAACTCCCATTTCTTATCTTTATATCTCTTCAAGATTCTTCTTTGAATTCTCTTGTTTATAAAATAATTCTTCCTTTAAGATTTCTAACTTCATTTACACTGCTCAACAATTCATTCGAGTTCCACATTATCATCATACGTATCCATTTTCTATACTTGGTACACATCGAGTCTCTAATAGTTTCAATATGGTACGCTAAGTGGTTTCCCACAAATAACTAATAAACTAGGTTCCGAGTTGCTAGTTCGTATATACCTCCGCTCTATGAAAGAATCGTTTAGCCCAGATACCATACATCAACCATTAAAGAGTACAATTGTACCATACTTTAATATAACTTTTATTCTTAACTTCTTTATCATTCTCTTCTTACAGACATTGTCTATTTATTATCACCTTACATCCTTATTATTGGAGTTGGGTAACCCCACATTCATATTCCTTATAACTCTATGAGATTCTTCTTTGAATCCTCTTACGCAAGTTATAATCCCTTCTTTATAAATTTCTTAAATTACTTCTTATTGTTCAAACTCTATCTGAACTTATTCTTTATCATCTTCTCCTTTATTCTCTAAGGTTATAGCCTAGGGTACTCTTACCTAAAGTTTATAACCTACGGCTTTGATACCAACTGTAATGACCCCAAAATTCATACAATTTAATTCTCAACTTCGATCGTTAATAATACATTCAACCTCTAATTTTACATCATTAAAAGATAATACAACCATTCAAATTTTCAGAATAATTAAAACTTTTATACATTTCCTTCTTTATTTCCCTAAATCGCAACCTTTACATTACATCTCTTCGATTCAAATTTATATCATGAATCGTTACAGCAAAATGACTATACAAAGTCTTACATCATAAATAGGTATCCATATGCACCGGATAACTCAACTTACAATTCATCAACATGTTACATTCAAAATATTAAATACATTTTCATAAAACATAAGCAATCTTCGTGAATACATACGATCTCTATAATTCACGTAGCACATATCTTTACCTTAAATCTTTAACTTTTGCAAAAGTGGTTATTTGCAAGGTTGAGCTCGATAAATTTCAAAGAAAATCTAATAGCTTTTCATGCATTACATATAATAACATAATAACATATATCTTATAACATATATAACATACATACATGCTACAATTCATTTAACAAGTATAAAGATTGAGTCCTTAATCAATCATCATTCTTTAATCAATCAACATAGTCATAAATTGACTTTAACATTTCATACTTTCAACATATATATAACACATCATGCTCTTTGCAACAAAGATTTAAAACAGTTGATCATCAAGTTTACATAGCAAATAGGAACTGAAAGACTTGCCTTGATCGTTGTTTACCAATAGCAGTTTAACAGCTTAAAGTTATCTGTACTTCACGTGCCCTACACAATTATATAATCATTCACATCAACTATTAGTCACATAACAATGCATAGTAGTTATAATGTAAACTTTAATCTACATCTTATAACTCTTCTTATTAATCAGTACACAATGTTGAATTTGATTGTGTTAACTTTAGACTTATAACAAACTATATTTCATATTTGAAGTTCATTCAAGTGCTTAAGTCTTGATAGGACTACTTATTGGTTTTTTATTAAATCTATTCCATATTTTATAATATTCATTTCAATTGAATTGAAACACTTTTTAAGTTCATTAACACTTGGCACGGCGTTTCGACGTTCTTTCGTCACACGCCCGATTTGTCTCTCACGTGTGTGCTTAGTATACTTATACAACTTATCTAATACATCATTTATTAATGTTAAGCATTATTATATTTACTACTATTCATGTTTTATAACTTAGGACATCTTTTATTGTCAGGAGCACTATATTTGAATATGTGCATTCCCGACGCCCTCCGATTGCCTCCTAATATATATCAGTCCCACAAATGACCATTTTGACCCATGTTCACGATCTCAAATTGAAAAACCTAAAGCACAAAAGTTGTAGGACTATTCGTCCTCGTTCTGGATCATTTTGAATCACCTCAATCGGAGTTCGTATGAAAAGGTTATGGCCATTTTACTATGGGAGGTCAAAACTGTCCGACCCAGACCACTTTTTCCAGCGTTGGGGCGCGAGACAGTGGCGCTGGGGTGCGAATTCCAGCGCTGGGGTGCAAATTTTTAGGCTATTTTTGACGTTGAGGTGTGAAAATAGGCATGGTATGAAATTTTAAGCTATTGGGCCAGAAATTCAGAAATAGCTGAGGTCTCAATTACGTAACACCCCAAAACAAAACACAGAACAAAGCTATGTCTTAATTTCTAACACCAATTAACATGTGTAACTTATGAAAATTGTGCATAAACTTCACCTAGCATATAAATACTAAATTAACACAACTTAAACCATAATTCTAAAAAAATTTAATACTGGAATACCATATTTTAAAACCAAAAACTCCATTTTGATATTTCTTGACACAGTGAACACTGTAATCATAATGATACACCAATTTGATTCTTTTGAACTAAGTTCTCTATAATTCTTAACAAACTAACTAACATAGTCACCGTTCAATTTCACACACTAATTGATCATCATAATTGCTACTTACATAAGCCCCATAAGAAATACATCTACTATCAAAAATTTCTACTTTTTAATTGTAATTAGAATGCAATTTCCTGTTTATATACAACTAAAACCTCACCAATCATGAATAATTAACACCATTCATTTGTTTAGCAACAATTCAAAATATGAAATTCACAGAGTATATAAAATTTTGTCGTGAAACACATATAGGCACACATGTATATATATATATATATATATATATATATATATATATATATATATATATATATATATATATTTGAGTTTGTGATCATACCTTCAATTAGTGTGATAATTCCTCGCAATTGCAGACAATTCTCTCAAATTCTCTCAAGCTCCTATCTCAATACTCTCTGTCAAGCTCTCTTCTCTTCTCTCTTCTCAGTATAGCCAAATACCAAGTTACGTAGTCTAGCTAGCACTTAAGCACAAGAAAAAAACTCGATAAATCTTAATACTATTACTAATTGCCATATCAGTTACTAACTAACGTATATATATTATAAATATATTATATTTATTATTTTAATTTATTTTATTTAAATTCAACAATTAGAAATCCCAAAAGTCATAAGGCTTGTTTGGCAAAACCCTTTAAATTTTAAAGAATTAATATATTTAAGCCTTGTTTGGCAAAACTAAATTAAACTCCTTTAATTTATTTTAATAACTCATTTATACTATAGTTATTTATCACAATTTATTTAATTAATTTTTCATACTTAATTTAATTAATTCTAATAATAATTTATTGAATAAATCATTTAATCATTATAAACTCTCTAACTTAATTATTAAATTAAATTAGAATATTATCTCATAATAATTAATTTCCTTAACCCATTAATTATCTATTAAATAAATAATTAACCAAATCAAATCAAACCAAATTAAACAAATATTATTCTACAATAAACAAATATTTATTCAACAATAAACACATCCATTAAATATTTATATAATTTAACAAATATTTATAATTATAATTAAAATTATAGATTGTTACATTAATCACATCGTAATAAGAATTTCAATTATTAAATTCTTATTTTAATAACTTATGAAGATTCGGGTTGTCATAGTTGTGAGGACAGTTGGTCAAGGCTTTGAACATTTGATCCATCTAATTCTGCAAATTTAGAATTGATATATCTTGATTCTGAATTAACCGCTCTTGATTAATCCTCCTCGCCTCATTTGATGCTACGAACTTGGACAACAATTCCTCCAACCTTGAATTATCTGTCTCAATTTTGGAATCCATGTGACCATGGGTTGAAGTAATGATGAGTTGTTCCATTTGGTTCTAAAAATTATGGCTCGATATTTCTTAACTCATCATCCTTTCCTCTTGGTTTGCTATGAGCTTTGACAATAATTCCTCCAAATTTAACTTTTCTTCTTGTGGCAATAGATGTAGGTATAAGAATTCTGGTGTGTATGTTGGATTTGGAGCGTAGTATTGGTCTTGATAGTTGTAGCTCCATGAAGAATTCGGGTGATACCCCCAAACATGATGATAATTATCATATGCATACTAGTTGAGATAATTACCCCCATACTGGACCGACCCAAGACTAATGGTGCATTGATGACTCAGATGATTACCAGCACAATAATTGCACGTAACTGCTATCCTTCCAATACGTTGGGCTGCAACAACGTCCAGCCTCCTCAAAAGTGTCTGAAGTTGTGCTGATAATGTAGAAAAGGCATTGAGTCCATCAATTCCTCTATCCCTTGGCTGAGTCATATTCGAATAAGGCCATTGATAATTGCATCCAACCATGGTACCTGAAAAAAAAAATTAGGGAGATAATTAAATAAAAATAAAAAAAATGTTTAAATTAAGAATAATTTGATTGAAGCTAATATTGGCAAAAAAAAAATATTAAACTAATTCCCCGGCAACGGCGCCAAAAAATTGTTGGGTAAAATCTAATTACACACAACGCGCAAGTATACGTGGTCAACAAGTAATATAATAGTAAGTAGAGTATCGTTCGCACGGAGAATTATTTAATAAAAATCACCAAATACTAACTCGTAACCTACTCAATCTTATTTAAACGAATGAATTTTAATTTATAAGTAAACTAATTCTAATTACCACTAGTTAAATTAAGATTACGGAGATTTAAGATCACAGCTTCACTTATTGCTTCATTTAAGTTAACACACTTCTCATCAATTATTCTTTATCCTGAATTGTTAATCAAGAACACTAAAGTAGATAAAACCACCTCTCGATGCATAATACACATACTCACTTAAATCCACAAATGATAGAATTAAGCAAGACACCCTAATTAAATAATCCACTATATCTCTATATGAATTACAATTAAAAAGGATTTAAAGCACAAGTTCTCTATAAGATTACATATGGTGTAAAGGCATATCTCTATCCTAAACACGAATCATGAATTTCATCTATGCAAAAATCACAAACACATGTTATCATGATCAGATCTAAATCTATACTTCATCTCTCGAGTTCATATAGATTATCACGGTAATTGACGGCCAATCAATTAAACAATTAAGTCAAAATCATAATAGATAATCCTCACAATAGAACATAGTAATTGATAGCGAAGCCTATTAAAATAAACTACACAATAAGATCCATTATAATCTCACACAAAGAATTAGTTCATTGAATTAAAACTAAGAATCCACACTTGAAAACACATTAAAAGACAAAACTAAGAGTAGAGTAAAGAATAAATCTGTTGTCAGAAAATCTCCATCTTCCTCAAGCTCTTGCTCTTGATCTTCAATGGTCTCCAAGTTGCTTCAATCTCCAAAACTAATAGGAACTAGGGTTTTGCTCCTAATCTACTCTAATCTAATCTAATGGAATCCTCCAAAACTAGCCTCCCAATCCAAGTTAAAATCAAAGTATTTATAGTTCTAATGGACACCCTAGAAAGTTAGGCAACTAAGAATCCTATTCTAGCCCAAATTGGACAACATAACACCTAATTTAACACTCCCCCCCCACCAATCGGCTCGCCCCACGCCATTCCTAGACCATTTTGGGCACCCCAGCGCCATCAGTGCGAAATGATGATGGCTGGCTACCACACGCATTTCTGCATGCCCTATTTCTAGCAAAAATTCTTATATTAAAGGTTACTAATCACTTTAGAGCTTACTAATTAGGATTAGGGTTTCCTAATTATGGTTTAGGATTCCCGAATTAAAAATTAGGGTTTCCCGGCTTTCGATTAGGGTTCCTAACTACGTATTAGGGTTTCAAATCTTGAGATTAGAGTTTCCAATCCCTTATTAGGGTTTACAAATATTATACCCTACCCGACCAATCATTGATTAACATTCTATATAGTACAAACACGTACTCATCAGTATAATTATTTCAATTATATTTTCAATCGAATCCATATCCGGACTTAGGGTTAGGGTTCTTATTCTCTATTAAGCACAACTCTACTCTAATTTCTCAATTAATACACAAATTGACTACTTCTCGATACTCGTATCACAGATACACAGTACAATATTAACAGTCAATGTCAATATATATAAAAAATAAAATTATTCATAAAATTTGGATTATTCGAAATCCCGGGTTATCTCACTTTCTCTATAAATTAAGCTTGAGTTCAGATTTTTTGTGTTTCTAAGAGTTGTATAAGTGAAGCATTCAAGTGTTTGAGAAATTGTAGAAGCTTATTGTGGAAAGTCCAATTTAAGCTTAAGAATGTATAATTTTTATCTATGTTCTTGAAATGGGTTTGTTTGATTCTTGAAATTTCTTGAATTCATTTGTTAATTAATATGAGTAAACATGTTATAAGGTGTTTAGGAAGTTTAATAGCGTGTATGAACACTTTAGTAGTGGCTTGGAAAATGTTGGAGTCAAGGGAAATCAAGTTAGCTAAGACTCGCAAAAGCAGTCCGCTTTCACACTGAATCGCACTACAGCAACTACGCCCATAATTGTACTTACAGGTCTTGCGGTAGCAATTCTTGGATTCTGAGATTAGTTGGGCTATCTATTTTTAAATATGATCAATATTAGTCACTCATTATGTCATATACCAGCATGAAAGCATGTGTAATATGTATGTATAGGTATATTATGCTAAGTGGAGCATGTTTTAATAGATTTGCATGATTAAAGAAGGTATATGGTTTAGATAGAGATTTGGACATAGGTTTTGAAAAAAAACTATAATCTTCGAATTGTGAACCTAGTAAGCTATACATGACTAATTTTGCACATATATGAGCATGTTATAGTGTACATAGTTCCTTTGAGCATGACCAAACTTATTAAGCCTTATGTTAGAGATGTATTCAAGAAGAGACTTGGTCTAGTGAGCTAACATGCATGATTCTACATAATGTATATTCTGATTTTGTAAGCATGTTAATATAACTTAGAAATGCATGAATAAACCTTTAGATTGTGTTTATATGATTAGTAAGCAAACATGAGCATGTTGAACCTACTAGTAAGCTTTGAATGTGAATATTGTCAAGTTACCATGAAGACTAAAATATGATATTTTTGATCACGTTTGATGACACTCTTAGACTCACTCATGTAGTATAGACATATATATACTATGCTTATGTATCATATTTCAAATAAAGCATGAATGAAGCATATTTTCAACTAAAGCAGTGTTAGTTTCACATATGTATTATGAATACTTACAAGCATGCCTAATATGAGTTTTGTAATTATCTTGTATGTTTAAAGAGCAAGCATGATAGACTTTGTGGTTTCATGACCTTGAATTGCCTTAACTTGTTGAAATAATCAATTTAGAATTCTATTATGTAAGAAGGAAACTAGATTGACTTAAGGAGCATGAAAAGACCCTTAACATGACAAAATATATCATGTATTATTGTTGTGTTCAAGTCTCTGACAGAGACCACAAGCAAGACTAAGTCTTGGCTTGGCGGGATCTACAAGCAATGCAATTGCGCCACTCTGAATCAAGTTCGCATTACGACTTTTGGACAATGGAATCGTGTGATGCCTATGTTGCTAAGGGTGATCTAAAAACCTAATAATATCAATTTATTTGATGGACATCGTAAGCCTATCTCTTTGACTGCAAGTTATATTACTATCTCGTTCAATTGAGCTAGCATGTTTAAACTCTTGTGAAAGCTATTATTCTTGTTGAACTTAGTATTGTTCTTGAATATTGTGAAAGACTCGATGCCATTTGATTAGGCTAGACTATATGTATGTTTATAAAACTGTCCAAACCAATTGATTGGTGCGAAAATCTTGAAAACTGAGTTGAACAATCCTTTTGGCAAGGGGAGTGTATGTTGTCGAAAACCCCGACACATGAATCGATATTATTGTGATGTTATGCATAACTTAAAGTATTGTAGACTGATCATCTATAGTACTTTATATTTTTGGGTTAACAGTTTAATATTAATAACTCTAGTGGAAGTTCAATAGTCCTTAGTGACTACTCAGTATAAATTGTTTATCTAGTTGGATACATTGACAGTCGTTGAATTCATATATTTCTGTTGATTTATATTGAATTATCGTTCTTATTCCAAGAATTGTTGATATTCACTATTCATGATATTATTCTGAAACTCTGAACTATCTTAGAGATGATACTTCGATATTTCAAACTCGTGTTATGAAACTCTTTACCCTTGTTGTATATTACCTGCTGGGCAATTTGTGCTCATCCTTGCTTATTTAAAAACCTTTCAGTTAAGGAGGAATAGGGTGGTGTCTCTGGAACAAACAAGGGCAAGGGAAAATCCACTGATTAACTTGTTCCTTTTATGTTTAAGACTATTATGATGTACTAAGACTATGTTTAAACTTAAGTAGGATTATGTAATAGGTCTTTATTCGATACTATTATGTAATCTGTTAAGTACTGTAGGTTGTGAGACTTTGGGGAATAATTATAATAAATCATTGTATATTATTCTAAATTAGATTTTCCGTTGTGAATGTGTTATTTTAGTTATTATGGTAATGCCATGAGAACGTGATGAACCGAATTCGAGTTACTAAGTAGAGGTCTAAATTTGAGGGCATCACAGGATTCGCTCGAAAATGTTCTCAATCTTCTGACTACTCAGAAGAAAATTACACATCTTATTCCACCATCTAACCCTAATGGGAAGGGTTATAATGCTACATAGAAGTGTGCTTATCATGTCGGGGCACCGGGACATGACACTCAGGATTGATGGGCCTTGAAACAAAAGATCCGGGATTTAATCGACAATGGGGAGATTGTCGTGACTAAACCCGACCAACCTCATGTGTAAGATAAACCTCTTCCTCAACACAAAGAAGAAGAGGTCAATATGATTAATTGGAGAAGTGGGAAAAGTTCTAGCTAAATTATTGAATTTTCCCAGACCAGCAAAGATGGTTCTGACAGATGGGATTATGCGCAGTTCCAGTTCATGATGGAACAAAAGATTAAGGCTCTTTGCAAGAAAGTAGACCAATTGGCAGAACTGGTAATCCATCAACACCAAGTCACACACCAATTAGTCAGTTAGGAGCATGCTAGTCTCCTTCCTTTTGTCATGAATACTCCATCCTCTCCTTCAGAAAGTGAAACACTGAAGGACAAAGTTGCGAAAAGAGCAAGTGCCGAAGCCCGTCAGGATTTTGCAAGCAAACGGGAATTTACATACCTTGACAAACCTATGGAGGAGATATTTCAGATGCTAATCAATGAAGGAATAATTACATCCCTATACCTCCAATCAATCCCCGTTCCAGATGGTTCAATTCCAATGGAGTATGTCAATACCACTCCCACTCTCGCGGTCATAGTAGAGAAGAATGTTGGGCACTCCGCCACCTCATTCAGAATTTAATTGACAGCGGTGTCCTGTAAATGGCAGATGATGACACTTTGTTACTCGAGAGTATGAATACATGTCCTATAAAATTGAAGGAAGATGTGGCAGTTATATTCGCTGAGGATGATTTAGCTGCCAGACCACTCACAATACAAGTAATTCAACTCAAAGGTACTGACAATCCTTTAAAAGTGGCTGCACCAGAGCCAATTCTCTTGCCATCTAGGCTACAGTATCCTGTTGTCAGCTTAAAAAAAGTCTCATGGAATTATGGGCAGGCTGAAGGATCTACATCACATACAACTGCTACAGTGGCGAAGGAGAATCCACTGTATCCTTCCCATCGGGTGATGAAGCCTACCATCAAATCAAATGGAAAAGTTCCCATAGAGAAAATTGAAGAGTTCCTTCGTACCATGGGCCATAACAAAGCCAATGTGGTTTTAAGCTTGAGAGAAGCTCCATAAAAAATTTCCATACTGGGCTTGGTTTTCTCTTCTGAAGGTCATCAGAAGATCTTGCTAAGGGTCTTGGAAGAAGCCCATTTACCGAAATCAATGGATGCGGAAAATTTCCAAAATCTGGTTGATCACATTTTTAACAACAATGTGATTTCTTTCATTGATGACGACATACCCGCGGAAGGGACTGGTAATTGCAAGTCATTGCATATAGCGGTTTTATCCTCCGGATATATGGTGGGAGGAGTCTTGATAGATGGAGGTTCATCTCTAAATACTTTTCCTTCATCAACAACTCAGGTACATTATCAATAATATTCTAGTCACTATTAATGCAGAGCCGAAATGTCCTGAACAAGGTAACATACCACTCATTAGCTTCAATTCAGAAGTTGAGTCGGTCAGTTTTCATGACCTGGAGGTGAGCAACACTCATTACCATCCCATTTTGGGCGCCACCTCTCACACCATCGGCCACTCAAGAGAGGATATCATTGGATCATCAACCTGGACAAGGGTTGGACAAAGATCATGTAGCATCCCTAAATCCCGGTCTTAATCACCAAGGATCTGGTATGCTATTTTTATAACTATTGCGGAAGATATAAACATAAATTATTTATACATTAAACATTACACATTATTCCCAAGGTTGAGAACCTTCACATAATACCTGAACCAATATTCTATCTAGCGTACAATGTTATTATTATACAATACTGTTACACATCTAGCTACACACATAATCCCAAGCTGAACTTGGCTTTAAATTTTCCTTATATTCGTCGTATTCGCCTTATCTGCAATGTTTATCATGATATAGCAAGGGTGAGCAACAAATTTGTCCAACAAGTTTAAGTTCCATAAATTAAGGATATATCATGATGGAAAGATTTTGAATAATAGCTGGCTAACATTCAACAATATAATTGTGAACTAGCATGGTCAAATTTTCATAGCTGAACATATATTGAACATGAACATATCAATTATATATGGACTAAATGGTAATGCAGGAGATCAGCCTTTCATACCTGATGAACACATGCAATATGCACAGAGTACGATTCAATAATTCTTAGACATGGCAATCAGAAATGATTAACCACAAATTAAAAGAATAGTTCAAGAAAAACTTGCATGTTCGGTTGATTACTGTTACGCGATCTATCTAGCTATGTCTGGAAACCTAATATAGATAATATCGATCTCCAATTATTAGAATAATATCATCGCAGTATAATATTGTTATATATAAACATAGAATAACCTAAACATATAACACATAACCCTATCAGTCTATAGAACACATAAGACCTAGTATCAAGTCAAACTATTACAGTCTGAGTTGAATCCGGCACAATTCTGGCATCCTGACATCGTAGTCGGACAATTCACGAGCCTATTAATCAAAAGACTTGGTCTAAACTAGTTCATCACAAAAATATTAAAAGTCATCAAAAATAACTTAAAATATTTTTCCAACACCATAATATATTTTTAAATGATTTTTTATGTATTAAAAACATTTTTAAAAAATTTATTTAATATTATAATTAAATAAATTAAATACCATTAATATTCAAAAAATATTTAATATATATGAAATATATTCAAAATTATTAAAAACCTATTTTTAGGCTTTAAAATAAATTTTAGAAATTTATTTTGTATTTTTAATAAATAAAAACTATTTTTTTCTATTTATTTAATAAAAATAATAATTTCAAAAATTAATTGTTGCTAAAGGGTGCCAATAGCGACAGAACCATCACTATAGGTGTTCTTCATGTTCTTGAGCAAAACCCAAGAACTCATGTCAATGTTAGAGTCATCATGTTTGACCAATCTTAGATTCATGATTTTAAAGTTTCTAGTCAACTTAATGAGTTAATGTTGTAGTACTGATGTAGTAGTACAACCCTAAACAAGTTACATGACCAAATCCTAACACAACAAAGAGATCAAAGATTCATAAAACTTGTCAGAAGTTGTTCTTCATTTCTGGATTTTCCAAAAATGAAGAACAGTTCGAGATGGTCACTTCTGATCCTCATAACATGCAATTTGGGCTTGTTTTGTACGATATAAAGGTTCAAATATGCAGTAGAGATGTTAAGGTACAATTCTATAACATTAGATCATCATAACAACAACAAATCTGAGTGATCTTGGCCGGTCAAAGTAGTGATGAGGAACTGCCCCTTGAAGATCTGGGTTTTCCAGAAACCTTCATAAGGCAATTTCGTCAACCCTACTTTGACCACAATTATAATCGTTTCTGATTTTGATTTTGGTAAAGTAATGTATAGCCTACATGTCATTCTACAAGATCCAACCAACAAAATGACCTAACTAATAAAGGGCAGCAAGATCAAAGGCCTGCAATATCACTGTTAGAGTTTTCTAGGCAATCTGGGTTACCTAGAAATGGATTTTGTGCTCGGTCAACACACTTTAACTACTTATAATTGGCAATCTATACATGATATGACCCTGATTTCAGTTTCAGATCATAGTCGACATGACATAGAACAAATCTATAACATAAAACAACACAAAGCAAAAACCGAAAAGGATCTAGGGCCTCTGACATTCGACTGTCAGACAAAATTTTAGGGTTCATAGTCAATTTCTAAAAACTTTCAAGCACTTTAATGTTATGGATCTATGTTCTAGCAACCCAGATCACTAATTGACACCCTCTAACACAACTTAAAACAACAAATCATAACTAATAACTTGGATCACGTGAATTTCTAAGTTTAGGGTTTATACCTTTTCTAAGCTTTGATCTTGGATTCTGATTCTTGATGTTTGATCTTGGCAAGCTAGGGTTTGATATTGACTTATCTTCTTACTATTGGGTAAAATCTAATTACACACAACACGCAAGTATACGCGGTCAACAAGTAATATAATAGTAAATAGAGTATCGTTCCCACAAAGAATTATTTAATAAAAATCACGAAATACTAACCCGTAACCAAATCAATCTTATTTAAACGAATGAATTTCAATTTATAAATAAACTAATTCTAATTACCACTAGTTAAATTAAGATTACGGAGATTTAAGATCACAGCTTCACTTATTGCTTCATTTAAGTTAAAAAGGATTTAAATCACAAGTTCTCTATAACATTACATATGGCGTAAAGGCATATTTCTATCCTAAACATGAATCATGAATTCCATCTATGCAGAAATCACAAACACATGCTATCATGATCAGATCTAAATCTATACTTCATCTCTCGAGTTCATATAGATTATCACGGTAATTGATGGCCAATCAATTAAACTATTAAGTCTAAATCACAATAGACAATCCTCACAATAGAACATAGTAATTGATAGCGAAGCATATTAAAATAAACTACACAATAAGATTCATTGTAATCTCAAACAAAGAATTAGTTCATTGAATTAAAACTAAGAATCCACACTTGAAAACATATTAAAAGACAAAACTAAGAGTAGAGTAAAGAATAAATCTGTTATCAGCAAATCTCCATCTTCCTCAAGCTCCTGCTCTTGATCTTCAATGGTCTCCAAGTTGCTTCAATCTCCAAAACTAATAAGAACTAGGGTTTTGCTCTTAATCTACTCTAATATAATCTAATGGAATTCTCCAAAACTAGCCTCCTAATCCAAGTTAAAATTAAGTATTTATAGTTCTAATGGACACCCTAGCAAGTTAGGCAACTAAGAATCATATTCTAGCTCAAATTGGACAACATAACACCCAATTTAACTCTCCCCCTTCCGACCGGCACACCCCACGCCATTCCTAGACCATTTTGGGCACCCCCGCCATCAGAGAGTAAATTTCGATGGTCTTGGCATGCACCATTTCTCACGGCGTGCCCACGCCGCTCTATTTCTTGTTGCGACGTCATTTGGTAAAACATGCATAACTTTTGATCCGCTAGGAGTTACGGGGCCTGCCACCTATCAAATCGAAGATATCGATGAGAGATACCACTTTCATTCTATGAGTTTTGACAGATTCAGGCTGGATCAAGATCGAAATCGGGCTTGAATTAGATGATATGTAAATGGCAAGCATGACAACTCTTAGTTTTGATCTTTGTTGATAAAAAGACCATAACTCTCGCATCCAAACTCTGATTGGGACGATTCAAGATGTTATGGAAAGATAAAAAGTAGATCTACAATAAAATCCAAGTTCCAAGCCAAGGACATGCATCCAACTTGGTGTTAAAATTCTCTCAATATTCCCTTCTTGCATATTTTTGTCAAAAAGATGTCCGAATTGTTTTTCCTTTCTTCTTCATGCCAATGCCGTGCCATAGCCTATAAAATAACATAAAATGTATGAAATGAACACATAATGCATACAAAGTAACTACAAAACATAGGTTTAAGCAACTAATTCAAGTAATAGATACCGGATAAGTAGGTATAAAACCTACTTATCACTTACTCCGTTTCACTCTCATTTTCGGATTTAGAGAGAGAGGATGGTCTTGGTTGGTTTGCTAAGTAAAGTAAGAGACTTTCTCTTACTTTTTAACTTTTATAAACTTTGATGCAATGTATATGGCTAATATAATGGCTGATTTTTGGGATTTTAGCAAATGGCTAAAGCTAGGGTTGGTTACCAACCACATCTAGGGGAAAATATACAAGTTAGCTAATAAAGAATGCAAAAGGGCATTTTAATCATTTAATTCATAATTTTAATGGCAAATTGGTAACTTCTGCAAACCCTTAGGGTTTGACCCTTAGGGTTAAAACCTAAGGTTTTTAAAAATTAATTTTCTAGGATTTCTAATTTAGGTTTTCAAAATAGAAAATTAATATTTCTAAATTATAATTAGGATTCTCTAATTATAATAAGATTTCCTAATCATAAATTCAAGCTTGCTAATTAGGATTATTATTTCCTAATTAAAATTGTTAATTTAGTAATTAGGTCCATAATTGTACATTAGGGTTTCTAACGGAACAATTAGGGTTTCAAATTTTGAAATTAGGATTTTTAACTAATTTGTTAGGCTTTACCCTTAATTAATCAATACACTTAAGTCTCTGAGATCCTAAATTAGGGTTTTCGTAATTTGAATTAGGGTTTCGGATTCCCAGAACTGAAATTAGGGTTTCTAGAGCTAGTTTCTTATCAATCGCTAGGGTTTTCTAACTAAACGTCAATGTTCTTAATATAATATTAGGGTTTGGACACTGATATAATTTATATGTTCAACCCTTGACCCTTAACCACATTCTGTATACATACATAACCATATACACTTATACACTTAATACTGCAAGCCTTCACCAAAAATTTTGAAATCCTTAAAATTCCTTCCCAAAAATGTCAAATTCATTCACTTATTTTATGTCCAGGTCTAATATTTAACCTTTAATCCATCATTTAAGATTTAAATAATTTTCTAAATTCTCGGGTTGTCACATTCACCCCTTCTTCTAACAATTTCATCCCCGAAATTCAACTTATACCTTATACCATGCACCATACACCATTCATACACAGCATCACATGCTACCCAATACATTCCTAATAAGAGTAAAAAATTTCAAATAGCGATGAGGAGTCATATAGACCATGAACTATTGAGGTTTATAGGTATTACTACCTGCTACCTATTTCAATTTAGAAACAGGTACTCTACACCTTACAATGGTTAACAGTATATTTACAATCACGAAGAAGGTAAACTATTACTAGTACGTATACTTTAATCATTTCTCGCGAATATTCTCGCTATTGAATAATTTTATTCAATCTGCACAGTTCACCTCAGTCTTATCATAGAATTCTGCACCAAAACAATTTAGTTCGGGAAAATTTTCAAAGAACGCTTAGAGTTTTCAAAAACGTTGGTCTAGCTGAATCGAATATCTTAGACTCATATCGATAATCAATTTCAAATGAAATATTAAGGTATAGCCAAACCCCGTTGGCAAATTAAATTTTTTAAAATAGTTTGAAAATGAAGTCATGATGTCGTACTGTATTCACAGCCCATTTGAGGATGCCATCATTATATGACTTTGTTATAACACATCATACAATAGTGGAACAATGATTTCTTGATCGAATTCAACACTAAGTATTCCTGTATTTACAACTCCATCATTTTTTTTTATCAATCTTGCACCAGGTTACATGGTACATTAATGATAAATAAAATACATTTTGATATTTTAAATCATTTTCGTCTAGCCAAAACAATTAGCATAAACTATTCTTTAGATCGTTCAAAAATCATTGCAAATCTATTTTATCATCTCAACAAGTAACGAGGTGTCGGTGGCTCGAAGTCCACACATATATAGGTTCACTAGGCGTTGAGAATAAAAATTCATTTTTCAAAAGCACATAGTGCGTATTTAGCTTGATGTCCAAAAATTCGAAATCTAGCATAGTTAGGAGTTTTGGAAAACCTATGTCTCCACTAATGATCAATTAACTAAATAGTCTATCTATTCCTATTATCCTTAATACTCTATTCACACAAAACTATACCTAGTTCATCAAACTTACCACACTTTGAGTTCAAGAACTTTCCACAAGCATATGAGTTTAAGAACTTGTCCTAGACAGACCTTTGGCGTCCATTCGCTGAGGGGTTCATAAACATTTCATATAATCATGAGTCACGAATATACCATAAGTATGAGTTTTAAGAACTCGTACTAAACCTGATGTTCTCTACCTATAACATATCTATCTGTTATATACATGAGAAAATAATTACCTTCTCAACAGGTATATAGCAAATAGCGCGACACAGACATTTCAATGATTATCAATGCTAGAAACTAAGTGGTTTTTACACCAAGTACAATTCCCCGCTCAAAGCAAGGAATCATACAACTCAGTTGCTGACATGAGTCCTCAATTGAAATCCCCACTTAATACTAATTCCCTTCTCAATATGAATTTCATTCAACTCGCATTCATAATCCTTTCCTGAATTCATACCAATTCATAGCATAACTTACACACAACATTCTTGTCGTAAACTTTTCAATCATTTGATTGATTCTGTTCCCTATTATAACTTTATCAGATCACGGGGTGATCTCATCATATAAATTACTATTCATTTCCATACTATGATCATTTTGTTTTACGATCTCCTATCCCTGTACCTTTAGTATTTTAGACTCTATCTATTCACCATTACTCTTCACCTTTATTATCAGAGTTAGGGAACTTTGTGTCTTTATAACCCGCTGAGATTCGTCTTTGAATCTTATCAACTTACTAACTCTATTTGAGTTAGACCTAATCCTAATCATTACGGTTATTAGTCTTAGGTAACCCTACCTAAGATACATAACCTACAGCTCTGATACCAACTGTAGCATCCCCAAATCCCGGTCCTAATCACCAAGGATCTGGTATACTATTTCTATAACTATTATGGAAGATATAAACATAAATTGTTTATACATTACACATTATTCCCAAGGTCGAGAACCTTCACATAATACCTGAACCAATATTATATCTAACGTACAATGTTATTATTATACAATAAGGTTACACATCTAGCTGTACACATAATCCCAAGCTGAACTTGGCTTTGACTTTTCCTTGTATTCGTCGTACTCGCCTTATCAGCAATGTTTATCATGATATAGCAAGGGTGAGTAACAAATTTTCCCAGCATGTTTAAGTTTAATAAATTAAGGATATATCATGATGGAAAGATTTTGAATAATAGCTGGCTAACATTCAACAATATAATTGTGAACTAGCATGGTCAAATTTTTATAGCTGAACGAGCATTGAATATGAACATATCAATTATATATAGACCGAATGGTAATGAAGGTGATCAACCTTTCATACTTGATGAACACATGCAATATGCACAGAGTACGATTCAATAATTTTTAGACATGGCAATCAGAAATGATTAACCATCAATTAAAAGAATTGTTCAAGAAAAACTTGCATGTTCGGTTGATTACTGTTACACAATTTATCTAGCTTTGTCTGAAAACCTAATATAGATAATATCAATCTCCAAATATTAAAATAATATCATCACAGTATAATATTATTATATATAAATATAGAATAACCTAAACACATAACACATAACCCTATCAGTCTATACAACACATAAGACCTAGTATCAAGTCAAACTATTGCAGTCTGAGTTGAATCCAACATAATTCTGGCATCCCGACGTCCAAGTCGGACAATTCACGAGCCTATTAATCAAAAGATTTAGTCTAAACTGGTTCACAGATATTTTAGATAATTTATTATCAGTCAAAATATTTTTCATAAGCTCGTAAAAATTTTTAAATAATTATTACCATTTATCATGATTTTTCAATCATTAATATCGTATTTATATGATTTAAATACCATTTAATTCCTTTATCATTAATATTTATTTAATATTAAATATTAATGAAAATTATTACATAATATTATAATATATTTATAATATATCAAAGTATATTTTAATACTTTAAAATCATGTTTAAATGATTTTTAAAATGATTAAATCCATTGTCCAATAATTGCTATTAATATTAAAATATTATTATTTTCATGACAAAATATCAAATGTTATATTTTATAACTTAAAATATTTTTCTAACACTTAAATCATTTTATATATTTTTTAAATCATTAATTTATTTTTCTATAATTTATTTAATACATTTATTAAATAAATTAATTACTATTGATAATAAATTATTAATGAAATTCATCACGAATATTAAAAGTCATCAAAAATAACTTCAAATATTTTTCTAACACCATAATATATTTTTAAATGATTTTTCATGTATTAAAACCATTTTTAAATAATTTATTTAATATTATAATTAAATAAATTAAATACCATTAATATTCAAAAAATATTAAATATATATGAAATATATTCAAAATTATTAAAAACCTATTTTTAGGCTTTAAATTAATTTTTAAGAATTTATTTTGTATTTTTATTAATTAAAAACTATTTTTTTCTATTTATTTAGTAAAAATAATAATTTCAGAAATTAATTGTCGCTAAAGGGTACCTATAGCGACAGAACCGTAGCTATAGGTGTTCTTCATGTTTTTGAGCCAAACCCAGAAACTCATGTCAGTGTTCGAGTCATCATGTTTGACCAGTATTAGATTCATGATTAAAAGCTTTCTAGGCAACTTAATGAGTTAATGTTGTAGTACTACAACCCTAAACAAGTTATATGACCAAATCCTAACACAACAGAGAGATCAATGCTTCAGAAAACTTGTCAGAAGCTGTTCTTCATTTCTGAGTTTTCTAAAAATGAAGAACAGTTCGAGATGGCCACTTCTGATCCTCATAACATGAAATCTGGGCTTGCTTTGTACGATATGAAGGTTCAAATATGCAGTAGAGATGTCAAGGTACAATTCTATAATATTAGATCATCATAACAACAACAAATCTAAGATATCTTGGTCGGTCAAAGTAGTGATCAGGAACTGCCCCTTGAAGATCTGGGTTTTCCAGAAACCTTCATAAGGCAGTTTCGTCAACCCTACTTTGACCAGAATTATAATCGTTTCTGATCATGATTTTGGTAAAGTAAAGGCTTATATGTATAGCCTACATGTAAGTCTACAAGATCCAACCAATAAAATAACCTAACTAACAAAGCGCAGTAAGATCAAAGGCATGCAATATCACTGTCAGAGTTTTCTAGGCAATTTGGGTTACCCATAAATGGATTTAGTGCTCGGTCAATGCACTTTGACCGCTTATAACTGGAAATCTATACATGATATCACCCTGATTTCAGTTTTAGATCATAGTCGACATGACATAGAACAAATCTATAACATAAAACAACACAAAGCAAAAACAGAGAAGGATCTAGGGCCTCTGACATTTGACTGTCACACAATATTTTAGGGTTCATAGCAAGTTTTTAAAAACTTTATTTTCGAGCACTTTGATGTTATGGATCTATGTTATAGCAACCCATGTCACTAATTGACACCCTCTAACACAACTTAAAACAACGAATCATAACAAATAACATGGATCACATGAATTTCTAAGTTTAGGGTTTATACCTTTTCTAAGCTTTGATCTTGGATTCTGATTCTTGATGTTTGATCTTAGCAAGCTAGGGTTTGATATTGACTTATCTTCTTACTCCCTTTCACTCTCATTTTCGGATTTAGAGAGAGAGGATGGTCTTGGTTGGTTTGCTAAGTAAAGTAAGAGACTTTCTCTTACTTTTTGACTTTTATAAACTTTGATGCAATGTATATGGCTAATATAATGGTTGATTGCTGGGATTTTAGCACATGGCTAGAGCTGTTACCGCTTTTTTAGTTCTAACAAAAGAGCTCTAACTCATGCAAGCATACATGTGTCAACAAGCAGTACAGAGTAAGTCGAGTATCGATCCACGGAGAAAGATGTCTAAATTAAATTACTATGCATCTAGGGAAAAAGTGCATCTACATCTAGGGAAAAATATACAAGTTAGCTAATAAAGAATGCAAAAGGGCATTTTAGTCATTTTATTCATAATTTTAATGGCAAATTAGTAACATGTGCAAACCCTTAGGGTTTAACCCTTAGGGTTTAAACCTAAGGTTTTTAAAAATAAATTTTCTAGGATTTCCAATTTAGGTTTTCAAAATAGAAAATTAATATTTCTAAATTATAATTAGGATTCTCTAATTATACTAAGATTTCCTAATCATAAATTCAAGCTTGCTAATTAGGATTAATATTTCCTAATTAAAATTACTACTTTAGCAATTAGGTCCATAATTGTACATTAGGGTTTCTAATGGAACAATTAGGGTTTTAAATTTTGAAATTAGGGTTTTTATCTAATGCATTAGGCTTTACCCTTAATTAATCAATACACTTAAGTCTCTGAGATCCCAAATTAGGGTTTTTATAATCTAAATTAGGGTTTCGGATTTCTGAAACTGAAATTAGGGTTTCCAGAGCCGGTTTCTAGGATTTTTTTTATCAATTGCTAGGGTTTTTTAACTAAACATCGATGTTCTTAATATAATATTAGGGTTTGGACACTGATATAATGTATATGGTCAACCCTTGACCCTTAACCACATTCTGTACACATACATAACCATATACACAGACCATATACACTTAATACTGCAAGCCTTCACCAAAAATTTTAAAATCCTTAAAATTCCTTCCCAAAAATGTCAAATTCATTCACTTATTTTCTGTCTAGGTCTAATATTTAACCTTTAATCCATCATTTAAGATTTAAATTATTTTTTAAATTCTCAGGTTGTCACAGATCATCAGGGTATTAAGTACCCAATTTAAGTTCCCAGTCAAACAGGGACAGCTGGATTAGGCTATTCTTCTAGCTCCAGTCACAGGAATCCTCACTAGCACAAACAGATTACTTCATCTTCAGCCATAAGGCGATTATCTCCACTTCATCGATCCCGAGCCTATACGGGTCTCAAGTTAAAGGTTCCAAATTTCACGTTATGGCTATATTTATTTCCCAAACCGATACCGGTTAAAGCAAAAGAGTTCTTGATTCTTGATCCCGAAGTGGAAGAGAGGGAATGGAGACGTAAACAAGACATCGCCAGGAGATTGTCTCATCTACGCATCCTTTTTCATGATGAGCACACAAGTAGATACACTCCAGACGATGATTGTCCCAAAATTATGGTCATCATTCGGGAAAAGGAGGACGATGATCGTCACTTCATTACTGCCATCCACTAGGACTTCACCATTGACAATTGGAGCAGCACTCCTTGCATTTGTCGCCAAGGGTAAAAAGGGCAGAATCCATATGCCATGTAGATAGCTTTAACTGCTTACTTTTCTGTATAGTATTAGCAGTTGTTTTATCAGTACATGCTAACACTTTGTATAATTGAACAGTTTCATATATTAAGTGAAAGTATATTTTGTTTCAGAACTCTGAATTTAGATGTGCCTGTACTTGCTGATGAGGTGTCTTTTCTCAACAAGGACTGTAACTTTAATGAAAAGTTGGACTCAGACTTGATGAAAATACAAGAGGACATTGACATACCTCAGGAGATCAAGGAATCACTACACCAAAAATGGCCTCTAGCGAAGGAAATTTTGTAAACGAATTTTTTCCTTCACATGAGGAGTTGTTTAACGAAGGAACAGTGAATGAAAAAAGTATAGTGACAATATAGTTATTAGCGAAAGAAACATCCTTCACAATTTATATTTTTTTCCTCGCAAAATTGGGGCGATAGAAAGATTTTTGGAGCCAATTTATAATGAAAATTTGCGAGGAAAAAATCTATTTAGTGAATGAATTGTTACTCACTATATATCATTATTCAGAAGTTTTTTGCTAGGGATAAAATTGGTCGTTATCTTGTTCTAAATATTTTTTTTGAATTAATTGTGATGAATATAAATACCTTAAATTTTTTACAATAGTAAATTTAATTTTAATAACACTTTTTAAGTAACTTACAATATCAACTATTTATTTTAATAAACTATAAAGTAAATAACTTTACACTATGTTAAACTTTAAAATTTCTCCATAAAAGTTTATTTTTATGATCATAATTAAATAAAAATAAAATTAAATAATCCAAAAGACTTTAAATTTTATTTTAAGTATATAATATTAATTTAAAAAAGTCTTTTGGAAATTAATTTAAAGTAATTTTATTTTTTTGTATTGTATTTAATATTTAGTTAAATAATAATTTGAGAGGGCTTTAATTAAGAAAGACCTTTGGATTATTTAATTTTATTTTTAATTAGTTCAGTACTAAAGCATATGAAAAAATATAAAAAACTTAACTTTATTTATTTGAAGTACATTACTGTGCTTGTTTCATAAAGAAAAAGAAAAAAGAGTACAGTAGTGTGCGTGACTCGTACGAGAAAGGGAAGCAAGCGAGATAGGAAGCAAGCCAGATCAAAGTTTCGCTCAATCCTTTCCCTCTGTGTTGTTATTTTCCCATTACCTCTGATTATTTTCCTTCCATTTTTCATTATTGTATTGACAAGCGCACACAAGCATAAGCACAATTACACAAAGACCTATTCATCTCTGTCACACATATTCACACACTAAAAGCTAAACCCTAATAGCTGCGACTTTTTTTGCTCATCGTTCTCTATACTGATTTTAATCTTAGGCTGCTTAGGCGGCTCACTGTAATTGATCCATATACGTTGTCTACCTTTCCAATTTCGGCTTATAAATGATTGATGATGGTTTTAGAGCTTCTGAATCCCATAGAAAATGGCAGAGACTTCGAGGTCTCAAGTCACAATCACTCTCGGACGTAGTGGTCAGGTACAATCATCCTCTTTTAATTTATTTCTCTTTCTCACTATTTACCCATTAGCTAGGTTTTATTTCTTCTAGTTGTAAAATGCACAAATTTTTGCCATAAGTTTTTGATGACTAAGTAATATTCAGTTCTATCTGAATGTTTCATTGAATTGCTGCAACTATAGCTAGTGCTATGATCATAAAGTTTAATGTTTTATCAATATTGATGCAAGTAGTTGAATAAAATTTGGGTAATTTCGAAGAGTTGAATCCATATTTCTGATTGAATAGATGTGCGTTTATTATTGAGTTGTGAGTATTTACATTGGTTTCACGGGTGCTAAAGAGGGATGGGGATGAATTGGATAGCGCCTTTTCTAATTCACATCCGATTGCTGGAAGTAAGAGATCTATCCGTGATAGACTAGGAACTAATGTGGAGTTCAACAATAAAAGGTGTGTTGTTCCCTCCCTCCCTTGAGTTCCCATTAGTGAGGCTTATCTCAACTCTCTATGTATATAGTGATTTATAGTGGAGAATATTAATGTTTCTTATAATTTACCCAAAAAGGTTAAAATTATATTGTTTGTTATATAGTCCTCTGTCCGGAAAATAGTACCATTGTTTTTTCGGAACAAAGTGAAAAACTTAGGCATGCTGTTACTGTTGAGTAATAGATTTTGAATTATAAGAATTGAAACTTCTTGTGGCTATTCTCTGATGGGTATGAATTGAAACTTCTTGTGGTTATTCTGGTGATTGTAAATATGATTACTAATACAACATCCTAAACTATTTAATCTCAATAAGTTTTTATATTATCATATTTTCTTGCAAAACAGTGAGTTGGTTGAACTTCAATGGCAGGTGGTATTCAAAAATGAATGAAACTTATTTTCCCTCCCACTTCTAGTGTATCAATATCTCAATTGTGAATATCAAATTTGGAGCTCATCAAGCCCTTGGAAAAATCAAAATAAAAGATGCACAAAGATAGCAATAGAATGTAATTCAACTTGATTATGCAAAAACAGCCTCTCTTCTTTTTTTAATAGGTTAAAAATCAGTAATTTCTTACAATATATATATATATATATATATATATATATATATATATATATATATATATATATATATATATATCAAATTTGATAATTGAACATACAGAGTAAATTAGAAAACCCAAAATCAAAAGTTTCACAATGGGACCCTCAAATTCTGATCCATCGACTATCATGATTTTTCCTTCATTACATTCATCATATCTCAACAATTCAAATATCTTGCATTCCATGTTACTAGATTCTGTAGGCAACTCTGCATTCCCTCTCCCATTAAATGAAACATCTTGGTCACATCTATGAGCATCCTCAGAGAAAAGATTTTTTCCATTCAGATGTGTGGATCCACCAAGCATGAGAGGCGAAATAAGACCTTCAGGAATGAAGTCTTCTTTTAGGATCCTAGGTGTGTTACTGCGACAGGTTAAATTCTCATTTAAAGATTGTTCCCTAAGCAATTCAGTTGAAGAGCGTGCTATTGTCAAACTAGAAAAATCTCCGACATGATTAATTGCACTTCCATCACCCATTTCAACAAGTTTATGGCCTACAGCAGGCAATACAGATGGCTCAACAAACGCCCTTCCATCCATTTCATAGCCACTTCCAGCATCCTCATGGGGAGCACCCATCTAGAACACTTTTTGTGAGAAATATAAATAGCAATGTTGAAGATTCTGAGTTACGAGCTCTTTTTGAGGTGTGTTGTTTTCTTTAGTGATTTTAAGTTCTGTTAGTTCCTTGATTATGATCTTTATGAATGTTGGCCCTACTTGTTCAATCTAAAATGTGCAACAATATGGAGATATCTGCACTCTTTATACAGCTTGCAAGCATCGAGGTTTTGTTATGATATCATAGTATGATTTAAGAGTAGCGCGAAATGCGATGGAAACACTTCAGAACAAGCCAGTGAGGCGTTGGAAGCTTGACATACATTTCTCAATTCCAAAGGTACGCTTATGCTTTTTCCATCCTTCCCCAATTATGCAACCTTGCAATATCTATTGACTTTTACTTCTAGAGACATTCAAATTTTATGCATGCAGTTCCTTACTTTGTCAAGAAGAAACTTACTTCTTCTTCTTCTTCTGCATGTGGAAATTCATTCAGGTATTATGATTTGAAGCTTAGGAATGGAGCAGAAGAAGTGAAGGGATCTCGGGTTGCAGTACGGTTGTGGCTCAGTTATATTTTCAATTTCTAACTACATGGATTGAATTGTTTTAAAGGATATAACTATAATATGCATTAGTCATTAGTATAGGATTTATAATCAACTAACAGCTATTGCCTGAATATGTTTCTTTTTTACTCTTCTTGTTTTGTCTTTTTACATTTTCTTTGTTACGGTAAAGCACATCCATCTTGATATCTATATGCTGGTCTTTGTATCATTCATATGGAAGTTAATTTAACAATCCGAACTTCTCCCTCAGGGTGCCATAGGTTGAGTGTTGGATTTCCAAACCAGAATGTAGACACATCAATTAATTACCCATGTGTTAGTATTAGTTAACTGACTATGCCATTTTATTTACTCGCAATAAGAGTTGACATGTTTTTGTCGCAATATATAGGACTTTATTTGAAATACTATTGATTTAACAAAAATTATTCCAAGAATTAGATGTATTTTTATGAAGCCAAAGACAGTGTATCTGGGTTTACTGGCCTCGTTCTGTCCCTTACGAAGTCATTCTACTATGAATTTTTATCAGCTTTCAACCACATACTGGGAAAAGGATACAACTAAATATTCTGGAGAAAATATCATTTTGAATGTTTAGCATGTGTCATCTATAGAGTAAAAAAGGTTTCTGCAGTTGTGTCTGCAGCCACTGTGTCTATAAGTTTCCATTAAGAAACTTGGTATATATGCTAATTATTTTTTAATTCTAAATAGTATTTCTACTTTTCTTAGAACTTTCATTATTGTCAAATCATTAGAATGTTAAGGATTTTTTTTTGTCTTTTATGTAATTAGTTTACTGTGTGACTAGCAAGTTGGACTAAATGATGCAATATCAATGTTGCAGGTCCACTATGTTGTTAAATGGAAAAACGTCACTTTTATGACAAGTAGACAAGGGCTTGGCGTTGGTGGTGGAACAGTAAGATTGGTCATTTTATTGAAAGGAAACATTGTTGCATTCTTAGCTAAAAGTAATCTCTTTTTTTTGGGGGAGAGGACAACTTTTACCAAGTTATTATTGAGGAGTATAGTGCTCTTGATCCCTTTTGTTCTATACTGAACTATTGTCTACAACAAAGCAGAAATTGTAGTGTCAATTCCTGGTAAGGGTATCGGTCTTTAGATATTACAGATCACTATCGACATGTAATTTATTTATATGAATGACCACAAGAGGCCACATGTGATAGCAATTTTGATTGAGTAGATATTGTCGCACCCTTCTCCAAAAAAGGGACCATGATGGATTCAACCATAAGTGCATAATGCTGATGTGTGCTTGAGAAACCATTTTGTTAAAATTATTTAAACATTAGTTTTAGTATATCTTAAGTATATTAAAACTAATGTTTCTTACCTTTTGATTCTTGATCTTCTTATGTGTGTGTGGAACAGAGTCGGTCTTCAGTGTTATTCAGTTGGTAGGTGTGTGCGTGTGTGTGTAGTTTGGCTGGAGAGGAAATGTTGCCTGCTATTGAGGAGGACACTACTTCTGATTTGATGAAACAACATGATCAATTTGTTGGCACCTTACAGTCTCGTTTAGCATAATTGCAGGTACTGTTCTCATCATCACCACTGTTAATTAAGGTTTTTAAAGTTGACTTTCAGGTTGTACATGTTAAGGACTAGTTTTTCCTTTGTAGAGTATTTTAATGCTCAGTTGACTTTTAGTCAAAGAATATGTTGTATATGTTTTTGGCAGATAGTACACAAATACCGGGAGAGAAGTGATATCAAAGGGGCCATTAGTGTAATGGAGAAGATGGCTGATCATGCTGTAAGTACTGAGTTGAGCTTATTTGCGAGACAATATTTCATTTCTTGTAAAAATAAATTTGTTTAATTTTTTAGTTTGTGAATGGAAAAAATATTCTTTCCAATTTCAATCTACATTCCATTATGTTTGATTCTTATTGCGACATAATGCAGGTCCTTGCTGATATTGTTCATCAGCATTTTGACGGAAAAAATTGATATTGTCACATTGGATATTTGCACATGTCTCTTGCCACTCCTCTCGGGCCTTCTTGAAAGTGAAATGGATAGGTAAGAAGTCTCTGGATTCAATTCATAGCCTATCAACAATTTTGTTTTAATGTTTCTTTTGGGAAAAGAACCTTCCTAGTTTATATGCACTTGAGGACTTGATAAAAAAAGTCCCTCAGTAGGAGGATCAACAACCTTGTACCAGTCACCAGTGTAATTTGTAACTCACAAATTGTAGCTTATGTGCTTCTATGAAATTAAATTATTGAGTATTGTCTATTAGAATGTTCAAACTTATTGAAACACCCAAAAATTATCAAGAACTTGAGTATCAATGTACTGCCGACAAGTAAGTCTTTTTGGGACCTGCAAGTGGGAAACATAAGCATGACTAGCTTGACTGTTAGAAAGAACTATAAATTTTCAACCTTCAGTATTTGATTGAGGATTTATATAACCTTCTTTAAGGCAACCTTAAGGTAGTCACTATTGCAGAGCTTGACACTCAGAACTAGAGGCTCATACCCTGTCCCCCATTAATATTATGGCATCCCCTGTCGAAACACAATATTTAGGTTATTTATGAAATTCCTTAGAAGCCCATTTGCCCTCCCCATTTTATTGAGACAATACCTTATCCTTGCTATCACACGATGTTAAAACTTGTTATCTTCGCATTGCCACTGTTGTCTGAATTAACAATCGACAATTATGTACAAGTATACACGATCAACAAGTAATAAATTGATAAGATAGTGTCGTACCCACGAGAAATCATATTTAAAAAATTCCTACCAGCTTTATTTTATTTTATTTTTTTAATTTAAGTTCGCCAGTTTCATCTTTTCTTATTCCTCGTCTTATTGAAAATGAATTTTGGTGTTTCTCTTGTAGAATGAAGTTTACATGCTCAACCTTGATTTTCTTGAAGAAAATGATGATGAAGTGGATCTAACATGTCACACTTTATTCCTTCTAGTTCATTGTTGTTCTTTCAATTTTCTTATGTTAGTTAATAAATTTTGTAAGTATTATGGTCCTTGGGAGACCAAGATACAATAACAAATTTTGTAGTTATTGTGACTCGAGTATTATGACCTATTTATATGTGAAGTTTTAATTTTATTAGCTCTTTATGCATTAGCTTATCAATTAGTTTGAAAAAAGAATGGCAATATTTAAAAATATATTTAATATTTCTTATGGAGATTAATAATAATAATAAATATGAAATTAATGATTTAAAAATCAATTATAATATTTAGCAATTAATTTTTTATTTACAAATTTATAATTTGTGAAGGAATTTTTCTCTCACTAATTTGAAGAAAGATTCTCAATTTATATTTAGTGAAGGAAAAATTCTATCGTTAAATAAATTTGTTCTTCACAATATATTATTTGTGAGGGAATTAAGTTATTCACTAATTTTAAATAGTCCTTCTTAAAATATTATTTGTGAAGGAAACCAATCTTTCACTAAATAATAATATTCCACTACAAAATACAATTTGTGAATAAAAACGTTATTCACAATATATCCTTCACAAAAAACATTTAGTTACTACTTATCGAAGGATACCCAATTGCGAGAAGGTCTAATGTAAGCAATCGTTTGAAGGAAATATTTCTTCACAATAAATCACTTGTGAGTGATATAGTACGTCTTGTGAAGAATTTGTCCTTCACTAGAGGTCATTTTTGGTGTAGTGAATGGGTCGAAGACAAACTCAAACCAAATCTTGATCAAACCACCTCATTCAATCTCGGATCGCATGCGCATTCCCCTGAGGAAGTAGGCGAAGGTATAGGAACCCCAATCATAGTCTCCTATACGCTCCACGTGTTGAGTGGCGCTGATCAGAGGGAAAGACACCGTAGAAGAGTTATCTGCTATGAAGCAGCCCCTAATGATCATCAGGAACAACCGTCGAAGAATGCGATCCCTGACTCTCACATCATTGGGTATAGGCTCACTCAACAAATTTCATTATAAGATTCACGCTCAAAGGACCAGACGTCGCATAGCCCTACCTCGAGCCTCTCGCCGAACTCCTAACAATGATCTGACGGTAGTAGGGGTAATATCCGTCGTGTAAGGCCCTGGATCCCCTTCAAACCCCATACCTATGATAAACTGCCAATTCATCGGTGTCATCATCACCTCATAGTCCAGCAAGTGGAGTGACTGAGTCTGGTGAAACCACAGCTCAGACAATGCCCTGAGGTAACCCCAGGGACAGCGACGGGGAAGAATGGAAAAGAACGTCCTGAATCCCCAGCCATGTACAATCGCTCTATAATCATCATGCAAAGCCTGATACATAGAGTGGATGCTTAACCAGTTCCCCCGAGGCTGTGTAAAGTCGGGAACCTACATCAAATACAGATCAACATCATAACCCTTTTCTCCTCATTAATAGGAAATAAGGAAGATTAAGATCTAACTTCATACCTCGTTTGCATGTAGGTAGACTGAAGGATGCCGACTCAAGTCACCCAGAAGATCTGGGTTCACCACTTGAATACATGGAAAATCCCTACAGGGAACACGTATAGCAGGAGCAGGAACCTCAACCGATACATCCTCTTCCTGGTCCTCGACATCTAGCACTTCAACCTGGACAAGACGTATCACCGCCTCCACCAAACGACGAGGCTGTCTGATAGAACGAGGTCGAGGCACTTCAGAAGCCCTCCTTCGTACACCAGAAATGGTTCTGCGGGAACTACTTTGCTGATCCAGATCCATTGTATCTGGACAACAAGTCTCCAAATCACTTCAGAAAGGGTGTGGTAAATTCTTACATGGAGCTTTTCAAAATGCATTTTATGATTACATGCAAGCATGCATTGTTTTAACATACATATATACAGTAGACTTAAATATGCATGACTACCCAATGCCTACATTTTGGAAATTTTTTGCCATAGCCCCCTTTGTAAATGAGACTATCCACATGCACATAGGCATGACTAGGTGGCCATTAAGTAGCACACCTACAAATAGTCATATACATCCTAAATGCATTTAATACATCACAATAAAAAATCCATAAGTGTAATCTAATTACCAAGGTTATTTTACTTTTCTACCTTTACTCATTTGTCCTCAAATAGGATAAGAAATGACAGTAAAAGGTGCCAATTTGACTATTTTAAAAGTCAAATTCTTTCACATCATTATGTTCAGCATGGTTTAATAATAACATTTACTGTGTTGAATATTTTTTATAAAGTCATATCAACATGCATATTCACTACTATGTGTCTAAATGCATTTCATGTGATAAGTCATTTTCCAACGGATAGAAATTGGAAAAGAATACATGCATATGTTACCAGGACAGTGAAGAACACTTGTACTATGGCAGAATATGCAAAAAGTCACCCGAACTCAGCAGGTCTGAAGAAGAGCTCTCAGTTTTCCTTCACGACGCAGCTTGAAAGTGACTTGTGAAAGCAACTCGCAGGCCTTTCATACCCACGGTTGTCATCAGTCCACTGCTGCAATCTACATAGTGTGTACCGTGACACCCCTACATGGGTCCCACACCTCCGGCTCATTCCAGTTAGAGTTGCAAAGGAGGTCTCACAAGCTAAAAAGGCCAAATCAGGAATTAAAACGTTACGCGATTGAGCGAAATAGCCTGAAATCATGATTTTCACGAGCCAATTCTGGCTCCACATGTCACACATTGGTATTCGCCTGCATACAAGGTATAATATACCAGTGGCCTCAGCTTTTACAAATCATGCTCGACAATACCTCACAAAGGTCTGATGTCGTCAGTGCAGGGTCACAACCCTAAGACGTATCCTCGGTGGGGATTACAACGCCGAAGTCACGAATTGACGATGTATCCCCAGTGGGGGTTACAACGCTGAAGCTACGAACATCTACGTATCCCCAGTGAGAGTCACAATTCAAAAATTTCAATCATCCACGTATCCCCGGCGAGGGGTTATAGCGCATTCTCAACCATTGATACACACAACAATGAAGGTCAAGCAACCTTGATGTTATTTCAGTCGATGGCAAGTAAACCCATCAAAGCAGCATACCCATGTCTATGTATCCCCGGCGGGGGTCACAACGCAATGAAACCATTGATATATGCATCAATGAAGGTCAAGCAGCCTTGGCATACTCCCAAGCATGGGTTACAACGCATTCTCAACCATTGATACACACATCAATGAACGTCAAGCAGCCTTGACAGTTTGCCCAACAGGGATCTATCCGGTGATACACAACAGTAGCCTTAAGTATTTATAGTATTGTTTGATTGCTTTTTATCATTATTTTGTAGGTTGCATCAAGGAAACCGATAAGGCATGTCAATGGCATGGAAGTGGCAAAGCATTGTGAGCTTGTACTAGACTGAGGAATGAAGCTGAGTTAATGCATAAAGAAAGGGGCATCTAAGAAGGAATGTGAAGGATGAGGAATGCAAGTGAAGGCAAAAGAAGAAGATCTAGCAGTATTGTAGCAGCAAAGCACCAGTAATAAGTTAGTAGTAGAGTATAGTCGACAAGAATGCCATGGCAGCGCCAAACCGTAAGGTTAACTCTAAGCGCCGCTGCGCGGATAGATTCTTGAATTCCAATACGGCACGCCCGCGCCCCAATTGTTATATGGGGTCGCGTGGCCGCGCCAGTTAAGGCTTCTAAAATATGTGACTTTTCAGTTTAAGTATGTTGTAGCGTGATTTCTATAAAAGGGTGTATTTGCTAGTTATGAATAACAATTACTTTCAGTTTTATTTTCAATATTTAGGGTTTCATAGTGCTAGAGATATTTTATAGCTACTACTACTACTATTTTTGCTTCTCTTTAGATCTAGTAGATTTTGATTATTGAAATTTTATGTTGGGTTGATTATGGATCTGAACTAAGTTGGATGCTTTCATTGGACAAAGTTTAAATCAGATTTGCATTCTCTTTTATCTTTAATCTCCTTGTTTTCATTGTGATTTCTCATGCTTGGTTTATATCCCATAATGGTTGTTGATTCAGAGATGAATTAACCACAATTATGGGATTCTAATGGATCTTATTGCGTAGTTCAAATTTCTATGCCTTGTTGTGATTCTTGAATGATTATAGTTGGATTCCCTAACTTGGTTGTGCTTATTTTTTAGATGCTTAATCATCATCTATTCTAATAACTTGTATAGAATTGAAAAATGAAATATAAGTTTAGATCTGACCTTGTTGGCATATGTTTATGAAATTTACATGTGATAGAATTTGTGATTTACAATTCGGATAGACATATACCAGCTTGCCATGTGTAGTCGTTAAGAGACCTTGTGCTTAAATTGATATTACTTGTAATTCACATAGACATATAGTGGGTCAGGTAATATTGATGTTCATATGAATTCAATCTATTTTGCGGATTTTGTGTGATATGGACATGGTGTATTAAAAAATAGTCATGTTTTACTTTCGTGCTCTCTACTAGCTATAACGCCCCCAAATTCTGGTACTTGAAACCCGAACTCGGTGCTTTACGATACCATTTCTATGAGCGAAAATAATACTAATACTAATAATAATAACAATAATATAAATACCAAACTTAATTTACATACATCAGAGTCTAATCCCAAGTACGCAACCTTTACTACATTCATTACAATACATGATAATAATAAATATCATTGTCTTAATAAAGTCATACTATTACATAAGATAACATAAGATTATTTTGTTTGCTTTCCTTTTCCTTTGTTCTGGCCTGAACAATTCGGTTGATCACGCTTAGCTGAAAACATTTAAATTTAAAGCAAGAATGAGCATTTGATTGCCCAGCAAGTAATAACAACAATAAATATAAGCTTAAAGGATTAAATGTTTTCTGTGAATAACACTTCTACAACGAGTCAACAGTTGTGAAGTAAGTTGAACCAATAATAACAACATAACAATTCTATATCAAATTTTTGATACTACGTACTGACTATAACTGGAGATTAGTCGACAGACTATGAACATTATTTTTAATTTTCGCTAAGGTTTAGCAGAACTTCATCCGCAAACCGTCATAACTTACGGGCGCGAGGGTGATCATCCCAATGTGCCCTGTATTTATCAATACTACATGCAAAAACAATATTATCGTTCACTCTATCCACCTTAGGTGCACAAAAGTTTTTCCATGTTCGGGATGTTCAGACTTAGTTAGGAATCCGAATCAAAACAATCTGGTTGGATACAATAAAGTTCTATCATGATCAACGATATTTCTAAATTTGTGTGTAGCTGGGTCAAATAGCTTAGACAACTTTTAATTAATGTATACATATCAGAAATCAATAGGTATGTATCAACATGTGGTTAAATACAATGATTATCAAAGTGAGGACACTTGTATAGCCATATTTAGAAATCAACGAACATAATAAATATCTGAATTATACAATAATACTATATTGATAAACAATGATCAGATAATTTAAGAACTTGTATGAATACGAATGTTTGGATACATAATCGATAACAATAGAGTTAATAATCTAACACAATGATAATATAATTCCGAAACTTTCTTACTCACGTTCATTGCATAAAGTAAATGCAAAGGTAGGATACTTGCACAATGTAAAGGATAGTTCAGATACTTGCTGAAGTTGCTGCTTACAATAACACAACTTAGTTTTATCTTTTATACTGAAACCTATCATTAATAAGATCATTCGTTCGATTAGAATAATATATCATATCACATAGTATTGCTATTTGCAGTCAACACATAACTTAATCACATTGTCGCATAAGTTTAACAGACATTGATTCACAAACAAACACCTATCTAGTCAAATTATATAAGTCCAGATCAATTTCTGAAACATTTCGTAGTATCGACGGCTTTATCGGGTAATTATCGAGTTTAAAACTCTGTTCCATAGCTTAATAAATGTAAATATCAGTCATTTTATTTTTACATGACTTATAACAATTTTTAATTAATTATTATAATTTATCATAAATTTTCAAACATTGGAATCATTATAAAATAATTTAAATATTAAATAATTCTATTATCATTAATATTTAATCAATATTAAATTATTAATGAAACCATTGTCAAAATATTAAAGTTATTTATAATAACTCAAAATATTTTTAAAACATTTTATTACCCTTAAATGATTTTTAAAAAAATTAAAATTATTTTTAAATAATTACTATTAATATTTAAATATTAATATATTATTCACCAAAATATTAAAAGTCATTTATTATTACTTAAAATATTTTTAAATCATTTATATCCTTTTTAAATTATTTTTAATTCAATAAAACCATTTTAAACTGCTTTTATTTAATATAATTATTAAATAAAACTAATATCATTAATATTAAATTATTAATGACATTTACCTTTAAATATCAAAAGTTATATTTTAAAACTTAAAATATTTTAAAACTATTTATTTTCATTTAAAATGATTTTTATAATATTAAAATCATTTTTAATTAATTTATTTAATATAATTACTAAATAAATCTAATATCATTAATATTAAATAATTAATAAAACTTATCTTAAAATATTAAAAGTTATGTTTTATAACTTAAAATATTATTAATTACCTTATTATTATTTAAAATAATTTTAATATAATAAAATTATTTCTAATTAATTTATTTAATATATTCATTAAATAATTTAAATATCAATAATATTCAAATAAATATTAATATTTATGAAAATATATTAAATTATTAAAAGTTAATTTTTATAACTTAAAATAATTTTTAAAACTATTTTTGTAATTTTAAGAATTTATTTACTATTTTAAATGATTTTCTAGAAATTAAATTAATTAAAACTAAAAAGTCCGTCGCTAAAGCCTTTGGCAACAATAAGTTGTCTTAGGTGTTCTTGAGAAACCCAGACCTTCAAAGTCAGTTATTGAGTTAACTTGTTTGACCATGATTAATTTCAAACCTATGATGTTTCTAGTGTTCTAGAAGCTTTGATCTTGTAAAATCGATGTAGTACTACAAGAATCAACAATAAACCGGGTCAAACAACATCACAATAATAAGTTATATGCCCGCAAAACTAGATGTCAGAAGTGTTCATCATGTTTCTGGGCTGCCCAAAAAATCTAGTCATGGCCGGTCAACGCTTTTCATGGCCTTATATTATGAAATCTGTTCATGGTAAAGGTGTTCTAGACGCCGGGCTGTGTAAAATAACTATCATGGTACATGAATCAATCACGTATCAGGTTTAAAAATCATCGACTAAAAGATCTAGGCCTCAGAAAATCGTGTCAGAGGCTGTTCTTCATTTCTGGGTTTTCCAAAAATGAAGAACAGAACGAGGGTGCTACTTTGGATCCTTATATCTCGCGTTCTGAGTTTACTTTATGTGATCTATTGGTTCCAGGTTGTAGACAACATGTACTACTACAAATCTAGTATATAAAACACATATAACAACAACAGATCAAGTAGATCTAAGCCGGTCAAAGGCTGTTAGAGATCATGGTCATAGGTTTTCTAGGTTGCCCAGAAAACCGGATTCGTGTTCACCTTACTTACTTTGACCAGTCACTACGTTAAATCCATTTGATGTTTAGGAGATTTTAAGGCATAAATATGAAGTCCATATAACATAATACAATTCTATTACAACAAAAAGAACACCACAACAAACAACTGAAAGATCCGAGGCTATGAACATGTTGTCAGGTTATTCTAGGCACATTCTGGGTTTTCCAGATTTTAGAAAGTCATGGTCGATCAACGACCTTTGATCATGATTATCTGACATTCTAAGTATGATCTAGTCCTGCTACAAGTTCTAGATTACATACCTCATAGCACACTACATGATCAAACCTTTCAACAACAAATTACATAAACATGATGAGATCTAGATGGTCTGACATTCATTGTCAGACATCAAAAACAAAATTTTCCAATTTTTGTAAAACATCAAATCCGAGCCTCTAGATGTTATGGATCTAACATGTAGCAACCCAGATCATCTATGTACACTATAAACAACATGTTTTAACATTAAATCACAACATCTAACATAGGGTTCAAGATCAGATTTTATTTAGGGTTCATACCTTACTATGAACAAATTCTTGATTCTATGCTTATGATATGTTAGAGGGGATGGTGGGGCTTGATTCTCAGAGGCCGATATACCTTATATTTTTTAGGAGGTTTGGGAGAGATAAAAGTTGTTTGAGAGTTAGGTAGCCAATTGAGCAATTTTAGTAACTTTCTCTCTTAATCTATATGTATATCTTGTATGCAATGAACTTGGATAGTAATGGCTGATGTGCTGGTGTTTCTTAGCCCCTAGCTTAGACTAGGTTGATGACTTGCCAAGATTTGGCAAGATTTGCTAGCAATAATTTCAAGAATGGGACAAAAAGGGTACTTTGGTCAATTATCTTCCAATTTTAATGGTATTCTTGTCCATGGTACTTGAATCTAGGGTTTAATCACTAGATTTTAAACCTTAAGATTTCCCAAATAATTTCTAGGGTTTGAAAAATTAAAATTGAAGTGTAATAAAATTTTAATTAAAACACATTAATTAAAATTAAAGTTTTTAATAGAAATTTAGGGTTTAAATAATTAGGGATCCTTAATATTATTAGGGTTCTCAAATTAACAATTCAATTTACTAAAATAATAATTAGGGTTTCTTATTAGCAAATTAGGGTTTTCAAATATTAATTAGGTTTTTCCTAATTAACAGAAATTCTATAATATGCAACATAATTCATATAACACAATTTCTGACCGATCTTAAACTCCAGTTTTGAGTTTCCAATTATGGTTTATGACAGTAATACTAGGGTTTTTCGTGATACACCATAATTGACTAACCATTATCAATTTACACATATATTGTATATATTTATAATATCAAAAAATAATATTATATTTAATATAATATTATTATTCGCATTCATTGATCAAAATCAGGAAATAAAGTTTAGATTCCATATCTGAATTATCTTTCATATATAACATTATTAATTAAGTTAAATATAATTAATTTAAATAATTTGAACTAAAATTCATATAATAAAATAGTAATTATAATAATTCCAATTATCATTTCATATATTATTTAAATAATACAAAATCACATTTTTCACGGAAAATAAATAATAAAACATTTCTACTATAAAATTAATTATTATAAGAATATAATTTATAATGATCAATAATTCTAAAATAAAATTATTTGAAATTATTCATGTAATAAATAAATTCTATTTATCACATATATATACACACATTACTTGGCATATATTCCCACTTTTAAAATAAATAAAAATTTATATGCAAATTTTTTTATTTATTTATGTAGAAAATATTGGGTTATTACACTAGCAATCCATATTAGTTAGTCAAGTTAAACAAGAGGTGTATAATCTGGATGAAGCATTAAGTGAAATTAGGGTCCCATATCTTTCCAATTTGAATATCTTCATTTGTTAATTAGTTATTTTGTGTTGATAATTATTTTAGTTTTTAATTCACCTGTTATTCGATCGTTTAAGCAACTAGAAATAGTTATAAAGTTGTTGCATGATAGATTAGGAATAATTACCTTTCTCTGTAGGAACGATACTTAACTTACTCTATATTACTTGTTGACCGTGTATACTTGCACGAGTGTGTCTGTTTTGTTAAACCTGAAACAAGCCAACATGAATTAAATTTCATATTGGTAATATTACTAGTTAAATAGTTTATTCATTTCATAGGTGGAATATTATAGTTACACATAATTACTTCTTTTCCTTATTAAACCGTTTCTCTTTCAATTCACTTAGTAAGTTTCTTTGGCCTTCATTATGCCACAGTAGGCAATTTCTCATAAGCTTTATATCAAGCTCTTCACCAATCTCAACACATTACTCTACTGTCGTAGCGTTCGACATT
Organism: Panax ginseng; assembly: GCA_020205605.1. Classification (NCBI taxonomy): domain Eukaryota; kingdom Viridiplantae; phylum Streptophyta; class Magnoliopsida; order Apiales; family Araliaceae; genus Panax; species Panax ginseng. The sequence continues at coordinate 67,060,845 of CM035127.1, forward strand.
TAACTCAATTAAATAGGATTTCTATAACCCACACCACAATAATATTTATTTATACTCAAATAAATCCCCGACTTTCATTAATTTATTCATCAATAATATTTGGAAATTCTCGGGTATTACATCCTCCCTCCCCTTATAAATATTTCGTCCTCGAAATTGGTACAAGGTTACACAAATAAATGGGATAGTCTCTCCTCATCTTATCCTCTAATAAACACGTGGCCTCCTCGGCATCGTGGTTTTGCCAAAGTATTTTTATAGAAGATATAATTTTATTTCTTAATATCTGCTCCTTCCTATCTAATATCTGCACAGGAATTTTTTCATACATCAAATTCTTCTCCACTTGAATGGGCTTGTAGGAAATCACATGTTTGTAGTCAGGCTTGTACGGACGCAACACGGATATGTGAAACACGTAATGGATGTGCTCCAACTCGGGTGGTAAGGCTACTAGATACGCCACCTCGCCAACTCACTTCAACACTTCGAATGGTCCTATGAATCTCGGACTCAAATTTTCCTTCTTACTGAATCCTATCTTTCCCTTCCAAGGAGATACTTTCAAACATACGTTACTTCTGACTTCAAATTCGTGGTCCTGACGATGCGAATCTTTGTTTTTTGTAAAACCCCAAAACCCTAATAAGACTCTCCGTTCTGAAAGTATTTTGTGTTAATATATACTCTATTTAACAAATTAGGTCAAATAAATTTTCATCCAAAAATTAACGTGCTTGACACGTCGTGCTTAAAAATTTTCTTCCAAAAATGAACTTTTTGGTATATATGTTTTAACAAGCTGCTTTGTCGTGCTTACACTGACAAAACGCTTTATCGTGCTTATTAGGATTTGTGTAAAATCTAAGTTAGGAACCCTAAATTACAAACCCTAACCCTAGATTATAAACTCTAACCCTAATTAGCTAGACTAAACCCTAATTAGGTTATCCTAACACCTAATCATGATTACTAAACTTCAATTAGGTACCAATAAACATCATTAAGAAACCCTAATCATAAAAACCAAAACCATAATCAAGATTAAAGAGGATTAGGGCATAATTAGCTCACAAGTAGGTTGAGAGTCATCAACACAAGTTTTAAAACATCACATGACCTACTTCTAAACTCCCAAGCAGCATCAGAGTCACAAATCAGATATTTTGGGAGGCAAGTAGGTAATTAAATGACCAAAAACCTAAGTTTGAAAATTATATAAAAGGCAACCTTAGTTCAGTGCAAACTCACAAAATTTATAAGCCTATAAACTCATATAACCTGCCTAAACAAGACTTGGTGATAGCAATAACAGATTCAATAGCCAGAAATTAAAATTAAGCAAGAAAATTTGCAAACCCTAATTGTAAGCTAGATCTTTGATGCTATGTTTAATTTGATTCTTAGATGTTTAGATATATATAATAACATGTTAGAAAATATTCTAAGTCGATAGAACATGTTTTCATAACATCTAGATGCATCAAATTAGTGTTTTAAGCAATTTGGAAATTTTGGAAAAATAGGTCTGACAGTCGAATGTCAGAGCCTGTAGATCCGTGTATGTTAATAATTAGTTCTGTTAATTATATGTTAGTTGTAGTATGACATGAGGCCTTTAATCTGGAAAGAAAATAGGTTCATTAGAACCATATATTGCAAGATATAGGTGGTCAAAAATGGTTGACTAATCACGAAGTTCTATTTTCTGGGTTACCTAGAAAACTCAAGAACAAGTTGAACCAGCTACTTTAACCAACCTTTTTAATCGCTTTCTATTTGATGCTATAATGACTAATTGTAATGAATTAATACCTTGACATACATACTACATATCTATGACACTCAAATGTTTAAACAGTTCATAGGATTACCAGAATTAATGGACAAAAGTCGTTGACCGAGCATGACTACATTTTTTGGGTTACCTAGAAAACTGATTAACATGAAGAACAGCCTTTGGCTTTACTTTGACCAACATAGATCGATACCTTAGAATCATACTTTGTAAGACCCCAAATTTAATAAATAAATTTTTAATTCCTTGAAATATTTTTTTTGAATATTAAGTTGTGGATTTGATATAATGTTATAGTTGTGGGTAATATTTATAAATTTTGCAAAGTATGCAAGTTATCATAAAATATTCGATTGGTCGGAGAATATTCATTTTATCAGGGAATATTCGTACGACAACACAATACATTGGTGGACCCCACAACATAATTACTGTCGGAGTTTGTAAATGACAGAAATATCTTTTTATAAAAATAACGGGGAAAGTTTTACCATTAGCTGCTGCAATACCCGATAATAAAAGTACTAAAAAGTGTGGTTGCATAGTAGCACAAAGTATTGATTATTGATGCTTAAGTGAAAAGTTACTCAGTTTTAATTCAAATATTGTCACAGTAATTGCTGCATAGTATCTCACGTTATTGATTCAATTATTGTCACAGTATTTTATATTATTAAATCAATAATTGAGACGAAAAATTTATTCATATTATTATTTGCATTATTGACGATGTCTAGAAAGTTCTGTCGAGGAAAGGGGTTTGGTTACCTAATCGCGCGTCAATAAGGAGAAATCTTTATCGGAAAGCCCTCTCTTTCCTGGGAATGATTTGGTTGTTAATATTACAAATTATATTATTGATGAATAATTGTTGTTTAAAAATGTGTTTTGTGAAGACAAGTGAGTTGAGATAAATAGATGGGATTTTTATGAAGTATTTGTTGTAAATTTTGCTTACCACGTACTTATTTTTCAAAATCGTCGGAGAAAGTTGGGGGGAATTTTGAAATCACGGGGGGAGTGTACCGTATTATTATTATATATAATTTATAATAAGTTTTGTTTTTTTATAAAAAGTAGAATATATTATATTTTATTATACATAGTGTTTGCATAGTAAAATCATATGAAATCAGCCGGTACGCCCGTGAATTCATCAAATTTTTACTGTGTAGTTCGCGATTAGGAAATTTAGGAAATCAACCCATTTAGGAAATTTATCAAAAATCAAGAATGGGAATGGAAGTTATACCTTTGTGACTCAACTCATCTACTCTATACTCACTCTAGCAAACTAATTCTCAGCAAATTGTAACAAGGAAGGATGATGTCCAATTTATAGAAGATTGATTATCTAGACAATGAGATTACCTCCCAAATCAAACCAAAGAATTTCAAGAATGCACAAGGGTTGGGAGAGTTGGTGAGAGTTGGTAATCTCAATCATGAATCCCACTCCCCATCCATTAATTACTCTATGTTTGATGAATTTGAGATGAAGCTAGGCTAGGCTTGCTAGCATTTCACGTGGGAAGCAAAGAATGGACTCTTATTATGGGACAAGGAGCAAGACTCAACATTTTGCATAAGAAATGAAGTGCTACAATTGGTTTATACCACATATACACATAATATAAACTTTGGTTATCAAATAGGTGTACACAATTCATTTCATATAACATAGGTTATAATGATTTAAAAGGCATACAATGTATTTCCCAATTACAAGATATCTAGTAATGCACATACATATAATAATATTATTATGCAACTCACATGAATGCAAATAACTCTTACTATATAGTCCATATATATAATATATAGACATATTAATGTATTACCTTGTACTATATAATATATATAGTTAACTACCATATAATAAAGGTTTACTATATTGCACAAATTAATCAAGTGACATATAATCATTTTACAAATTATTAATCTCTTACACATTAATTATTATTTATTCATAATAATTATTAATTAACACATTATCAATTAATTACTTATAAATGCAATTAATCAATACATTCAACTCTTGCTACTATATTCAAATAACTTGAATATTTAATTATTAATAATCTTATCAATTCCTTGATATTAAAATCTTAGGGTTAGTCCACTAATTTAAATAAACTATTAGTGACTCCCTTTAATCCTCTCGTAAATTCAAATAACCACTTAAGGTTTAAATATACTCGCAAAACTAGCTCATTAAAATTAAATCACTGGTTGTCAAGGTGTATACTTAGAGCAAAAGGAATGAAACCAAAGTTCGCTTTTTGTTGGATACCAGGGAAGTACTTACAGCTGGGCCTTCTTGCACTTCAAACCCTCCTTTCTTTTATTCCTAAATGTGGGTGCTAACCTGATTCCCCATGCTATATGCGACGACAATGCAATTCTCCGTAGAGTGAGTTCTTTGATCGAATGCCCGCCTTTAGTGGGATTTCCAGTAGTAGGTTTTAGGTTGGGGTTCTAATAGTAGCATACTTGCTTTGTCACCTTCCTCTTACGCTTTACTATCTAGGGGCTTTGAAGTCGATGTCTTTACTTATGTCATTAGCAAGGTGTAAGCGACTCTGCTTTTTCGCTTCTATTGGATCGATCGACTTACTACTTTCATTCAAGACCCTCTTTTCTGCCCGAGCTCTTGGAATTTGAATAAGTTCGGCAGCGGATCACTAAATCTTGGTGATCTTCTCTATCTAATGAATGGGGAGTCTACTTTAAAATCGTCCGCCCTGCACCCAACACATCCCTCCCCCTTATAAAAATTCCATCCTCGGAATTGCAAAAATAAGGTTACTCAAATAAAAACGGATAATTCGCTCTCATTTTCTCTTCTAGCTCCCACGTAGCTTCTTCTACTGCGTGATTCCTCCAAAGAATCTTAACAGAATGGATAATCTTATTCCTCAGCTTCTGTTCCTTCCTATCTAGTATCTGGACAGGAACTTCCTCGTACAATAAGTCTTTCTCGACTTGAATTGGTTCGTAGGAGATAACTTTCTTGTAGTCCGGTTTATATGGTCGTAATACTGACACATGAAACATGTTGTGAATGTGCTCAAGTTCAGGAGGTAACGCTACCTCATATGCCACTTCACCGACTCACCTCAAAATCTCGAACGGTCCTATGAACCTAGGGCTCAACTTGCCCTTCTTCCCAAAACAAATCTTCCCTTTCCAGGGAGATACTTTCAGAAAAGCATAGCTTCCTACTTCAAAATCTCTCTTGTTGTGATGCAAGTCCGCATACTTCTTCTGGCGATCTTGAGCTGCTACTAATCGTGCTCTTATCACCTTGATGATTTCTACCGTCTGCATTTCCTCCCATACAGTGCTTCGTACGGCGGCATTCCAATACTGGCGTGATGACTATTGTTATACGCGAACTCTACTAATGGAAGGTGATCCTCCCAACTACCCTCGAAGTCCATCACACATGCTCGGAGCATGTCTTCAAGTGTCTGAATCATTCTCTCACTCTGCCCATCGGTCTACGGATGATACGCGATACTCATTCGTAGTTGTGTCCTCATTCTTTCTTGAAGACTCTTCTAGAAGTTTGACGTGAATCACGGCTCTCTATCTGATACAATAGATAACGGCACCCCATGCCTCGAGATAATTTCCTTGACATACAATTTGGGTAATTAGTCCAAACTATACTTAATCTTAATTAGCAAAAAGTGAGCTGACTTAGTAAGACGATCTACAATTACCCTTATGGCGTCGTGCCCTTTGTGCGTTGCGGGAAGTCCCCCCTGATGTGCTCCCATTTCCATTCTAGAATTTCTAATGGTTGTAATAACCCTCTTGGTCGTTGTTGCTCTGCCTTGACCCTCTGACAAGTTAGGCATCTACTTACGCATTCTGCAACTTCTCTCTTCATGTTTGGCCACCAAAAGTGGTGATGCAAATCTTAGTACATCCTCGTGCTTCTTGGGTGTATCGAGTATCTCATACTGTGCGTTTCTTGCAAAATCTCTTCTCTCAGTTCTGGTACTAATGGTACCCAAATTCGTCCTTCAAATCCTAGCAGTCCAGTGCTATCAATCTTAAATTTCAATTCATCACCTTCAGTCAATCGCTTCTTAATGTTATTGCAATCTTCATCTTTTTCTTGTGCTTCTTTAACCTTATCTAATAAAGTCGGACTCGCTGTCACTGTAAATAATTGTTCGTTCGCCTCAATCGGATACTTAATCTCCAAGTCCAGTCGTTCGAAATCTTTCACCAATTCCTCTTGAATAGCTAACTTCAATAACTTCTCTCTGCCTTTTCTGCTCAAGGCATCCGCCACTACATTTGCTTTGCCTGGATGATGCAGAATCTCACAATCATAATCTTTGATCAATCCTAACCATCGGCGTTGCCTCATGTTTAACTCTTTCTGCGTGAAGATATACTTCAGACTCTTGTGGTCTTTATATATCTCACACTTCTCGCCATACAAATAATGCCTCCAAATCTTCAAGGCAAAAACTACGACTGCTAACTCCAGATCATGAGTCGGATATCCCTTCTCATAATCTTTTAGCTGACGTGAAGCGTATGCAATGACCCTACCGTGTTGCATCAGTACACAGCCAAGTCCCTTGTGTGACACATCACTATACACTACAAACCCTCCCGTATTGTCTGGTAAGGCCAACACAGGTACTTGACTAAGCCTCTTCTTCAATTCTAGGAAACGTTCTTCACACTTCTCCGTCCAATTGAACTTAACTGTCTTTCTGGTAAGATTGGTCAATGGTGATGCCAATTTCAAAAAATCCTGAATAAATCTTCGATAGTATCCCGCCAATCCTAAGAAACTCCTGATTTCTATTGGCGTCTTCGGCTGCTCCCAATTGATAACCGCTTCTACCTTCGCTGGATCCACCGAAACACCGTTCTTGTCGATAACGTGCCCTAAAAATTGCACTCTCTGCAACCAAAACTCACACTTGGAGAATTTTGCATACAGCTTCTCCCTCCTTAATGTTTCCAACACCATCCGAAGATGCTCGGCGTGTTCTTCATCCGTCTCTGAATATACTAGAATGTCATTGATGAATAAGACAACAAACTTATCAAAATACTTCTTGAACACTCTGTTCATCAAATCCATAAATGCTACTGGCGCGTTCGTCAGTCCAAATGACATTACTAGAAACTCAAAGTGTCCATACCGAGTTCTGAATGCCGTCTTTGGAATATCCTCTGGCCTCACTTTCAATTGGTGATAACCGGTTCTCAAGTCAATCTTTGAAAAGTACTTTGCCCCCTTTAATTGATCAAATAAATCGTCTAGCGCCCTAAGGTCTTAATGGTCTGGGAGTCGTTGGTCGAAAGCTCGTTAAGGTAGCATTGAAAAGCCTAAGGGAACAAAACATTGCATAGCTATGTGTATATAAACCAAAAGAAAAAAAGAGAAAAAAAAATGGGAAATAAGAGCAAAAAGCCCCTTAAATGAAAAATAAAGCATAAGTATCCCATGTTGACCCTCGATATTGGTAATTATTTGATTTTAGTTGGATCTAGCTTGTTTTTTGATTTCTTAAGTTTATATTATATGATGCCTTCGAAGAGACTTGTTATGTGTTAAATTTGATTTTATATCAGTTAGCATGGATGTTGAGCACACACACACTATACCCGTAATAACAGTTTAAGACTTGATGATTGACTAGGAAATTGTTGATTGGTTTTGATATGAAGTATTGTCGTGTTTGCTTGACTTCTCTAAGGCCGAGTGAATAGATTTGATTCTATCAATACTGCTGGATTCGTAGGCATATAGATTAGTTGCATTTCATTGCATTGCATTGCATTATGTTGTGTTGTTTGGGGATAAACAACTGTTTAAGTTTGGGGATATTTGATAAGTAGGTTTTATACCTACTTATCCGGTATCTGTTACTTGAATTAGTTTCTTATATTCATGTTTCTTAGTTACTTTTCATGCATTTTGTGTTCATTTTGTAGGTTATATTTTTGGGACCAGTGTGAGCGACTATTGGTAAGGAAAAGCAAGGAAAATGTAAAGAAAAGCAATCCGGACATCGTTTGGGCTTTCATGGTTATTTCATGTTCTTGGTTTAGAATTTGGATTATATTATAGAGCTTCTTCTTAGCTTTCTGGAACATCTTGAATCATTCCAATCGGAGTTCAGATGCAAGAGTTATGATCTTTGTACCAACGGACGTCGAACGCCACTATTTTGGGTGGCCATTTGCATAGCAGTCACTTCCAGCCCAATTTCAACCGTCATCCGTTCGTTATTTCTCAATTCTCACATAATGAAAGTTGTAGAGCTCATCGATAGCTTAAATTTGACAGGTGGAAGACCCCGTAACTCTTCTTCGACCAAAAGTTATGGCCGTTTTAGCAGAGGACACTGTGGCAAAAAATGGACCCACGTCGGGGCGGGATTTTCCTTAACAAAACCCACGCCGGCCGACATACCAACCTAGAAAAGCAGTGGGGACCCGTCGTGGGTATGGGGTATCTTGTGAAAAAGCCATTTTTTTGCCCGAATTTGAGTTGGAGAAGGATTGTTTCGATCTGATTGACTCAAGGACTTCCAAGAGGACTTAAAGACAGATAAAGAGACTTATAAAAGGGGGAGAATCACAAGGATTGGGGGAGATTAGAGAGAAGGAGGATTCCATTAGATTAGATTAGAGTAAATTAGATCAAAACACTATTTCTAATGAGTTTTGGAGATTGAAGCAACTTGGAGACCATTGAAGATTCAAAGTAGGAGCAAGGAGGGAGCTTCAAATCTACAGACAATAGATTCTATCTTCTCATCTTCTTCTCTTTGTCTTTTATTGTTTATTCAAGTGTGGATTCTTAGTTTTAATTCAATGAACTAATTCTTTATTTGAGATTACAATGGATCTTATTGTGTAGTTTATTTTAATATGCTTCGCTATCAATTATTATGTTCTATTGTGAGGATTGTCTATTGTGATTTGCACATAATTGCTTAATTGCCTAGCTAAAAATTACCGTGATAATCTATATGAACTGGAGAGATGAAGTATAGATTTAGATCTGATCATGATGGCATGTGTTTGTGATTTCTGCATAGATGGAATTCATGATTCGTGTTTAGGATAGAGATATGCCTTTATGCCATATGTAATCTTATAGAGAACTTGTGCTTTAAATCCTTTTTAATTGTAATTCACATAGAGATATAGTGGATTAGTTAATTAGGGTGTCTTGCTTAATTCTATCATCTGTGGATTTAAGCGAGTATGGGTATTATGCATCGAGAGGTGGTTTTATCTGCTTTAGTGTTCTTGATTAACAATTCATGATAGAGAATAATTGATGAGAAGTGTGTTAACTTAAATAAAGAAATAAGTGAAGTTGTGACCTTAAATCTCCATAAGCTTAATTTAACTAGTGCTAATTAGAATTAGTTTACTTATAAATTGAAATTCATTCGTTTAAATAAGATTGAGTTGGTTACAAGTTAGTACTTGGTGATTTTTATTAAATAATTCTCTGTGGGAACGATACTCAACTTATCACTTTATTACTTGTTGACCACGTATACTTGCGTGTTGTGCGTAATTAGATTTTACCCAACAGGATGGCAGTCAAGGCTAATTGTAGATGTTTCTGCAGGAGGAGCCTTATGGGCTAAAAGTTATGAAGAAGCTTATAATCTTATAGAGACTATGGGAGCAAATGATTTTCAAAATCCTACGGCCAGGATGCCACAGCCTAAAGTTACGAGATTGTTAGAGGTAGATGCTATCACACAGTTGTCAGCTCAGATGGCATCTATGGCAAAGAAGATTGATTCGTTGGCAGAAAGTAAAGTGAAGACAATTGCTTTTGTGTGTGAGATATATACGGGGTCACATTCAACTGATCAGTGTGCTATGAGTTCAGAATTTGTACAATATGTGAGAAACTATCAAAAAATCCGAATCAATTTTAGAATTCCTATAACCCCAACAACCACAACCATCCAATTTTTGGCTGGACAAACAACAATAGTTTCAACCACAACATCAGTTTCAGTCACAATCATCTCATCAACAGTTTACACCAAAAACCACCCTACCCTCCAGGATTTCAACAACAACAACAACATCATCCACCACATGTACCTCAATAAGAGAAGAAGTCATAAATAAAGGAGATGATGCTCAAGTACATGGCGAATAACGAGGTAATGATCAAGAGCCAAGCAGTGGCTATAGATAATTTGGAGACGCGGATGGGTTAAATGGCTAGTATGCTCAACAACAGACCACAAGGGACCTTGCCAAGTACAACAGAAGCAAATCCAAAAAGGGAGGGTAAAGAACAATTTCAGGCCATTACCTTAAGATCAGGGAAGTAGACTGCAGGATTGCAGGATGGCGCGCCCGTGCCACTTTTGCAAAGGGAAGATGCGCGACCACGCGATGAAGAGAATGGTTCTGATAAAGGTTTGTGTAAAGAAGGTTCTGAACAAGAGGAAGTGGAGAAGATGAGTAAAGAGTCACATGAGAAACCAGTGAATAGACCATCACTTGTTCATCCCCCTGTTCCATATCCATAGAGATTACAGAAGAAAAGGGAAGACAAGCAGTTTAACAAGTTTTTGGAGATGTTTAAGAAGCTACAGATAAATATACCCTTCGCTGAGGCATTGGAATAGATGCCAAGTTATACAAAGGTTATGAAGGGGATCTTGTCAAGGAAGAAGAGACTAGAAGACTTTGAGATAGTAGCCTTGACTGAAGAATGTAGTGAAGTGCTTCAACGCAAGTTACCTCTGAAGCTAAAGGATCCAGGCAGCTTTACAATACATTGTTCAACCGGGAAGATGTGTTTCAGCAAATGCTTGTGTGATTTAGGGGTAAGCATCAACTTGATGCCTCTATCAGTGTTTAATCAGTTGGGATTGCCGGCTCCAATACCGATAAACATTTCATTATAGCTTGCTGACAGGTCTATTAATTATCCATGGGGTATTGTGGAAGATGTGTTGGTAAAGGTGGATAAATTTATCTTCCCAGCTGATTTTATGATATTGGATTATGAAGAAGACATAAGTATACCTATCATCCTTGGGAGGCCATTCCTGGCCACAGGAAGAACTTTGATAGATGTTTAGAAAGGTGAATTGACAATGAGGGTTCAGGATCAAGAAGTCACCTTCAACGCATTCAAGTCAATGAAATTCCCTACAGACGAGGAGAAATGTTTTAGGATTGATATGGTGGACAAGATGTTGAATGATGAAGTAGGGAATTTGGTGGAAAATAAACCTTTAAAGAGTGCTATTTTGGGAAATTCTGAGATAGAAGCTGATGAGATTACTGAGTTTGTTCAAATTCTTGACACAACACCACAGTTCAGAAGATTCAAGACTCCTATCGAGCCACTTAAGATTGCTGAGGAGACATCAGTTAAACTTAAGCCATCTCTTGAGATGCCTCCAGAACTTGAGTTGAAACCTCTTCCAGACCACTTGAGGTATGCATTTTTAAATGATAATTCAAAATTACCTGTTATTATTTCTTCTACACTAACATTTTGCCAGGAAGAAAAGTTTCTAAGAGTTCTAAGAGAGTTCAAATTAGCCATTGGATGGACCATAATAGATATTAAAGGGATAAGTCCATCGTTCTGTACGCACAAGATCTTACTAGAAGATGATAGTAAAACTTCAGTGGAGCAACAGTGGAGACTTAATCCAATTATGAAGGAAGTGGTCAAGAAGGAAGTTCTGAAATAGCTAGATGCAAGAATAATATATCCGATCTCAGACAGCTGGTGGGTGAGCCCGATACAGTGTGTGCCGAAGAAAAGGGGAATGACCGTAGTCTCCAATGAGAATAATGAATTGATACTGATGAGGATAGTAATGGGGTGGAGAGTCTGCATGGACTCTTGCAGACTTAATAAAGATACAAGGAAAGATCACTTCCCACTACCGTTTATTAATCAGATGTTGGACAAACTAGTAGGTCATGAGTATTATTTCCTTTTGGATGGGTACTCGGGTTATAATCAGATTGTGATAGCTCCACAAGACCAGGAAAAGATAACTTTCACATGTCCATATGGTACATTCGCTTTCAAAAGGATGTCTTTCGGGTTGAGCACTGCCCCAGCCACATTTTAGAGATGTATGATTGCAATCTTTTCGGATATGGTGGAGCACAATATGGAAGTGTTTATGGATGACTTCTCAGTATTTGGAGATTCGTTTGATTTGTGTTTAGAGAATCTAGTGATGGTATTAAAGAGATGTGCTGATACAAATTTGGTTTTGAATTGGGAAAAGAGCCATTTTAGGGTGCAAGAGGGAATCATTTTGGGCCACAAAGTTTCGAAGAAAGGATTAGAGGTGGAAAGGGCGACGCTAGAGACCATTGAAAATTTGCCTCCACTAACTTCTGTTAAAGGTGTGCGCAGTTTTTTAGGGCATGCATGCTTCTATAGGAGGTTTATTAAAGCCACTTTGCAGTTTATTGGAGAAGGATGCACAGTTTAAGCTCGATAAAGAATATATGTCTGCATTTGAGCATTTGAAGAGAAAGTTATCTACAACACCATTGATCACATTACCAGACTAGGACCTACCATTTGAATTGATGTGTGATGCAAGTGCCTTTTTTGTGGGGGCTTTTTTGGGCCAGCGAAGGGATAAGATCTTTCATATGATTTACTATGTGAGCAAGACCCTTACTTATGCTCAAGTTTATTATACCACCACAGAGAAGGAACTTTTGGCAGTTGTGTATGCTTTTGACAAGGTTCATACGTATTTGATTGGGACTAGGGTGATAGTGTACAAATATCATGCAGCAATTCAGTATTTAGTGGCAAAGAAAGATGCAAAGCCTCGTCTAATCAGGTGGATACTTCTTTTGCAAGAATTTGATTTGGAGATCAAGGACAGGAAAGGTACTGAGAATCAAGTGGCGAACCACTTATCTAGACTGGAAATTCCAGGAAGGGATATAAATGACAAGGTTGTGATTAATGAGTCCTTCCTAGATGAGCAATTATTTGTGGTAAAAGGGGAAGTTCCATGGTTCGCAGACTATGCTAAGTACTTGGTGAGCAAGATAATCCCTTCGGACTTGATTGGACATCAAAAGAAGAAGTTCCTATATGATGTAAAGTGGTTTATATGGGATAAACCATACTTGTTTAAGCAATGTACCGATCAGATGATAAGAAGATGTATCCCATATAGCGAGACAGAGGGTATTTTGCAGGATTGCCACGTGTCATTGTATGGAGGTCATTACGGTGGTGAAAGGATAGCGGCTAGAGTTTTGCAAGCAGGATTCTACTGGCCGACAATTTTTAAAGATGCATACAGTTTCGTTCAGAAGTGTGATAGATGTCAGAGAGTCGGGAACATATCAAAGAGAAACGAAATGCCTTTGAACACAATCCTTGAGGTAGAAATTTTTGATGTTTGGGAGATAAACTTCATGGGTCCTTTCATTTCTTCATATGGGAACCTGTATATCTTGTTAGTAGTCGACTATATTTCTAAGTGGGTGGAAGTGGCAGCTATTCCAACTAAAGATGCCAAGGTAGTTCTAAGATTTTTACAAAGGAGCATTTTCACAAGGTTTGGGACTCCAAGGGCCATTATTAGTGATGAGGGTAGCCATTTCTATAATCGTCAGTTCACGGCTCTGTTGGTTAAGTATGGGGTGAATCATCGCATTGCTACAGCTTATCATCGCCAGACTAATGGTCAAGTAGAGGTGTCAAATCATGAAGTGAAGAGAATTCTTGAAAAGATCATGAATCCCACAAGGAAGGACTGGTCGTTGAAGCTAGACGAAGCAGTATGGGCTTATAGAACCGCTTATAAGACACCATTAGTGTGAAGCCCCCAAAATATGTCCAATCCACCCAACCTATTCTCAGTCGCCAAATAAATGGTACAGAAAATAACTACAACTTCAATATTACAATTGTCATGCAAAAGACGACAACACATATACTGTGAGTTTAAATATAAATATTGTCATCTAGACAATATCCACACTCAAATAAGTCCTCTTTATAATTATTGATACACTATTTTACAAAATAGTGAGGACTACTAAAACAACTGTCTTGAACAATCACTCCATACCCCGACTAGTTCCTGCTATATTCTCGTCTCCTGAGAAGAAAAATAGAACAAAAAGGAAAAGGGTGAGCTCAACTACCCTAGTAAAGAATATTATGACGAAGATAATGAACACCAAATTATCGTTAGCCTTTAACAAATCAGATAAAATATAATGGACAACAAGTTTTAGATCAATATTCGCAGCGGAATTAACAATTCATTAGAAGAGTTTAGTAGAGAATGAAATCTACTATCATCTATGAATTTATAAGTCCATCATCAATATTTTATCCTGGCAACATCAATCAATATACATCTTGAATCAAATATTCATCTTTATACTACGGGCCGAAGATATTCATTTGTATCACCAGTTGGTCATGTTCATCTCAACACATGTCCATCTTTGCACTACGGGCCAAAGATATTCGTCAGGTAATCATTCATCTTTGCACTACAGGCCAAAGATATTCATTTGATAATCATTCATCTTTGCACTACAGGCCAAAGATATTCATTTGATAATCATTCATCTTTGCACTACAGGCCAAAGATATTCAGTTATATCACAATTTAGGACCGAGGATGATGAAAAATATGTCAAAGAAAATGAATCCATTGATATAAAAGATCAAAGATTAGGGATTCGTTCTTCGGTTTATCCAAGTTTAAAAATACTCCATAATAATCAATTGTGGAGAAAAATTCAAAAATGAAGATCAAAACATGGATACAATCAAAGATAGTAACCATAATAGACAACTTGGACAAAGAAAAGAAAATTTATTTTTTTTGTGAATAGTGTCGTATTCATGAAGAGTGACGTATATGTGAATATTAACCTCGACACAAAAAGGTAGAAATTCCACAAGAAAAATCATACTTAGTGAATAGTACTCGTGAATAGTATTGTATTCATGAATAGTGCCATATACATGAATAGTGTAGTATACGTGAATAGTAACCTCGATATGAAAAGGTAAAAATTTCATAATAAAATTCATACCAATATTTTCGGTATAATGATATTAAAAGAATAACATCATTTACGAAGAAAATAACATCCCTTACCTCAAAAGAACAGTAATTCAGACCAAAAATATCGGATGTAATGCTGAAGGAAACTTGCACTGAATAGAAACTCTCAAAGTATCTAAATACTCACAAGAATATGCTAGATAATATAGAGAAAGAATTTCAGATTCTGGTGTAATTTTCAATTCTAACCTAAGCACCTATGTAGACACTCGAAATTTTTTCTGCACAACCGTTACTAACATTATAGGAGGGCAGAATCGTCTTTCGGAGATAACCCTGAAAAATAGTTCACATCCGTTCCGGATACTACCGGAAGATCATTTCAACCCAGTCCACACACTGGGAACATCATTTCCAACCTCGGACCACACACCGACAGTCTCATTCTCAACCCCGGAACATACACTGGAAGGATCATTTCCAACCTCGAAGATAACCCCGAGTTTCGTCCTTGGAGATAACCCCAAGGAATGCTGTTGCAGTTCCGACGATAACTCCGGAAATGCTTGTTTCAAATACATGCTATCAGCTTCAATATCAGACCTCCTGCCGAGGCACTCATCTCTCAAACCCGGAGCTAACACCGGGCAGATAGGCACCCATAAGATGACCTTGCGACATTCAAACACTTACAGCAGTCCAATCTCAGATGTAACCCTGAGCAACGTCTGCTTTCAACTCAAACCGGCAATAATACCCGGCGAAGAGATAAACATCATCTTGCCACATCAACACATACGCGTCGTTTTGACACTTCAATATATACATACATACAACTATGTCCTTCAAGAACCAGGATATCCAATCCCAAGTGACTGTTACGTGTCACAGTACACCGGATAGAATTTGAAGCTTGAAGACCGTGGGCATGATCCCCTCTTCCTGACTTCGTACAACCTCTAATCCATGTCATTGCGTAACTCTCGACACAAGCGGTTCAAAGAAGGTCACATATACCTCGTTCGGATGCTCGGATTGAAGTTTTGCAAGTTTAAGCGGACATTACAGTGCACGAGTGCACGTACTTTGAGACGACGGGACCCGCGAAGCCCGGTCCAACCACGACCAGCCGCAGGTGTAACCGCAGCTACCGCAGGTACACCTGTAGCCATCAGTCTATAAATATAGACCTTGAGTCAGCCATTTTGCAAGGCAAAAGAGAGAGAAAAGGCGAGGAAGCCTTGTCTACTTTACTCTGCACACACCCATATTGAGTGTTTTCCTCATTTTAAACATCTGCTAGCTCACATATAGCTATACTTTCATCCGGCGGGAGCTGAGTATTTATCCATATAGAGTTATAGAAGTCTACATTGGCAGCCCACTGTAAGCCTTCTTACATTCTATAAAGCTTTCTTCTCATAATAGTACACGCTGTTATACACATTGAGAGTCGTGTGTGTGTGTTTGCCCGGACTTCGGTCCGTGGTTTTCATTTTTATCTGTATATATATACTTATATATATATGTATATATGTTTACATGGACTAACATTATCGAGTTATGCCTCGATTGAGCCTAGACTTCGGTCTGGAGCATTTATTGGCTTATATATATATATTTATATATATATAAACTGTTGTCAGACTCTGTCTGATGATCCTGGATTTTACATCCGGACCATTTAATTGCTTATATATATATAAACTGTGGTCAAACTCTGTCTGATGAGCCTGGATTTTACATCCGGTGCGTTTAATTGCTTATATATATACTTATATATATAACTGTTGTCGAACATATCTGATGAGCCTGGATTTTATATCCGGTGCATTTACTGCTTATATATATATATATATATATATTTACATTTCGTCTTGCCTGGAGTTTACTTCGTGGCAGTTGATAGCTTTTACAGCTTTATTTACATTCAAGTCCCGCCTGGAGTTTAGTCTGTGGTGGTTGATAGCATTTATTTCTTTATTTACATTTCTGATCCCCCATGGAGTTGCTTCATGGTGGCTGATCATGCACACATATATATAAATATTTACCGCTTTTATATATATATATAACTGCTTACCGCTTTCCATACAAATTGCAGTATCATGTGAGCCTAGGAATCATGTGATCCCAGATTCAGTCTACAGAATCTAGATTCGGTTCCCATAATGAACTTTTTCCAGCTGTAAGCAACTTGTACATTATTTACGATTATCGAAATTCCCTGGATGGTCATCATGCCCATAAGGAGTTCGACACTGCTGTATATTATTTTCTAGAAGATGCCTCGCATCTCGAAAATAAAAGCAAACAAGCCGAACATTTAACAATAAAATGGAAGGATGAAAATATCTCAATTCCTATTGAGCACAGGGTTTGAAAAAACCTCTTTTTATAAAACTTCATTGCTATATACTGGTTAAAACTGAATTTTTCTATAAATTCAAACCCGGTGTATATCGGTGCGAATGAGGCCTCGCACTACTTTCAAATAATTGCACATTGATCCATACACACGCACACACACATTCATATAACAGTTTCTTTGAGAAGTGGCGGTCACCGTGGCAACACGGATGTCGGGGGGTTCCTAACACCTTCCCTCCGCATAACCAAGCCCCCGAACCCTAAATGAATCTCAGTTTCACAGACCCGTTTAGCAGTGTCACATCACAGGGTCAATGTGCAAACCTTTTCGGTTGTGTTGGTGCAACCAGTTAAATACACCAACTGGCGACTCTTAAAGTGAAATCGTTGACATTATACATGTCAGACCTTTTTCACTTGTTTTTTCAAACAAATCTCACATTAACATGAGAACACCAAATAACAAGTAACAAAAAGGGACACTAAAAAATCCCGACGTCGATAGGTGGCGACTCTGCTGGGGACTCCAGTAAGAGGGCTTATGCCGCTATTACAAGCTTTTCAAAATTGTTATATGCTTGTGTGAATGTTGCATTTACATTTATGATGAATGTGTACGAATGCATCTTACTTACTGCACTGCTAAATATCTATCTGTGATATTAGTGCTTCGCACATGTCATCATTTTGTATAAACGGTGAGACACGTTGTATGTGAATGTATGTTGTGTGGTTGCTCCATCAGGAGGCTATCTTGTCGATGTTTGATCACTGGAATCGTAGGAAGAATAATTCCAACGGGGATCAGGAAAGGCACCACCCAAATTCTCTCCAGTTAAAAGATTGAATTAACTTCCCGTCGAGTAAATTGCGATGATCTGGGAACCTTCATGCCAAAAAGCCGCGAGAGTAACCCTAAGATAGGTCAACCTCTAATAAACTAAACACGGAGGAAAGTCTCTTCATACTTTCCATTTTCAATTACTTGTAAAAGCATTTACTTGTAATTTTATTCCATGTTCATCCATATGTAATGGAAAATATGAAGAATATCTGTGCATGCATGACATGTTACCAATTAACAACCAGTTTTGCAGGATAAAATTCCTAAAATGAACATGTTATGATAACATTCACATTACCCTAAGAACAAACTACATAAGTCTTTTGTAAGGAAGTAATTGGTCCTGTTACCCGCTCAAAATCCAAAAAGGCCACGAGCCTACAGCCAATCATGTCTTCTTCTGACCAGTCTAATCCTATTTCCGGAGAAGAATTTGACGGATTTAGTAAACAAATCATAGACTTTGCTATTCTTCTCAAAGAATTTCACCAGTCCAGTCAGGGTACGACGATACCTATACATACAGAATCCTCTACACAAGGAGGAGTTCAAGGTCTGGAAAAAATAATTCCAGAACATCAATTGGATACGACCAATAAAGACCCTGAAAACACCCATCTCAAAGGAGATCCAGACACCGGTGATATCAGGAAAAAAGTCCTTCAAATGGAGGAAACTATCCGTGTTCTCAAAGAGATTGGAACACATGGCAGTGTTTCATATACAGACCTTTACATATTTCCTGGCGTTCATTATCCAAAGAAATTTAAAACCCCTGATTTTGAAAAATATGACGGATTAGGGTATCCTTATACCCATTTAAAGGTATTCATTGGAGAACTTAGATCTTATGCGGAAAATCAAAAGCTCAGAATGCAGCTGTTTCAGAAAAGTCTGACTGGAGAAGCCCGTTCATGGTATACCAGATTAGACAACTCAAAGATCCATAGTTGGGAAGAGCTGGCTCACGCATTCCTCACTCAATACAATTTTCAATCTCAGATGGCTCCTGATCGGTACCAAATTACCAAGGTCAAGAAATAGTCTAATGAGTAATTTAGAGAGTATGCTCAAAGGTGGAGGCGCCTTGCTACTCAAGTTATTCCTTCCATGACAGAATTAGAAATTGTCATGACTTTCATAGATGTACAGGAAGCTCCTTTCTATGAAAGAGTTCAAGCTGGTATTGGAAAACCATTCTCTAAAATGATCAAGCATGGAGAGATGGCTAAGATGGGATTGAAGTCTGGTAAAATTCAAGACCTAGCTGCTCTTAAAGCTGTTGCTGAGCACATCCAGTCCAGATCCTATGGAAACAACCCCCGAAAGGTCCATAAAAAGGAAGAGGAGGATGTTTCCTTGATACTACAAGGACAAAAAGCCAATCAAAGCATGCCTATACAGAGGAGAAACTACTCCCCTTTTCAAGCACAGTCTTCAAACCCTCCATTGCCCAAAAGTGGAGAAGCAAAGCGACCTCGGACGTTCACACCCTTAGGGCACTCGCTCGAGAATATTCTTGCTCTTCTGACTACTCAGAAGAAAAATACACGTCTTCTTCCACCAGCCAACCCTAATGGGAAGGGTTTTAATGCTACTCAGAAGTGTGATTATCATGCTGGAGCACCAGGACATGATACTCAAGATTGTTAGGCCTTGAAACATAAGATACAAGATTTAATAGATAATGGTGAGATCGTAGTCACCAAACAAGATCAACCTCATGTGCTAGACAACCCTCTTCCTCAACACAAAGAAGAAGAGGTCAACATGATTAGTTGGAGCACTAGGCAAAGTTCCAGTTTTAATGACGAGCCATCTCAGACCATCAAAGACGGTGTGGACATATAGGATTATGCAAAGTTCCAGTTTACCATGGAACGAAAGATGAATGTTCTTTGCAAATAAATTGAGCAATTGGCTGAATTAGTGACTCATCAACATCAAGTCACACGCCAATTAATTAGAAATGAGCATGCCTATCTCCTTTCATTTGTTATGAATGCTCCACCATCACCTTCAGAAAGTGAAGCTATGGAGGATAAGGTTACGAAGAGAGCAAATGCTAAAGCCCGTCGGGATTTTGCCAATCAAAGGGAATTTACCTATCTCAGCCAATCTATGGAGGAGATATTGCAAATGCTGATCAACGAAGGAAGAATTACCTTCCTTCTACCTCCAATCAATCCCCGCTCTGGATGGTTCAATTCTGATGAAATGTGTCAATATCATTCATACTCTCGCGGTCACAACACAACAGAATGCTGGGCACTCCACATCTCATTCAGAATCTTATTGATAGCGGTGTCCTGCAAATCGTAGATGATTACACTGTGCAACTCAAAGTGGGAATACATGTCCTACCAAATGGAAGGAATCAATAGTAGTTATATCCGAAGTGGATGATGAGACTGTCAAAGTATTTCCCATACAACCAATTAAACTCAAAGGAGCTGACAATCCTTTGAAAGTGGCCGCATCTGAGCCAATTCCTTTACCCTTCAGACCACAACATCCTGTTGTCAGCTTGCACAAAGTTCCATGGAATTATGGAGAAGCTGAAGGATCTACGTCTCATACTACTACTATAGTGTCGAAGCATAATCCACTGTATCTTCCTTAACGGGTTATGATGCCTACTTGCAAAGCAAAAGGGAAGATTCCCATGGAGAATATTGAAAAATTCCTCCGCACTATGGGCCACAATGAAGCCAACGTGGTTTTAAGCTTACGACAAGCTCCACACCAGATATCTATACTGGATTTGGTTTTCTCTTTCAAAAATCATCGGAAGATCTTATTGCAGGTTTTGGAAGAAGCCTATCTGCCAAAATCAGTGGATGTGGAAAAATTTCAACATATGGTTGATCACATTTTCAACAACAATGTGATATCCTTCACTGATGACGACATACCGCCCGAGGGGACCGATCATTTCAAGCCATTGCACATTGTAAATTTGTCTTCTGGGTACATACTAGCTGGAGTTTTGATAGATGGAGGCTCATCTCTGAATATCTATCCTTATGCCACCTTGTTGAAGATGAATGTCAATCTCAAGCGGATCCAAAGAAGCCACACGGTTATCAGAGATTTTGATGGATCCCGGCGAAATGCCGTCAGAATGATTAAATTGCCAGTTAAGATTAGCCCAAATACATTCAATGTATCCTTCCACGTCCTAAAGATAGATTCAGGATACAACTTGCTATTGGGGAGACCATGGATACATATGGCTGGAGCCGTTCCCTCCACACTACATCAACAGCTCAAATACATTATCAATAACAGTCTAGTCACTGTTAATATTGAGCCGGAGTATCCTGAACAAGGAGATCTTCCAATCATTAGTTTCAACTCTGAAGTTGAGACGGCCAGTTTTCATTCCTTGGAAGTGAGTAACACTCAATATCAACTTATTGAAGCACCACTTCTCGTACCCAAGATTTCTGCCGAGGTTATGTCGGCTACTTAAGAAATGATGTCATTGGGTTATCAGCCTGGACAAGGGCTTGGTAAAGATAAGAAGGGTATTAACCACCCTATTCAAACGTTCAGTCAAATTGGGACAGCCGGGCTAGGCTATTCTGCCAGTTCCAGTCATAGGAAACCGCATAAACACAGGCCAATTCCTCAAGCTTCCACCATACGACGATGTTTTCAATCCGCACCTCATGAGCTGATACAGTCTCTAGTTAAGGTGCCAGCACATGTTATGACTATGTTGTTTCCCAAGCCAGTACCCTTCAAAGCAAAAGAGGTGCTGATTCCTGATCCCGAAGTGGAAGAAAAGGAATGAAAACGTAAACATGACATTGCCTTGATGATGACAGGCATACGCGTCATTGTTCATGATGAACATACAAATAGATACACCCCGGACGATGATTGCCCAGATGGCATGGTTATCATTCGGGAGAAGGAGGACAATGACGATCCTTCCATTACTGCAGTCCATCAGGACTTTTCCCTCGACAATTGGAGCAGCACTCCATGCATTGGTCGACGAGGGTAAAATGGGCAAAAAATTCCTCTGCCCTGTAGATAACTTTAATTGCTTACTTTTCTTTACAGTACTAGTAGTTGTTTTATCAAGTACATGCTAACACTTTAGTATGATCGAACAGTTGCATATATTAAGTGAAAGCATACTTTGTTTCAGGACTCTGAATTTCGATGTGCCTGTACTTGCTGGTGATCTGCCTTCTCTCCACAAGGGCTGTAACTTTGATGCAAAGTTGGACTCAAACTTGATGGACATTCAAGAGGACATTGAGACACCTCAAGAGATTAAGGAATGGGTCGCAGACAAGCCTAAACCCAACCTTAACCAAACCACTCCTTTCAATCTTGGAACCTTAGAAAACTCTAAGCTAATCTTGGTTCAGACCTCACTCCAAACCAGCAGAATGACATGGTTGCACTATTAACCAAATTCCAGGATGTGTTTGCATGGTCTCATGAAGACATGGTGGGTTTGTCCACTGACATTGTTCTTCATCGCCTTCCCATTAAAGAGGGATTCAAGCCAGTTAGGCAAAATCTGAGGCGATTGAAACTTGAGTGGAGTTTAAAGGTCAAAGAAGAAATTATGAAACAATTTCAAGCTGGCATTATCATGGTGTCTAAATATCCGGAGTGGATATCCAACATTATTCCTGTGCCTAAACCTAGAGGAAAGGTGCGAGTTTGTGTGGGTTACCGGGATTTGAACAAAGCTTTCCTTAAAGATAGCTTTCCCGTACCCTTTATCCACATTCTCATTGACAATACTGCTTAGTAAGACATGTACTCCTTTGCAGATTGCTTCGCGGGGTACCATCAGATTATGCTCGCTGAGGAAGACCGTGAGAAAACTACTTTCATCATGCCTTAGGGAACCTTTTGCTACAGACTGTTGTCATTCGGCCTCATCAATGTCGGGGTAACCTACCAGCGAGCTATGATGGCTCTTTTCCATGATTTAATGCATAAGGAGATAGAGATCTACGTGGATGACATCATTGTCAAATCTCAAGAAGTTATTCAATAGGTTGCGTAAGTACAACTTGAAGTTGAATCCAGCCAAATGCGCCTTTGGTGTCAAATCAGGAAAGTTGCTAGGTTTCCTAGTCAGCCACAAAGGGATTGAACTGTATCCTACCAAAATCCAGGCCATCAAGGAAATGCCTATTCCTCAGATAGAGAAGGAAATACGAGGATTTTTGGGAAGAATCAACTTCATTAGCAGGTTCATTTCTCAACTCACAAAGAACTTTGTGAGCCCATCTCTTCAGTCATTAAGGAAGAACTCCTCCATGAAATGGAACGATGAGTGTTAGAAAGCTTTCCTTACAATTAAAGAACAGCTAATTAACGCTCCTATTTTGGTACCACCCAGGGATGATGTTCCCCTATTCATGTACCTGTCCATTAATGACAATTCTATGGGATACATGCTAGGGCAAAAAGACGATAGAGGCCAAGAACGAGCTATCTATTACCTCAACAAAAGATTTAGCACCAGTGAACACAAGTACACTCTGATTGAGAAGACTTGTTGTGCTTTAGCATGGGCTTCCATGAGATTACAACATTATCTCCATTGTCACACAACCCATCTCATATCCCGCGTGGATCCTCTCAAGTATGTGTTCAGTAAGCCCATACTGAATTGTCGGCTGTTTAGATGGCATTTGATCCTGCAACAATTTGACATCGTATACGTGATGCAAAAGTTTGTCGAAGGTCAAGGAATTGCGGATCAACTGGCCACCGCACCTGCAGGGGACTACAAACCCTTGGAAACATACTTCCCCGATGAATGGGTAATGACAATACAATAACAACATCAGTACGATACATGCCGTACATGGAAAATGTATTTTGATGGAGATGTTAACACAAAAGGCTCTGGAGCTGGAGCAGTTCTAATATGCGGTACGGGGGAGCAGTATTCCGTCGCTGTCAAATTGTAGTTTATCAGCACCAACAACACAGCTGAGTATGAAGGCTGTATCATGGGGCTAAAACTTGCCCGTTCAATGGGCATCAGGCGGTTAACTATCTTTGGGGATTTCAAATTGGTAATCAAACAATCCACGGGAATCTATTGAACAAAAGAATTACATTTACTGCCTTACCATCGACAAGTTTTACAGATGGCTTTGGATTTCAAATAAATCACTTTTCTACACATTCCTCATAATAGGAATGATTTTGCGAATGCATTAGCAACGTTGGCCTCCTTGGTTCACATACCTGACAAGGAAAACATGCCAAGCATCACATTTGCTATGCACAAGGCCCAAGCTTATGGGAACTACGTTGGAGAAGTATCGGATGAGCTACCTCCCATCCACCACCCTTGGTATCAACATATCAAGGAATATCTACGAGATGGATCTACACCCGCTAAGGCGAGCCTAACTGAGAAGAGGCGGATCCATCGAATTGCTATGAAATTTTACCTGAGCGGAGATGCACTCTACAAGAGAGATACAAGATTAGGTCTCCTCAGATGTCTAGACAAAGACCAAGCTCAGAGGTTTATGGATGAGATCCATGGTGGAGTATGTGGCCAACACATGAGCGGACCCTTACTTGTCAAGAAAATTCTCAGAACAGGACATTATTGGCTTACACTCAAAGCTGACTGTGATGATCACGTCAAGAGGTGCTATCAATGCCAAATTCATGGGAATGCTATCCACTCCCCTTTGAGGGAGCTCCACAATAGGAGTTCACCCTGGCCCTTCTCAATGTGGGGAATGGACGTGATCGGTCCCATCGAGACCAAAGCCAATAATGGTCATCGATTCATATTCACCATGATCGACTACTTCACCAAATGGGTAGAGGCAGCTTCCTTCCCCAGGGTTACCAAAGAAGTTATCATTTCTTTCATCAGAAACAATGTAGTCTATCGATATGGACAACCAGAGGTCATTATGTTAGACAATGCTAAAAACCTCAATAACAAAATGATGGAGGAGTTATGCAGTAAACTCCACATCAAACACCTTAACTTCGTCATCTATCGTCCAAAGATGAATGGTGCTATTGAAGAGGCTAATAAAAATATCAAGAAGATCATGCAGAAAGTGTCCGCCAATCACAAAGGATGGCCTAACCTCTTGCCTCTGACTTTATTAGCCTATAGAACTTCCATGCGAACTTCCACTGGGGCAACCCCCTACTCATTAGCCTATGGGATGGAAGCAGTGCTCCCTATAGAGGTGGAAATGGAATCCCTCAGAGTATTGATGGATTCAGAGTATTGGTGGCATAATGCTCATCAATGTAAGCATTCATGTCGGCAAGACTGACAGTCATCGAGATCTCACTGAAGTACAATCTGCGATGGCCACAACCCTAGCAGATAAGGCGGCATCCCGCTCCACTATCAATGCATCCCTTGTGGCGACCCCAAATCCGGGTACTTGCAACCCGAACTCGGTTCTCCACGATACCATTTCTTTAAGCTGAATAATACTAAATAATAATACATTCGAACTTAATTTACATACATCAAAGTTTACTTCCCAGTGCGTGACCTTCAAATACATTCCTTACAATACGACAATAGATTCCATTGTCTTACTAACTATAACCATTAACTCATAATATAAACTCATTCGAACAACTTTTCTTTTCCTTTGTTCGTGCCTGAGCCTTCAGGTTGCTCATACATAACTGAAAACATTTAATTTAAGCAAGGATGAGCATTTGAGTGCCCAACAAGTAATAGAAATTATATATATAAGCTGAAAGAATATAAGTATTCTCTTTACATAACACTTCTACAACGAATTAAAAGTTGTGAAGTAATCTGATCTTGATAAAAATTCACATAACAACTCTCTTCCAAATTATTTAAATTTGGCTCGCTCTACCCATGAATAGGGTTTAAGAAACATACTATGAACATTGTTTTCATTTTCGAAAAGGTTTAGCGAGAAATTCATCCATAATCGCTTCTAGCTTACTTGAATGCGGAGGGTGATCGACCAGATTGTACCTGTGATTGATCAATACTACATAACTTGAACGAAATTCATCGCTCACTCATTCACCTTAGGCGCAAAAAATCTTCCCATATAGGGATGTTCATACATGCACGGTTCCAAACCCAAGGTTTTTAATCTTGCTTAACAATAATATGTAATTCAACATATATGTATACGGGTAATTGACAAAAGTGTATCAACATGTGAATAAATGCCATGAATATCCAAGTGGGGACACTTGTATAACCATTTAGAAATCAACTTAACGTAATATATATCCGAGAGTTAACATGTTGATAATCAAAGCGTACATAATCTGTATATGAATAGAATAATTCTGAAACTTCTTACTCATGTCCATTGCATAAAGGAAATGCAAAGGTAAGATACTTGCCTGGATTCCCGATTACAAATCTCAACTTAGGTTTTATCTCTTTATCACAACCTATCAATAATCAGATCATTCGTTCGATTAGAACAATATATCATAACACATAGTACTGTCTATTACAGTCAGCACATAGTCTAATCACGTCATCACATAATCGCAGTGATCATACTTTTAGTTCATATTCTGTATTTGAAATACTTTTAGCTCAAATCTTCAAATTCGTACACTTTGATGTTATGGGTCTGTGTTTTTACAACCCAGAACATTAATAGACTCCTTATTACACAACTTTAAACAATCAATTGCATCAATTAACATCGATTCGAAGGATTTCTAGAATTTAGGGTTTCCTACCTTTTCAAGCTTGATTTCTGATTTTTTTGGCTTTGATTATGAGCTTATGGGCAAGACAATTTCGGAGGTTTGGGGTTGAGAGAAAATAGCTAAGTGTTTGTGAGCAATTTTAGTGTAAATGTGCATTCCCTCTCTCTTTAATCCATATAAATAATGTATGAAATGATTGTAATAGTTGATTGATGGTAATACTACAGTCCATAGGTGATTTCTAGATTGAATGGCCGGATTTGTGGAGATTTGGGAGCAATAATGCTCAATAATTAATCAATAATGCACTAAATGGACAAAAGGGCATTTTAGTCATTTCCACACTAATAATTGGTTTCTTCCTTTAATAATGCACAAGGGTAGAATAAACTTCTCATGTCTACCATGAAGGGCATTATAGACATTACCCATAACCATTAGGGTTTATCACTTTAGATTTTAAAATTCCATAAATAATATAACTAATAATACACTAAAAGGGTATTTTGGTAATTTCACATATAATTTCATGGGCATTTTTGTACATAGCAATTAAATGTAGTATTTAATCACTAGATGGTAATTCTTATCATTTACCAATTACTTTCTATCTTTGGTAAATTAAAACACTTGTACATTAACATCGTAATTAAACCCGATAATTTTAAATTATGGTTTTTGATTGAAAAATTAGGGTTTTCTAATTAAGGTTTCTTAACGCCATCAATTAGGGTTTCTAATTGACCATTAGGGTTCTCTAATTATCTGTGTATGTTCTAACACAGTCATTACGATTTCTAACTTCAACCGATTAGGGTTGTAATAATTAGGGTTTGTCCTAATTATCGACATCTTATACACAGTAACCTTCATATATACATCCTCTACTACTCACCATATCTCATAAATGAGTTTAATAATTAGGGTTTCACAGCACAGTACTGTGCTATGACCTAATTGACCGTCATTACTTAATATTATCTGTCCGCACATACACAATACATAATTATTGTACTGTAAAAATCATTATAACAATAATATAATATTATTATTCTCATCTCTTGATCACAATCCCAATTCAGGGTTTGGATCTCATATCTAACTTATTCTTCGTACACAACATCGATAATCAAGTTAAAACAATTAACTTAAATATTCTGAACAATTCATATAATAAAATATTTATTATATAAATCTAATTATCACTTCATATATTATTTCCAATCATGATTTCGTGGAAATAATTAATAAAACATTTTTGCTTGCAGAAATTAATTACCATAACAATATAATTTGTGGTAATTGATTATTCCAAAATTATTTCTAATTTTTAAAGAAATAATTATATTCGTATTTATCGTTCACTTATTCTCGTCATTAAATAAAAAAAAATTATACGCAAATTTTCTTATTTATTTTATTTAGGAAATCTCGGGTTATTACATTCACCCTCCTTATAAAGGATTCCGTCCCTAATCACTGCTTTAAAAACTCATATGCAGAAGGGTACATAGCATATAATCATTGTACGTAGATCTCAATCATACTTGATCGAACTGATCTTTAATTATTCTTCATAACGCTTGTCTATCTGATAAACAGAAATTTGATTTCTAAAAGAACTCAAATTCCTTCCTCAAAATTTCTTTAATAAAGTAATCTACTATATGTATATATACAGGAAAATCATATAAGACACATAAGTTATTCAAATAGCACCTGGAGTTCTGTTTCCAGCTGCCACCGTATCCTGGACCGTTATGTTGTAGACCCTCGCAGTTGGGTTGTTTGTTGAAATTGGTTTCGTTGTCGCCTATATCTTGCTGTCATTTCTCGTATTCGCATTCCTTATCTCACTTCTCCTTCTTGAATAATCTTTCACCTTATACTCCATTGATTCACAAATAAAACATTCGCTATACATTCTTGAATTGGGACAATTAGAAGAAATATGTCTCTTCTGCCCACAAACTTTCTCTTTATCTCATTTCCCTTTTATCGTATAAGTGATAAAAGTTATCTTTTGCCCTTTCCATTATCCTAACTATCATAAACGCTTCTACTGAGTCACTTAATCCTCTATACCCTAGCAATAAGATTGCCTTAAAGTCTTTGGCGTTCGACGTTCGATTATCTGGTTGATCTTCCGTGGCTGGTTTTCGTTTTCGTCTCGGTGACATAATCGTAAATTATTCTTCATTTCCTTACATTCTAAGCCTCATCGTATATGTTCGACATATAACACAAAATTTTCTACTCAAATAATCATGTATTCCAAAATATTAAATTTTGAAACTTGGTTTACTATATTAACCAATATTCAGATAAATGTCTGCTATCTTTATAACAACTTAATTCATTAACCCAACATAGACTCATATTCATAGCACTTAACATACCATAACACATATTGCTTTAAACATCAGCTATCCCTTTGTGACAACGAAAGTCGGGATTTAAAATCTTGACCAACATAAAGTTGAAATATTTCATTACTTATCACACATATTACATAACTCATACTAATTATTTACCAAGCCTTTCTTCTCGGACATTCATTCGCTCAATGTCCTTCCATTCCACAATTAAAACATCCACCTTTCTTATAGTTGGGGTAACGAGGAGAGGTATGTCCCTCACAGCCGCAAATATAACATATCTTCTTCCCTTTCTTCTTAACAGGTTTTCCTAAGTCAGGATCTTCTATCTTTCTTTTTCTCTTACCTCTCGGAGCTGCACATGATGTGTTGCTTGAGGCTCCCATCTGATCAATTTGGATCTTAAGCTTATCTTGCTCTTCCATTGTTTCTTTGAATGCCTGACGTAACAACTTTTCTATCTCCCACAACCTTTCCAGGGAAGAAACCTTGTTCTCCAGATCCTGCACCTCCGTTGATGCTTGAGCAGCTTCAACTTTAGTGTCTGAATCACTATTTGTCAAATCCACCATTTCTGGATCTGATGCTACGTTTTCCACGATAGCCACCTCGTCCGACTTGGGTTCCCTGTGAGCCTCTATTTCAGCTGTTGGCCTCGATATTAGCTCGGGGGTATGGATCTGATCCTTCTCATTCCACATATCTTTTCCACCAGACATCTACATACATAAGTTACCCTGATTAGCATATAGTATATATACACAGCAATCAAGAGTTTTATATACGTTGTCTCTTATTTTGTTTGACGATAAATTTATTCAATTCTCATCAACGCCTATCTCTCTCTGCCGAAAGGCAGCTCCATCCACTCTGCATCGAATCGCATAAAGGCGATGTCTAAAGCCTGCTCCAAGGTATATATCTTGGTGTCTTTGGCTTCTACCTCAACCTTCAACTGTCCTATCTGTATCTCCCTCTGCTCCAACCTCTCTCATAGCTCGGTTAACTCCATCTGTGTTCGGTGAGCAGCGTCCTTGTACTTCTATTCCAAAAATGCGGAGATGCGATTACGTGCCTCACTTTGCTTCAAACTTTAACCTTTAAGTCGTGCGTTCCTAACTATCAAATATCTTATCATCTCACCGTTGTGTGTACTCCTCAAGAAGAGTCCATCGTCTCTTGGGTCAAGGAATTACTATTTTGACTTTCGTCATCCATCCTATGACCACAATCAACGAGACAACATCATTACTGAAATAAAATATATTCATCATTAAAATGAAGTAATATTTTATTTAGTACCACTAAAACTCGATGAATCTCTTCAACTCATCATATCCTATAACTTCTCACTAGAGTACTTCGTCTCCTGGTTCACTGAATATTTATCTTAACTTTCGTCCTCCATTCTACTAAGGTTATAACCTAGGTTTCGTATTCCTAACGTTTATAACGTCTGACTTTGATACCAACTTTGTGGCGACCCCAAATCCGGGTACTTGCAACCCGAACTCGGTTCTCCACGATACCATTTCTTTAAGCTGAATAATACTAAATAATAATACATTCGAACTTAATTTACATACATCAAAGTTTACTTCCCCAGGTACGTGACCTTCAAATACATTCCTTACAATACCTGACAATAGATTCCATTGTCTTACTAACTATAACCATTAACTCATAATATAAACTCATTCGAACAACTTTTCTTTTCCTTTGTTCGTGCCTGAGCCTTCAGGTTGCTCATACATAACTGAAAACATTTAATTTAAGCAAGGATGAGCATTTGAGTGCCCAACAAGTAATAGAAATTATATATATAAGCTGAAAGAATATAAGTATTCTCTTTACATAACACTTCTACAACGAATTAAAAGTTGTGAAGTAATCTGTACTGATAAAAAATTCACATAACAACTCTCTTCCAAATTATTTAAATTTGGCTCTGGCTCTACCCATGAATAGGGTTTAAGAAACATACTATGAACATTGTTTTTCATTTTCGAAAAGGTTTAGCAGAAATTCATCCATAGAATCGCTCTAGCTTACGAATGCACGAGGGGTGATCGACCATTGTACCTCATATTGATCAATACTACATAACTTGAACGAAATTCATCGCTCACTCATCTGTCATTTATGGCAAAAATCTTCCCATATAGGGATGTTCATACATGCCTGGTTCCAAACCCGAAGGTTTTTAATCTTGCTTAACAATAATATGTAATTCAACATATATGTATACGGGTAATTGACAAAAGTGTATCAACATGTGAATAAATGCCATGAATATCCAAGTGGGGACACTTGTATAACCATTTAGAAATCAACTTAACAGAATATATATCCGAGTTAACATGTTGATAATCAAAGCGTACATAATCTGTATATGAATAGAATAATTCTGAAACTTCTTACTCATGTCCATTGCATAAAGGAAATGCAAAGGTAAGATACTTGCCTGATTCGCTGATTACAAATCTCAACTTAGGTTTTATCTCTTTATCACAACCTATCAATAATCAGATCATTTGTTCGATTAGAACAATATATCATAACACATAGTACTGTCTATTACAGTCAGCACATAGTCTAATCACGTCATCACATAATCGCAGTGATCATACTTTTAGTTCATATTCTGTATTTGAAATATTTTTATACATTATTCAAATATCTCATCCATGTTTTTACAGTAGCCTTTTCTTTCTTTTATAAGGTCTGACATTTGCCAAAAAAATATTTTCTGGACACTTAGAATATTTTCTAGGTTTGAAGAACAGCCGGTCAATGCCGGTCAACCCACTTTGACCTTAAATAAGTTTTGATCCACAACAGATATAGACCTGATTCCTTTTGGAGGTTAAACACCACATAACAAGCTACACGTAACAACTTTTAAACAACAAATATCATGATCGAGAAAAGAGTTATAAGCCCTGACATTTGATGAAAAATCACAGAATTCAGTTTTCCAACTTGCTCAAATCTTCAAATTCGTGCACTTTGATGTTATGGGTCTGTGTTTTTACAACCCAGAATATTAATAGACTCCTTATTACACAACTTTAAACAATCAATTGCATCAATTAACATCGATTCGAAGGATTTCTAGAATTTAGGGTTTCCTACCTTTTCAAGCTTGATTTCTGATTTTTTTGGCCTTGATTATGAGCTTATGGGCAAGACAATTTCGGAGGTTTGGGGTTGAGAGAAAATAGCTAAGTGTTTGTGAGCAATTTTAGTGTAAATGTGCATTCCCTCTCTCTTTAATCCATATAAATAATGTATGAAATGATTATAATGGTTGATTGATGGTAATACTACAGTCCATAGGTGATTTCTAGATTGAATGGCCGGATTTGTGGAGATTTGGGAGCAATAATGCTCAATAATTAATCAATAATGCACTAAATGGACAAAAGGGCATTTTAGTCATTTCCACACTAATAATTGGTTTCTTCCTTTAATAATGCACAAGGGTAGTATAGACTTCTCATGTCTACCATGAAGGGCATTATAGACATTACCCATAACCATTAGGGTTTATCACTTTAGATTTTAAAATTCCATAAATAATATAACTAATTATACACTAAAAGGGTATTTTGGTAATTTCACATATAATTTCATGGGCATTTTTGTACATAGCAATTAAATGTAGTATTTAATCACTAGATGGTAATTCTTATCATTTACCAATTACTTTCTATCTTTGGTAAATTAAAACACTTGTACATTAACATCGTAATTAAACCCGATAATTTTAAATTATGGTTTTTGATTGAAAAATTAGGGTTTTCTAATTAGGGTTTCTTAACGCCATCAATTAGGGTTTCTAATTGACCATTAGGGTTCTCTAATTATCTGTGTATGTTCTAACACAGTCATTACGATCTCTAACTTCAACCGATTAGGGTTGTAATAATTAGGGTTTGTCCTAATTATCGACATCTTATACACAGTAACCTTCATATACATAGTCACTACTCAGTCATATCTCATAACTGAGTTTAATAATTAGGGTTTCACAAAGACAAGATCTTGTCTTTATGACCTAATTGAACGTCATTACTTAATATTATCTCTCGTCACATACACAGTACATAATTATTGTACTGTAAAAATCATTATAACAATAATATAATATTATTATTCTCATCTCTTGATCACAATCCCAATTCAGGGTTTGGATCTCATATCTAACTTATTCTTCGTACACAACATCGATAATCAAGTTAAAACAATTAACTTAAATATTCTGAACAATTCATATAATAAAATATTTATTATATAAATCTAATTATCACTTCATATATTATTTCCAATCATGATTTCGTGGAAATAATTAATAAAACATTTCTGCTTACAGAAATTAATTACCATAACAATATAATTTATGGTAATTGATTATTCCAAAATTATTTCTAATTTTTAAAGAAATAAATATATTCGTATTTATCATTCACTTATTCTCGTCATTAAATAAAAAAAAATTATACGCAAATTTTCTTATTTATTTTATTTAGGAAATCTCGGGTTATTACATCCCTGGCTGATCTAGCCTCATCCCTCTCTAAAAAAGCGGCGTCTCTCCCATCAAGAGCTGTCAACATCGCGGCCCTAGCCTGATCTCTCTCATAGGTCATCAGATGTAAGCTCTGCTCCAGATGCTGTGCCAAATACTGAGTAACAATGGCACTCGGGGTGGGAGAATCCATCACAAATGCTGGCAACCCAACAGTTAAGTCGTCGATGGGAATATCAGCCTCCTCTATAGGCTCTTCATCGTCAAAATCAACATCCTGCATTGTGGATACTACCACAGCCGATGCAGTCTCTATCTCCATCCATGCAGAATACTCTGTAGAACAACCTGGATGACTGACAGAAAACACAGCCAGCTCTCACTAATCCCAACAGGCATACAACCTGGATCTGTCCTCCGCTGATAAATGGTGTGAAGCGAAGCGTTGACTCACTGCCCCCTCATAAGAATGAAAATCCTGAAACTGGTCAAACTGACACATCACGGCCAGTGGGTGGTAAGTAATCATGCCCCTCAACCCAGCCAGAGGGAGGTAATCCATGCTCGGAGCATGAGTAATGAAGCTGTAGGGTGAGCTAAGCCCTGAACACGGCCATATAGCAAATGGGTCCTTAATCCCTGCCAGGAAAGCTTACCATGATGCAGCATCTGTACACTCCGCAAGTTGAAAGGAGTATGACATGTCTATATTATGGGTGAAACAAAACCCCTGCCGTCTAAGCGTACCAATCAGTCTCAAGTGTGATATAAACCACACATACAGCATGACCGAGCTACTTGTGAACACTCCTGTCGGATAAGTGCAGCAGTATTTAGCTGACCTCAGAGTCTCTGTGACAATCATCGGTATAATGGTACGACCCTCCCTGAGAGCTCTCACTGCCATAATGACGCCGATATCCAACTCATCCATATATCGTGGCATGAAGACGTATGACAATATGCACATCAGTAGTACATCTACTCTGGCCAAACGCCACTGGTCATTCGGTGTGGTGAAATCCCCGGAATGCCGTGCATAACTATCCTCAGAGCCAAATCTGTCAAACAGAAAATGCTGGGATATCTCGTGGCCGGATGTAATTTCATCCTCTACCACTTTACGTCTTAATCCGGTGAGGGTCATGAACTGTCTACTCATGTCTTCGATAGCCATATGCACACAAGGTATGTCCAATGGCAGCATCGACAACCGTGCATACTCCTCCAAAGTAGGAGTCAACTCCTGGATCCCAAATCAGAAAACATGCCTCTCCGATACCTAGTGCTCTAGCATACCCTCTACAAATCCTGTGGGAACCTGAAACATCAACAAGGCCATAGTATGCTGCAGCAAGTCATCTACGATCACCATGTCTGATGGTGATATACTATCATACCATGAGCGCATACCAGATACCACCAAAAATGGTGGGGTATGATCAATACGGCTAACTGTAGAAGAAGACATCTATACGGGCCATGTCATAAGACCATTCAGGGGTCAATGCTGAATATCTCTGGACATATATACATATGCATAACATAATAACATGCATGATACAATAGATGGCAATATGATATAGGGAATGAAAATGTACATACATTCCTAAGTATATCATTATCTAATACTGTACAACTAAAATACATGGAAATGGGGCGAAGCTACCCAACAACTCAATAGAGGCCTATCAAAAGATATAGGGAGAATGGGGCGAAGCTACCCAGTAGCTAACAGAGGCCTATCAAAAGAGATAATGAGAAATACATCGGAAAAAGTCAATGGTGTCAATGTCTACATCATCGTTACTATCCACCTGATTTAACTCCTCCTGAGTCACTTGATCTCTATCTATAGGGATGTCAAGCCTATACAAGGGAGGATCTGCACCGACAAAGCCATATGGGTCACCTGAGGGGCCAGCGCCAGAGCTGGAAGGATTAAAAGTATCTACCTTTGAAGGATCTCTGCCCAAATTCTGGATGAAGAAATGTGCCTGGTCCAACTGTTGGGTCAATCTATCAATCTGTGTCATATAAGTTAGATATCTGACACAGGCTAGCCAATCCATCATCATCACGGATCCTAGAACCATATCCCCCATAAACTATGTGGTGCGGGTCTGAGCTCCAATGGTACGAGAGGTCCACCAATGCTGGAATATCTCCTGAGTGCAAGGGCCCTCTGACAAAGAAAAATAGTTAATCCCCAACAATGGGATGTCAGTGACGGGTGACTGTGAAACAGGCCAGTAACGCTTGGCAGGAGGCAAGACCGACATACGAATCTCTCCTGTAGTGCTCTTGATAGCACGCTCTCCTAAGTAGAGCTCCCATCCTCCATCTGTGAAGAGAGGAATCCTGCGGGTGGAAATGATGTACTCAACTCCAGTCGGGTACCCATCCTCAAATCCAACTCCCAAATGCTCTCCAGAGTAGGGAACACATGTGATGACACCCGATGTCAACAACTCCAGCTGCAGGCGACAATGACTGAAACCGTCAGCAACAGGGACCTCCGCCAGTATGGAATGATGCCATCTTCGTCCTCGTGGATAGGTATATAAACCTAACATGCTCACAGAGACACAAACATGGAAGCCTCTCATTGGCCCAAAACTGCCAACACAAAGGCAAACACCTGCTATCAATCAACACTCTTAACTTGTACATGGGAAAAGATAAGAGAAACACTCACCAGCAGAAATGGATAGAATCCTAACCACGCCTCGGTCAAGCCATGCGATCATATGCGCATTCCCCTGAGGAAGTAGGCAAAGGTATAGGAACCCCAATCATAGTCTCCTACACGGTCTATATGTCGAGTGGCACTGATCAAAGCGAAGGACACCATAGAGGAATTATCTGCTATGAAGCAGCCCCTAATGATCATCAGGAACAATCGACGAAGAATGTGATCCCTGACTCTCACATCATCGGGGATGGGCTCACTCAACAGCTCGCTCATAGCATCTACGCTCAAAGGACCTGTACTAACGGTCCTACCTTTGAGTGCCTCCGCCAGAACTCCCAACAAGGATCTGAAGGCAGTAGGGGTAATATCCGCTATGCAAGGCACTGGATCCCCTCCAAACTCCATACATGTGAAAAACTGCCTATCCATAGGCGTCATCATCACCTCATAGTCCAACAAATGGAGTGATTGAGTCTGGTGAAACCACCGTTCAGACAATGTCCTGAGGTAACCCCAGGGACAACGACGGGGAAGAATGGAAAAGAATGCTCCAATCCCCAGCCATATACAATCGCTCTGTAGTCATCATGCAAGGCCTGATACATAGAGTGGATGCTAAACCAATTCCCTCGAGGCTCTGTGAAGTCGGGAACCTACATCAAATGCAGATCAACATCAGAATCCTTTACTCCTCATCAATAGGAAACAAGGAAGATTAAGATCTAACTTCATACCTCGTTTACTTGCAGGTATACTGAAGGATGCCGACTCAAGTCACCTAGAAGATCTGGGTTCACCACTTGAATACATGGAAACTCCCTACGGGGAACACGTACAGCAGGAGCAGGAACCTCGACTGGTACATCCTCCTCCTCGTCCTCGACATCTGGCACTTTAACCCGGATAAAATGAATCACTGCCTCCACCAAATGATGAGGCTGTCTGACAGACCGGCGTTGAGGCTCTTCAGAAGCCCTCCTCCGTACACCTGAAGTGGTCCTACGGGAACTACTCGGTTGATTCGGATCCATAATATCTGGACAACAAATCTCTAAATCACCTCAGAAATGGTGTGGTAAATTCTTACCTAGAGCTTTTCAAATTGCATCTTATGACTACATGCATGCATGCATTGTTTTAACATACATCTACTGTAGAGTTAAAAATGCATGACTACTCATTCCTAGATTTTGGGAAAACTTTTGCCATAGCCCCTTTGTAAATGGGACTATCCACATGCACATACGCATGACTAAGTGACCATTTAGTAGCACACCTATACACAGTCATATACATCCTATATGCATTTAATACATTGCAGGAAAAAAATCTGTAAGTGTAGTCTAATTACCAGGATTATTTTGCTTGTCTACCTTTACTCATTTGTCCTCAGATAGGATAAGAAATGACAGTAAAAGGTGCCAATTTGACTATTTCAAAAGTCAAATTTTTTCACATCATTATGTTCAGCATGGTTTAATACTAACATTTGCTATGTTGAATATTTTTTTATCAAGTTATATCAGCATGCATATTCACTACTATGTGTCTAAATGCATTTCATGTGATAAGTCATTTTCCAACGAATAGAAACTAGAAAAGAATACATGCATACATTACCAGTACAGTGAAGAATGCTTGTACGGTAGTAGAATATGCAGAAAGCTTTCAGATTTCCTTCGTCGTGCAGCTTGAAAATGACTTATGAAAGCAACCTTTGGGTTTTACATAGCCATGGTTGGCCGTAGGTCTACCTGCGGCTGCTGCAGGTGTACCTGCGGCACTCCTACATGGGTCCCACACCTCCGACTCGCTCCAGTTAGAGTTGCAAAGGAGGTCTCGCAAGCTGAAAAGGCCAAATCAGGAATAAAAGCGCTACGCGATTGAGCGGAATAGCCTAGAATCCTGGTTTTGCACGGGTTTGAATTGAACTCCCGTCATGTCATTGGTATTCTCCTGAATGCATGGTATACTATACCGATGAACTCAACTTTCACAAATCATGCTCGACAATACCCCACAAAGGTCCGATGTCGTCATTGCATGGTTACAACCCTAACCATCCCCGTCGGGGGTTACAACGCACAAAACCACAAAATGCTAAACATCGCGAGGGTTACAACGCCGAAGTTTTAATCATCCGCGTATCCTCGGCGGGGGTTACAATGCCAAAGTTTCAAACATCCATGTATCCCCGGCGGGGGTCACAATGCACATCTTTCAAACATCCACGTATCCCTGGTGGGGGTCACAACGCACATCTTTCAAGCATCCGCGTAACCCAGGCGGGGGTTACAACGCATTCAACCATTGATACACATATCAATGAAGGTCAAACAGCCTTGACATCATTTCAGCCGATGGTAAGTAAACCCATCGAAGCAATTCATCAACCTTTCCCCGGTGAGGGGTTACAACGCAATGCGACTATTGACACATACATTAATGAAGGTCAAGCAACCTTGACAATACACCCAACAGGGATCTATCCGGTGATACACACATCAACGAAGGCCAGGAAACCCTAACAACAGGCTGTTGGCAGTAACTCCAATAGGATGAGGGAATATGTTATACACATCCTCAAGCAGACGAAGCTTTATCCCCACAGATCTCTTACACACAAGAGGTACCTCTGTGGAGTATAAGCCAGTGTCTAGGATTCGAGACTTTGGTGATAGCCCCAACGTCAACATCCTTGAAGACTTGGATGACATGTCCAAGCCATCACTGATTGTCATCCCAGCAAGATTACCTGACAATCATGCATCATACATTTGCATCATGTTGCTGCACATAACATCATGTTTATTTCACTTGCATTTCAAGTGTCTAGGATTCTTTATCCTATCAATGCCTTGCATTGCATGAATATGATAGAGAGGGGCATCTGTAGACACTAGAAATTTTTTCTGCATAACTGTTACTAACATTACAGGAGGGCAGAATTGTCTTTCAGAGATAACCCTGTAAGACAGTTTGCATCCGTTCTAGATACTATCGAAAGATCATTTCAACCCGGTCCACACACTGGGAACATCATTTCCAACCCCGGACCACACACCGGGAGTCTCATTCTCAACCCCAGAACACACACCGGAAGGATCATTTCCAACCTCGGAGATAACCCCGAGTTTCGTCCTTGGTGATAACCCCAAGGAACGATGTTGTAGTTCCGGCGATAACTCCAGAAATGCTTGTTTCAAATACATGCTATCAACTTCAATCTCAGACCTCATGCCGAGGCACTCATCTCTCAAACCCAGAGCTAACACCGGGTAGATAGGCACCCAAAAGATGACCTTGCGACATTCAAACACTTGCGGCAGTCCAATCTCAAATGTAACCCTGAGCAACGTCTGCTTTCAACTCTAACCGACGATAACCCCGGCGAAGAGTCAAACGTCAACTTGCCACATTAACACCTGCGCGTCGTCTCGACACTTCAATACATACATACATATATACAACTATGTCCTTCAAGAACTAGGATATCCAATCCCAAGTGACTATTACGTGTGGCAGTACACCGGATATAATTTGAAGCTTGAAGACCATGGGCATGGTCCCCTCTTCCTGACTTCATACAACCTCTAATCCATGTCATTGCGTAACTCTCGACACAAGCGGTTCGAAGGTCACATATACCTCGTTCGAATGCTCGGATTGACGTTCTGCAAGTTCAAACGGACATTACAGTGCACAAGTGCATGTACT
Source organism: Panax ginseng (assembly GCA_020205605.1). Classification (NCBI taxonomy): domain Eukaryota; kingdom Viridiplantae; phylum Streptophyta; class Magnoliopsida; order Apiales; family Araliaceae; genus Panax; species Panax ginseng. The sequence continues at coordinate 67,100,954 of CM035127.1, forward strand.
TCGAGACAATGGGACCCGCAAAGCCCGGGCCCACCACGACCTACCGCAGGTGTAACCGCGGCTGCCGTAGGTACACCTGCAACCATCAGTCTATAAATATAGACCTTGGGTCAGCCATTTTGCAAGGGAGAAGAAAGAGAAAAAGCGAGGAAGCCCTGTCCACATTACTATGTACACACCCATATTGAGTGTTTTCCTCATTTTAAACATCTGCTAGCTCACATATAGCTATACTTTCATCCAGCGGGAGCTGAGTATTTATCCATATAGAGTCATAGAAGTATACATTGGCAGCCCACTATAAGCCTTCTTACATTCTATAAAGATTTCTTCTCATAATAATACACACTGTTATACACATTGAGAGTCGTGTGTGTGTGTTTTTGCCCTGACTTCGGTCCGTGGTTTTCATTTCTGTCTGTATATATATACTTATATATATATATATGTATATATGTTTATATGGACTAACATTATCGAGTTATGCCTCGATTGAGCCTAGACTTTGGTCTGGAGCGTTTATTGGCTTATATATATATTTATATATAAAAACTATTGTCAGACTTTGTCTGATGAGCCTGGATTTTACATCCGGAGCGTTTAATTGCTTATATATATATAAATACATTCAAGTCCCGCCTGAAGTTTAGTCTGTGGTGGTTGATAACATTTATTTCTTTATTTACATTTCTGATCCCCCATGGAGTTGCTTCGTGGTGGCTGATCATGCACACACACACACACACACATATATATATATTTACCTCTTTTATATATATATATATATATATATATATATATATATATATATATATATATATATATATTCGCTTTCGCTTTCCATACAAATTGCAGTATCGTGTGAGCCTAAGAATCACGTGATCACAGATTCAGTCTACTGAATCTAGATTCGGTTCGCATAATGGACTTTTTCCAGCTGTACTCAACTTGTACATTATTTACAGTGTCTGAATTCCCCTGCATGGCTATTATGCCCATAAGGAGTTCGACACTGCTGTATATTATTTTCTCGAAGATGCCTCGCATCTCAAAAATAAAAGCAAACAAGCCGAATATTTAACAATAAAATGGAAGTATGAAAAGGTCTCAATTCCTATTGAGCACAGGGTTTGAAAAAACCTCTTTTTATAAAACTTCATTTCTATATCCTGGTTAAAACTGAATTTTTCTATAAATTCAAACCCGGTGTATATAGGTGCGAACGAGGTCTCGCACTACTTTTAAATAATTGCACATTGATCCACACATACACACACACATTCATTCATATAACATTTTCTTTGAGAAGTGGCGGTCACTGTGGCAACACGGATTTCGGGGGGTGCCTAACACCTTCCCTCTGCATAACCAAGCCCTCGAACCCTAAATGAATCTTAGTTTCACAAACCCGTTTAGCAGTGTCACATCATTGGGTCAATGTGCAAACCTTTTCGGTTGCGTTGGTGCAACCAGTTAAATACACCAATTGGCGACTCTTAAAGTCAAATCGTCGACATTATACATGTCGGACTTTTTTCACTTATTTTTTCAAACAAATCTCACATTAACATGAGAACACCAAAGAACAAGTAACGAAAAGGGACACTAAAAAATCCCGACGTCGACAACCTATTTATAGGAAAATGTCAGAATGCCAAAGCAGACTAAATTAATAAAATAATATTTTTTCAAAACTTTTCTACGCACACCTCTTGGACCAAAATTCAGCCACCACTAGTGGGGCCCACCAAAATTCAGATTTTCCACTCCTACCAAAAGTGGGGTCCACCCATGTTTTTAATAAAAAAACATTTATTTCTGAAACTTCAATAATTCATAATAAATAGCCCTTTTATCATAAAAATATGAATTATATTACCATTCCATAAGAAATTAAATTCTCTACAGCTTTGTAGAAGAAAGTTTTTCCACATTCCAAATAGAAAATGTTTGAAATCCATATACGGATGGTTTTTAATACATTCTTTCCGACAAAATACTGATAAAACACGTCAGCTTTAATTCCTTCATTTATATCCACATAAAATAAATATTTCTCTATCCATCATTTATATCCACATAAAATAAATATTTTCTTATCATATAAATCAATAATTAATTATTCACAAATAATATTACAGAATCACAATTATGACAACTAGGTCATTTCCAAGAAAGAAGGGGGGTTTCCAATAAGGATTTCTCCTTACTAGCGCACAATTGGGTGACCAAACCCATTTCCTAGACAGAACTTCCATAAACATTGCCAATAATTCTATCTAATAATATTATTCAAATAATATGAATTATTGATCTGATAATGGGAAATACTGTGCAGTAACAACTATTGAAACAACAATAATATAAAATATCTACACAACAATTATTGAATTAATAAAATAAAATATTTAATAGTAATTACTGTAAAAATTATTGAGTAGTGCCTTCTTACGTAAGAATCAATAATTCAAAAATCTTCTGTGTAATACCTGAGTGTCATCTCTTTGTGCAACCACGCGCATATTCTTGTATTTTAACCACTAGGTAATTTAACAGTGTTAACGGTAATAACTACGTCGTTATTTATAAAAACTCAAACTTGTCTTTTTTTACATCCGACCTTTTTCTGTTATGGGGCCCACAAATGGCTGCGCCATCGTATGAATATTCCCCGATAGCAAGAATATTCCATGACCAAATGAATATTCCCCGACAATAATGAATATCTTATAACCACTTTCTTATTTGTAAAATTTGCACATTTCACCCATAACCAAAACATTATATCAAATTAACACCTTATTATTCAAAATAATAATTAGATGAAATTTAATTTTATTTATAAAAAGTTGGGGTCTTACAACCTCCCCTCCTTATAAAATTTCGTCCTCAAAATTAACGTATGTACCTGGTGTTTCAAAAAGGTTAGGGTACCTCTCTCTCATTTCCGATTCTAACTCCCAGGTCATTTCCTCGGTAGCATGGTTCCTCGACAAAACTTTAACTTGTGGCATAACCTTTGTGCGTAGGACATGCTCTTTCCTATCCAAGATATTAACTGTTACCTCCTCGTACGTTAAATCTTTGGCTACCTCGTCTTTTTCTAATTCCATAATGTGGTTCGGGTCTTTCACATATTTACATAGCATGGATATGTGGAAAACATTAACAACACGGGACATACTTGGTAGTAAAATGAGTCTATAGGCCACAATTCCTAATCGGTCGAGGATTCCAAATGGACCAATGAATTAAAGGTTTGAGCTTTCCTCACATCGTCGATTCTCGCTTTTGGAATAACGACTTCTTTCACCTTCTTCTTCATATTCATCAGCTCCAGGTCTGTAGCTTGAGAAGCAATAACTTTATCGATTAAAGTCTGTTCTACGCGTATATTTGACATCATCACATGGGTCCCTAGAGTCTTTAACTCTATCTCTATCATTTGTAAATTATACAAAATGGGTTTTTGTGTTCGACAATAGCGTACTGGTACCCGCATACGATCTTCTACTCAACGCGTCAGCTACTACGTTCACTTTTCCACGATGGTATTGTCAGAACAGGTGCCTAAATGAGTCTCCTCTTGAGTTCTTGGAAGCTCTTGTCACATTCCTCACTCCATCTGAATTTTATATCTTTACGAGTCAGTTGAGTTAATGGAGTGGCAATTCAAAAAAATCTTTCCACGAATCTCTGATAATAACCAGCTAAGCCTAAAAAGCTACGTATTTTGATTACTGACTTAGGTTGCTCTCAATTATGACTCATATCCCAATCTTGGATAGCACATCACAATGGCATCTATCAGTTTACCACCGCATGAATATGGCATCCCCTACGAAGAGTCTGGCTTCGGTGCATTCCACAAAGGAAGTCACCAGATAGAGGCTCGGGTACCAACTCTTGTAGTTAGTTTTTTAACTCCTGAAGTTTAATATGAGACATTTAATAAGAGATTTTAGAAATGGGTTTTGTACTGGGTTCAAGGTCAATACAAAATTTGATATCACGCTCTGGGGATAGGCCAGGAAGTTCTACAGGAAATACGTCAGGAAATTCATTAACAATAGAAACATTATTCAAATCTGAAGTATTTTTTTTCAAGTCCATGACATGGGCTAAGAAAGCTTGACATCCGTTTCTTAATAAACGAATGGCTTTTAAGGCTTGATATGAAAGTGATTGACTTTAGTCGTTTGGTTGCTTGAATTTGCATAATAGGTTGGTTAGGCATATAAAAACTAACAACCTTATGAAAACAATCAATTTTAGCATGATGAATAGTTAACTAGTCGATTCCTAAAATCACATCAAAGGCAAGTATCTTTAAATAGATAAGATCAACAGATAATTTGATGGTTGCAACTTGAATCAAGAAGGATTTATAAATTGTAGATGTAATGAAGGTTTCTCCTAACGGAGTTTTAACAGATAAGTTAAAGTCTAATTTCTCAAGGGTCAAGTTCAAATGTTGAGCACAAGCAGGAGAAATAAAAGAATGGGTAGAATCGGTATCTAATAAGGTATAGACTTCGCAAGAATTTATAATTAACTAACCCGTGCTAACTTCGTTTGGGTTACTTGCTTTTTGAGAAGTTACAAAAAATGTTCTTTCTGAAACCACCGACTTTGTTTTGTCTGTATCCGCTTTTGGTGCCGCCGTCCCAGCTGGACTTGATTTTGCTACAGGAAAAAACCGAGCTATGGGACCATCTTTTCCACAAATAAAACATACCTTGGACTTATGTGTCCCTCCTCTCCGCATCTGTAACATTTAATTGGCGGTCGTTCTCCTTCCCTAGAATTTGTTGCCGGTGCTGGTGATGCTACTATAACGATCGAGAAATTTGTAAATTAATTTAAATATTTATTGAATTAAATAAATATTTAAATAATTCATTTATTGAGGAAAATAAATACTTGATGAATTGTGGTGAATTAATTTAGTAACTAAATTGATTAGTGTTAATTAAATTGAGTAGTGATAATTTTATCTGAAGGATTTAATTTAAAATAATTAAATTAAATCAATTGCTTAATATTTAAGGAAATAATTAAATTAATGAATTGTTTAATATTAAAGGAAATAAATATATTAAAAGCAGTAATGTGTCTAATTTATTAATTAAATTAGATACATAATTATTTATTAATTATAAGTATAATTATAATGAGATTATAATTGTTATTAATTATTGTTATTATAAATTATTTAAACTAACTAAAGGTGTGAAACATGAAACTATATAATATAAATAATATAAAAATAATCTGGTATGGGAATTATGTGGTAGCCAAACAAGGCCTTGTGGCCTTTGGCTTATTCAACTAACGCAAACTTTTTATATTTTTACCTCACGCTAGTGGGGGAAGTGGGAGTCAATATCTTTTCTACGCTTCTTATTTCCCTAAGGCTAGATAATAGAGTAGTACAGAGAGTTTGGAGAGCTTGGAAGAAGAGAAAAAAAAAACTCAGTAATATTGAGAGTTGGAGAAGAATGGTTTTGGGAAGGATTTCTATCATCTTTTGCTAGCCAACAATCAAAGAATAAGGTATAACCAATTCTAATTTTTAACTCTTGTTTTCTTGAAATTTTTATTGATAGTGGTGTTAGATTGATTCACATATATGTATATATGATTTATAATCTGTTATCTATCATATGTAAGTGTTATTTGATGATTAAAAGCATGAAATTGGATTTTAGTAGAAAAAGTTCATATAATAGTGATATGTTCCTATAATATGGCTTATTTAAGTATGAAATTTCATTATCAATACTTGTGATAATTTTTAATTTGATGTTAGAATATGTTTGTATGTTAAGAAACGAAAGCGACGTAATTGGAATCGTGTCAATTGACAGAGAAACGAGTTCGTGGTGATTGAATTCGCTAATAGTGTAAAATATGATTAAATTTGGAAATTGGGGGGTTTTGATCATTCAAAATTGAATACGTAAAGTGTTTATGTTGTTATTATGTGTTATTACATGTTTATAGATGTTATCACAAAGTTCTAGTTGCTAGCTTTCAGGTTTTTAGTGATATTGGGTTGAATTGGGGCGACTGCTATGTAATAGAGTCTTTTCTAGCTGCAGTTTACATTTATGCAAAATTGCAATTGCTTATTTATTGCCAGTGAAAATGGCACAAATTGCGCACCTGGGTTTCTCGATCGATCGAGCACCGGTAGCGATTCTTGCGCCGCCAAGACAAGGACAGTGTAGGCAGATGTGTAGGCTGCTAGTGCCTCGAGCCCAAAGTGGTGACTTTTGCCTATTTGCAGGTCATATGTAAAGGACTTATATTAGTTTAGCTTGCATGTTAATGATGTTGAGGCATAATATAAACTACAATAACAGATTGTCATGCGTTTTTATATAAAGTGTAAAAGAATTTAAGTGATTACTTGAATAAGCTAGGTAATGGAAACTAAAAGTGATGTTTTTAAAAGTTAGAGATGAAGGATTAAGTTATGTTGGATCGTAATAAGATTTCAGAGGCGTTAAAGATGTTAACCAGTATGGTTAGATGTTAGGTTAGTATTATGACCTAAATGATGGGTTAAAACCCATAGTGCTAATACTCATACAACTAATTGTTGTTGCGATTTCAATGATGTATGTAGCATAATTAGATATTATTTAACACTTGTGTAGCTTACATACAAGGCAAATTCCTAAACCTTAGCTCTTTACATTGAGAAAGCTTTCTAACTTCATTAGTTTCATATTGAATGCAAGTTCCCATTCCTAAATTATTATTGCACAAGTTCTTAACATTCTTTGTAAAGTTGAGGCCTAATCTATCTTGCGTATATTTGTACAAGCTCTTGTAACCTAATTCGTTACATCGAGCGAGTTTGACTTTTCTAATTATTATTCGAAGAATATATCATTCTAATACATTGATTCAAGTGAGATTGTTCTAGTTCTTTGAATATAATACTTTTCATGTATATCATGTTATTAAATTATATATTGTTGATATTTTATCCTTGACTTTGATAGCCTTGCTCAGTTATACATTCTTGTATTAAACCTTCAAGTAGTAAGCAAACTTTTATTGATGGAAATTGAATGGTGTTCTAAAATTCTAGAAACACTGATAAGCTAGTTCCAAACTAAACTTTCTTTAGTTCGGAAAATCTAAATTCAAACTGAGACAAACAACCCTAACAAAAGGGATTTTGTACGTGTAACGTTTAGATGTGTGTGCACAATACATGGTACAAAAGGCTGATCCCCCTAAGTATGTTAAGAAGGGTCCGTATAGTCTAAACGACTATTAAGGTTGGGTAATAATACCTAAGTACCAGGGACATAGTTCGTGGTCTTAAGACCCTAATATATTAAAACTCAAACTTATTTTCTATTTTGATTTGTAGAACAAGTTCATTATTATTCAGCATTTGTTGTTCATTTTCATGTTATTGTCATTACTACTTTCTATATCAATGAGTATTTGTTTGCTCACTCTTGCGATTAACACTGCAGCTAAAGTGGAGAAAGTTGATGAGCCATCTACTAGCAAAGGGAAGGGCAAGATGTCTAAGTGTTGAGGACTTATGGAAATTAATTTAAATGTTTTATGTTATGAGACTTGTTTTGTTTTTATTCCGCAAGCTGATGTAATAAATTTAAGGTTAGATTACCTGGGATTATTTTTGAGATGATGATGTAACCGTTTAATGGGAAATATTATTGTTTAAGTTATTTAAATTATGTCTTTATCCTTTATGATGGGTAGTTAGATGTAATCGTTTTGGATAGTGAACACCAAATTCTGTGGGAATGGAGTACCTGGATTTGGGGGTGTCACAGGTTGGTATCAAAGCTTTAGGTTATGAACCTTAGGTGTGGAAACCTTAGGAAGTAACCTTTAAGTAAACAGAAAACGTAGAGGTGTCCAACTCTTATCGAGTTATAAGGAATGAATTAAGGTATCCATTAAAGCTAAATAATAAAAGACATTATTTGCTATGTGTTAATAACTTATGTGCTCCCGAGTATCGAAAAATGTTAAGTAAAACTTAAAATATTTTGTTGTCAGGATGTCTAACGAAGGAGGATCCAGTCTAGCTAGAGAAGTGATACCTCAGGTACCTAGAGACGACGAACCCCGGGATATTCATGTAGTGCGGGAGCAGTTGATGCAGGAGGATGAGCCTGTAACCGATCCCAAGGAGGATAGTTCTGATGAGATAGAGCAGGATGATGAGGAAGATGATCCTGAGGAGTTTCCACCAAACTCCATATCAGCCGAGATGTATGACGCTCTGTACGACCGTAACATAGAATTACAGGACAAGGTTGAGAAACTGAAGGAGATGGTTGAGATGCATCATGCTTCGACAGAGCAGAAGGATGCGAAGATTCAAGAACTCGACTCACGCCTTGGAAACATGGAGTAGGACTTAGTTCATACAAAGGGTCAGCATGAAGACCTATTGGCAGTAAACGAGAAGATGAAGACTAACATGGAGAAATTGAAAGATGACTTCAAAGAGGAATCAGCTAAGCGTACAAGAGCAGAGGATGCTTGGATAAAGGCGACTCAACGTGCAGACCGTGCAGAGGTTAAGGTCCAAGTGAAGAAGGCCAGGATGAACGAGATGGATTACACTTTTAATTCTGCGATTGATAGGGCCCAGGATCGAGTCTTTTATTACCCTCCTAAGTTTGAAGACTCACCGTGGTTTGTGATGGATCGTAGAATGGCGTATCGTATCATGGAGGAAGAACATCGAGAAGCCTTATGACGTCTTAATATGCCTAGATAGAATAAGAGTGATAATAATATGTGGTTAATTATGTGCATAAATAAGTTGTGAATCCCTTATTTGGGATAAATAAAGGGATAGTATGAGTATGTAATCTTGAAACTTGTCTAGTTCAGGAAAGTGAATGTTTATAGCGGTTATGCTATCTTTAGTATGTTCTAAAACTTTATGAATGAATAAAATATTAGAGTTTATTTGAAATGTTATGTGTTATAGCTTTAATCTTGGAATGTTTAAGGTAAACTTCAAATAATCAAGAAGTTGAGAAATGAACTAATAAGCGTATATTTTAACAGAAAATACCTACTAGAAGAAGACAACCACATCAGCAAGTACCTCCTGAGGGGTCTACGAATAATAATAATGAGACCAATGCTAATCCAGTTTAGCAGTTGGTAACTCTGTTGATGGGTGCACTTTCGAATCAACCGCAAGCTCAAGTCACGACCTTTAAGGAATTTAAAGTGGTTGGACCGCCAGAGTTTCAAGGGTCTATGAATCCAGTGGAAACCTAAACTTGGATCATGGAAATGGAGAAGGTGTTTGACGTTGCTAGAGTTAACAAAGATCAGAAGACTGCATTCGCAACGTTCATGCTGAAATCTGAAGCTAGCTACTGGTGGCAAGCAAATAAGGTTCGTGGGGGACAAGGAATGATAATGTGGGATAGATTTAAGGATATGTTCTTTGAAATGTACTTTCTAGCGAGTTCTCGGAATCAGTTGGAAGTGTAATTTCTGGAGCTGAAGCAAGGAATAATGACGGTGCCTGAATATACTGCGAAGTTTAACGAGTTGGCAAGGTTTGCCACTTATCAAGTCAATACTGATGAGCGTAAAGCGAGAAGGTTCGAACAAGGATTGAAACCCTGGCTGTATAGCAAGGTTTCAATGTTTCAATTGAATACATTTGTAGCTGTACTGGAAAAGGCAATTATCGCAGAAGGTAGAAGCGATGCCTTGACCAATTACAACAAAGAACAGAAGAAGAGGAAGAATGAGAATGAGAATAAAGCTGGTGGAAGTAATATTAGAAGTAACAGTCAGAAGAGAAAGTGGAGCGAGAATTCGACTACGGGAGGACAACAGGGAAATCAGCAAAAGAAAAAGTTTGAAGCTTGTGCGATGTGCGAGAAGAACTGTACTGGGGTATGTTTGAAGGGAAAGAGGGTGTGTTTCAACTGTGGTCAGGAGGGACACATTTCACCAAACTGTTTTAGTCCGAAGTAAGGAGCATGCTTTACCTACGGTTCAAAGGATCACATGGCTCGTGATTACCTGCCCCAAGAAGCCAGCAGGAAGTGCAAGTGGTGGAAAAGGAAACAACAATGGTGGTGGTGCATTGACTATCACTGGACCAGCACAGTCAGGCTGACCTACTACGATGACTTTCAATATGACTGTACATGATGCTGTATAGTCTAAGGATGTTGTGTCAGGTATCATTTCGATTAATGGTATTAATGCTTATGTACTATTTGATTCAGGTGCTACTTGTTCATTTATATCCGATGAATTTGCTTAAAATTTAGATTTGTCTCAGGAAGAATTATAATTTCCCTTAAGTATAGAGATTGCGAATAGGGAAGTGATTCCTGTTAAATTCATATATAGGAATTGTAAAGTGGATGTAAAAGGTCACAAGATGATGGTAGACTTGATACCAATTAGACTTGGTGAGTTTGATGTTCTACTGTGAAGGGATTGGTTATTCAATTACGGAGCAGTAATTGATTGCCAAAGGAAGTGTGTTAAACTTATGACTCCGTCAAAGGTTGTGTTCTTTGGTAGCAAGTCACCTCGACAAGCAAGTTGTCTGACGGTGATGCAAGCCAAGAAGTTGTTGAGACAAGGAGGTGTAGGATACCTAGCCTACATAGTCGATACACAGAAGAAGAGTGCGAAGCTAGAAGAAATACCGATTATAAGAGATTTTGTAGACGTATTTCCAGACAATTTGCTGGTCTTCCGCCGGATCGACAAATCGATTTTATGATTGACTTACTAATAGGAACGACCCCGATATCTAATGAACTATACAAAATGTCCCTGGTAGAAACGAAGAAGTTGATGGTGAAATTATAAGAATTTCTCGACAAGAAGTATATTCAGCCGAGTGTGTCACCATGTGGAGCACCGATGTTGTTTGTTAAGAAGAAAGACAGATCGATGCGGCTCTGCATTAATTACCGAGAATTAAATAAGGTCACGATTAAAAATAGGTATCCGTTACCTAGAATTGATGATCTGTTCGATCAGTTGAAGGGAGAAAGATATTTCTCAAAAATAGATTTGAGAAGTGGTTATCATCAGTTGAAGGTGAGGTCGGAGGATGTCTTAGAAAGACTCGCTGCTCGAACTTCGGTATGGTCATTATGAGTTTCTGGTTATGTCTTTTGGTTTAACCAACGCACCTGCAGTGTTCATGGACTTGATGAACATAGTGTTTTAACCATTATTAGACCAATTTGTGGTGGTCTTTATTGATGATATATTGATATATTCCAAAACCAAGGAGGAACATGTGGAACACTTAAGAGTGACATTGGAGACGTTGAGAAAAGAGAAGTTGTACGCTAAGTTCTCAAAATGTGAATTTTGGTTGGAACGTGTACAGTTTCTCAGGCACGCTATTGATAAGGACAGAATTTCAGTAGATCCATCAAAGGTTGAAGCTGTAATAAACTGGGATCAGCCGAAGACACCGTCAGAAGTGAGGAGTTTTTTAGGATTGGCAGGTTACTACAGGCATTTTATTCAAGACTTTTCCAAGATTGCGACTCTGTTGACGAACTTAACAAGGAAAGCGGTTAAGTTTGTTTGGACAGAAAAGTGTAAGGAAAGTTTTTGAGAATTAAAGACAAGGTTGAGTTTCGCACCTGTGTTGTCATTGCCTGATGATACAGGGAATTTTGTGGTGTATAGTGACGCATCACATAAAGGACTAGGTTATATGCTTATGCAGAATGGCAGAGTTATTGCGTATGCATCACGTCAGTTGAAAGATTACGAGAAAGGGTATCCGACTCATGACTTAGAGTTGGCGGCGGTGGTGTTTGCCCTGAAAATTTGGAGACATTATCTTTATGGAGAGAGGTGTGAGATATATACTGACCATAAAAGTCTGAAGTGTATCTTTACACAAAAAGATTTGAATATGAGACAAAGAAGATGGTTGGAGCTGATCAAAGACTATGACTGCGAGATTTTCTATCATCCCAGAAAGGCGTATGTTGTTGCTGATGCCTTAAGTAGGAAAGGACGAAAGAAGTTAATGATGTTAACTGCTCAAGAGAAGCTAGTGACAGAAATGGCTATCATGGAGTTAGAAATTAAATATCCAGTAGAATCCGATGAAAATTTGTTCTAGATAGGAAACGCTTCAACGTTGGTGGATAAGGTGAAAAATGCAAAACTTCAAGATGAGGACTGTGAAAAGATAAAACAGAAGATATCTAAAGGTGAGGAAAATAAATTCAAAATTTATTCAGAAGGGTTACTTCGGTTCGAATGAAGAATTTGGGTTCAGCCAGTATCAGAGGTTAAAGAGGAAATTCTGAGTGAAGCTCACAACTCAAGATATTATATTCACCTTAGAAGTACAAAGATGTACCAGGATCTTAGACATCATTTTTGGTGGCCGAATATGAAGAGGGATGTGGCTTAATACGTGGCAAAATGTTTAATGTGTCAGAATGTCAAAGCTGATCATCAAAGGCCAAGCGGATTATTACAACCGTTGGAGATACCAGAATAGAAATGGGAGAAAATCACATAGATTTTGTGGTAGGTCTTCCAATGACCCAACAAGGTTATGATGCCATTTTGGTGATTGTCAATTGACTGATGAAGTCGGAACACTTTTTCCCAATCTAGATTAGGTTTACCCTAGATCAGTTAGCAAAACTGTACGTGAAGAAAATTGTGTCAAGACACGGCGTACCTGTGTCCACTGTATCAGACAGAGATCCACGTTTCATATCTAATTTCTGCAAACGGTTATAAGAATGTTTGGGAACACAGCTGAGAATGAGCACAACGTACCATCCTCAAACTGACGGACAAAGTGAGAGAACCATCCAAACACTAGAAGATATGCTCAGAGCATGTATTATGGATTTCAAAGAAAATTGGAATTACCATCTACCATTGGTGGAATTTTCTTATAATAATAGTTATCATGCGAGTATTGGCATGCCGCCTTACGAAGCGTTATACGACAATAAATGCAGAACTCCGTTATGCTGGGATGAGGTAGGTGAACGTCAGCTTTTGGGTCCGAAATTGGTGCAACAGACTGTCGAGATCATCAAGGTTATTCGAGTGAGATTGATAGCCGCACAAGATAGACAGAAGAAATATGCCGATCAACATCGACAAAATAGAGAATTTGATGTCGGTAGTTATGTTTTCTTGAAAGTGTCTCCCTGGAAGGGGAAAATTTGTTTTGGCAAGAAGGGGAAATTGAGCCCTAGATTTAAAGGACCTTTTGAAGTGCTTCGACGAGTTGGTGAAGTGGCGTACGAGGTAGCTTTGCCTCCGGAGTTGGAACATATTCATAATATTTTCATGTATTAGTATTGAGGCCATATAAGCCTGATTATAAGCATGTTATAGAATATGAGCTCTTACAGTTTGAGAAAGATTTGTCAAATGAAGAAGTCCTTGTTCAAATTGTTGACAGAAAATAGCAAGTACTGAGGAATAAGGTGATACCTTCTGTTAAGGTAACCTGGAAGAACCGCAATGCTGAGGAAGCTATGTGGGAACTTGAAAGCGTTATGATGAAGAATTATCCTCAGTTGTTTACTTGATCTTGTATAGCGATTCTGGGGACAGAATCTTGTCGAGGAGGGAAGAATGTAACGAATAATTTTTTTTGAGTTGTGATTATGGGGATAGAATCCTTTTAAAGAGGGAAGGATGTAACGATCGAGAAATTTATAAATTAATTTAAATATTTATTGAATTAAATAAATATTTTAAATAATTTAATTATTGAGGAAAATAAATAATTGATGAATTATAGTGAATTAATTTAGTAACTAAATTGATTAGTGTTAATTAAATTAAGTAGTGATAATTTTATCTCAAGGATTTAATTTAAGGAAATAATTAAATTAAATCAATTGCTTAATATTTAAGGAAATAATTAAACTAAATGAATTGTTTAATATTAAAGAAAATAAATAAATTAAATAAAGTAATGTGTCTAATTTATTAATTAAATTAGATACATAATTATTTATTAATTATAAGTATAATTATGAGATTATAATTGTTATTGATTATTGTTATTATAAAATATTTAAACTAACAAAAGGTGTGACACATGAAACTATACAATATAAATAATATTAAAATAATCTGGTACGGGAATTATGTGGTAGCCAAACAAGGCCTTGTGGCCTTTTGGCTTATTCAACTGACGCAAACTTTTTATATTTTCACCTGACGCTTGTGGGGGATGTGGGAGTCAGTATATTTTCTACACTTCTTATTTCCCTAAGGCTAGATAATATAGTAGTACAGAGAGTTTGGAGAGCTTAGAAGAAGAGAAAAAAAACTCAGTAATATTGGGAGTTTGAGAAGAAGGGTTTTGGGAAGGATTTCTATCATCTTTTGCTAGCCAATAATCAAAGAATAAGGTACAACCAATTCCAATTTTTAACTCTTGTTTTCTTGAAATTTCTATTGATAGTGGTGTTAGATTGATTCACATATATGTATATATGATTTATAATCTGTTATCTATCATATGTAAGTGTTATTTGATGATTAAAAGCATGAAATTGGATTATAGTAGAAAAAGTTCATATAATAGTGATATGTTCCTATAATATGGCTTGTTTAAGTACGAAATTTCATGATCAATATTTGTGATAATATGCAATTTGATGTTAGAATATGTTTGTATGTTAAGAAACAAAAGCGGCGTAATTGGAATCATGTCAGTTGATTGAGAAACGAGTTCGTGGTGATTGAATTCGCTAATAGTGTAAAATATGATGACATTTGGAAATTGGGGGTTTTGATCATTCAAAATTGAATACGTAAAGTGTTTATGTTGTTATTATGTGTTATTGCATGTTTATAGATGTTCTAGTTTCTAGCTTTCATGTTTTCGATGATATTGGGTTGAATTGGGGTGACTGCTATGTAACAGAAAGCAAATGCTTTGCGATTCTGTCTTCATGCCAGCATGCAATGCATTGCTTACATTACTTAGTAAAACCACAGAAGCTACGCCACTAGGTTTTCTGAAGTCGAGCACTAAGCAGCGATTCTTCTGTTGGTGCCAGAAGCAAAGAAAGTATTTGCAATACTGCTGCTTTAGCCCACCCAGCGATGACTTCTCGCTTAAATGATGGGTTAAAACCCATAGTGCTAATACTTATTCAACTAATTATTGTTGCAATTTCAATGATGTAAGTAGGGTAATTGGAGATTATTTTATACTTGTGTAGCTTACATACAAGGCAAGTTCCTAAACCTTAGCTCTTTACGTTGAGCAAGCTTTCTAACTTCATTCTTTTCATATTGAATGCAAGTTCCCATTCCTAAATTATTATTGCACAAGTTCTTAACATTCTTTATAAAGTTGAGCAAGCCTAATCTATCTTGCATATATTTGTACAAGCTCTTGTAACCTAATTCTTTACATCGAGCGAGTTTCACTTTTCTAATTACTATTTGAAGCATATATCATTCTAATACATTGATTCAAGTGAGATTGTTCTAGTTCTTTGAATATAATACTTTTCATGTATATCATGTTATTAAATTATATATTGTTTATATTTTATCCTTGACTTTGATAGCCTTGTTCAGTTATACATTCTTGTATTAAACCTTCAAGTAGTAAGCAAACTTTTATTGATGGAAATTGAATGGTGTTCTAAAATTCTAGAAACACTAATAAGCTAGTTCCAAACTAAACTTTCTTTAGTGCAAAAATTCTAAATTCAAACTGAGACGAACAACCCTAACATAGGGGATTTTGTACGTGTAACGTTTAGATGTTTGTGCACAATACATGGTACAAAGGGCTGATCCCCCTAAGTACGTTAAGAAGGGTTCGTATAGTCTAAAAGACTGTTAAGGTTGGGTAATAATACCTAAGTACCAGAGACATAGTTCGTGGTCTTAAGACCCTCAGATATTAAAACTCGAACTTGTTTTCTATTTTGATTCGTAGAACAAGTTCATTATTGTTTAGCATTTGTTGTTCATTTTCATGGTATTGTCATTACTACTTTCTATATCAGTGAGAATTTGTTTGCTCACTCTTGCGATTAACACTGCAGCTAAAGTGGAGAAAGTTGATGAGCCATCTACTAGCAATGGGAAGGGCAAGATGCCTAAGTGTTGAGGACTTATGGAAATTAATTTAAATTTTTTATGTTATGAGACTTGTTTTGTTTTTATTCCGCAAGATGATGTAATAAATTTAAGGTTAGATTACCTGGGATTATTTTTGAGATGGTGATGTAACCGTTTAATGGGAAAGATTATTGTTTAAGTTATTTAAATTACGTGTTTATCCTTTATGATGGGTAGTTAGATGGTGAACACCAAATTCTGTGGGAATGGAGTACCTGGATTTGGGGGTGTCACAGTTGCCGACGTTTTCCCATCATTTTTAAATCTTCTCTTCTTGAATTTTCCACATGAATCATTTCTTCTATTATCTTGGCCATGATTACCACCGAAGTGGTTACCATTTCTGGCTTGATAATATCCTCCATGATGGTTATCATTATTCTGATGGTCGTTGCCACCGGTACGATTATTATCATGTTATTGGCCGTTCTCTTTTAGTTGGGCTGACTCATTATCACGCTCCAATAACTGAGCCCTATTCACAACATCTGAATATAAACAAAGTTTGTGAGAAATGAGGTATTGACGTATTTTGGTTTTCAAACCTCTCAGAAACATCCGCGTCATACGTTCCTCATTCTCTACCAAATGACGTGCAAACCTTGATAACTCTGCAAATTAGCCTCGTATTGGGACACAATCATGTTGTTATGTTCTAGTTTAATAAACTTTACCTCCTTCATATGACGAATACTTTCAAGAATGTACTTGTCATTAAATAGTTTCTGGAATGCTTCCCAAGACATATTGAGTGTTGTTGGGTAAAATCTATATACGCACAACACGTAAGTATACGTGGTCAACAAGTATAGTAAGTAGAGTATCGTTCCCACAGAGACAATTTAGTCAGAAATTTAACCTTACAATTATCAATTTAATTCCTATTAATCTTAGTTTTATTAAACTATCCAATTTAATGATTAAAATTATAGAAACTAAGTTATTAATAAATATACTATCACAAAACAATCACAAATATCAAAACTGATATTTCAAACAATTAATGGAGAATTAGACTTATGATTTCACCCTAAGCTTCACTCTGATTTCTACACCTTTATTCCAATTCAACTCACTATCCCAATTTATTAATGAAGAACACGAATGTAATACTAGCCACCTCTCGATGCACTAATACTGCATTAACTTAAATCCATAAATGAGATAGAAACAAGTTAAACACCTTAATCAACTAACTCACTATATCTCTATGTGAATTATAATTAAAGAAGGTTTATGATTAAGTTCCCTACCCGATTACATGTGATGTCAAGCATATCTCTACCTTAACACTCATCAAGATTCTGCTATTCACAAAATTCATGAACACATGCTATATTAACTAAGTCTAGATTCGTATATCCTCTATCTATTCCATACAAATCCACAAAGAATTGTTGATCAGGCAATTCATAAATTAATTCAAGCTCAAATTAACATAGATAAACTGGAAAATAACTTATTGAATTGAAAATCAAAGTTTACAAAATTATCGTCTCACTTAAGGATCCATCATAAGCCCAAAAAGTGAATTAGTTCATCATAAATGAATTAATAACTGAATCATTCAAAGAAAACATCTTTTCAATTACAAATATAAGACTAAGATGAAGAATAACGCAAAACACCCTTCACGTAGCCTTAATCCGCAATCGTCACGAAAATCACTTCAAAATCTCCCTCCAAAGCTTGCTATGAAATTCTAGAAATAATCTCTGTAATATGCCTTGTGTATGTTTAATTCATTGTTAGTTGTGAAATAGATATCCCAACTCTAAGACCCCAACTTTTATGAATAAAGATGAATTTTTCTATAAATATCATTTTGAATAATTATTGTGTTGATTTGTTATAATATTAAAGTTGTGGGTAATATTTATAAATTTTGCAAAGTAAGCAAGTTGTTATATAATATTCGATTGGTTGAGGAATATTCGTACGACGGCACAATCATTGGTGGACCCCACAACGTAATTATTATCGAAATAAGAAAATGACAGAAATATCTTTTTATGAAAATAACGGCGGATGTTTTACCGTTAAGAGTTGAAATACCCGGTGTTAAAAGTACAGTAATACGCGTGGTTGCATAGTAACACACGGTATTGATTATTGATGCTTACATGAGAAGTCACACAGTTTTGTTGAATTATTGTTACAGTAATTGCTGCATAGTATCTCACGTTATTTGATTCAATTATTGTCGATATTTTATATAATATTAAATCCATAATTGAGACGACAAAGCTATTAATAATATTATTTGCAATATTGATAATGTCTAGAATTTCTGTCGAGGAGAGGTTTGGTCACCTAATTGCGCTCTAATAGGGAGAAATCCTTATTGGAAATCCCCCTCTTTCCTGGGAACGATATGGTTGTTAAATATTGCAAATTATAATAATGATGATAAATGTTATTAAAAATATTGAGGAGATTTTTATGAAGTACTTGTTGTATTTATGGACCCCCCCCCCCCAATTACCCATTTTTCAAGATAATCGACAAAAAATTAATAAAAGTGGGGGCCACATGTGGGGCCCAGTAGAAGAAAAATGAATTGTGGGGAGGTGAGATTGTAGTGTCACGGGTGGAATCATTATATATATATATATATATATATATATATATATACGGTAGAGGTTATAACTTTTGTATAAGTTCGGTAAAGATAATATATTTTATCTTTTGGTCTATAATTTAGGGATATGTACATTATGTAATAGTAGTGGAAATGTGAACTTATGTGTAATTTGTGAAACTTGTTGATATATATTATATTTTAAATTGGGAAGGTATTTACAATGTGTAAAAATTTGTTGGGTATAAAGGAGAGTATTATGCATCAAATATGATGAATTATTGTAAAACATGAGTTAATGATAAGTTTAAAAAGTATTTTGAAAGATACAATAAAAGATTTAAATAAAATTTTAGTCTTAATAATAAAAGATGATGTTGGTGACAGTATTCTTCTGGTCAAGAAGAAATCTGTGAAGGAGGAAGAGTCAGCTAGGAAAGAAGGTTAAAATAATTAAGGTTACCTTATATTCAAAGAAGGAGATTATTTGTTGGTTCTATAATCTTGGTAAAAGTAATTGGTTGATTAAAACAACAATAAGAAGTAAAGGTAATTAGGGTTATTTTATATCAGAAATTCGAGATTAGTGGTGAATTATGGTAATTAAGGTTGTTGGTTTTGAGACATATGAAGGAGGAAACATTTAAAAATAAAAGTTAAATGAAACAACGAGGTACTGATAAAAGATTTTAATAAATTCAAGATTTAGATAAGAGTTTCAGCTAACTCTATCCAGAAACGTTAGTTATCGAAAAAGGTCACGAGAAGGAGGATACATCTTAAATAAGATGATAAATAGAGACGGGGTGATAAGATATAAAAGTTAAGTAAGAAACTTACTTTACTTTTAATATTATCCTAGACCATTCTCTCTCTATAATTTTGAAATGGGGAGTGAGAGAGAGAGATAGAAAATTTAAGTCATGAACACCATATAGCTTGCGTAGATCAGATTCAAGATCAGAAATCAAAAGGATCAAAGCCTAAGAGGTATTAAATCCTAACTTGATAGATCATATGATTTGATGTTATATGTTGTTATTTTGTTTGTTAAAGTTGTGTTAAGAGATGTCATTTAGTGATCTAAGATGTTACATCAAGAATCCATAACACCTAGGTGTTAGAAAACCAAGTTTTAAGGACTAACCTAGAACCCTAAAATATGGCCTGACAAGCTAATGTTAGGGCTCATAGATCTCAACCTGTTCATGATTTGTTGTGTTTAAAGTTATAGACTTGTTCTTTGCCATGAGAAGAGTAGACTGGAAGTGGAATCACATCCATACCATGTCTAGATCGCAAGTTATAAGTAGTCAAACATGGTTGACCGACCATGACCAACTGGATTTCTGGGCAACCCAGAAACCCAAAATGGTCTGACAGTCATTTTCAAGGCCTTAGATCTTACTGTTGTTTGATAGTTTGTCCATGTTATTGTTTTGATGTTGTAGACTGTCATGTAGACCACACATATATGTCTTTAGATAACTTAGATCTTTCACTGAATCAAAGTTATTAAGGGTCAAAGTAGCCTTGACCATCAGTTTTGACAAATCTCAAAAACCCAAAAAAATTAAGAACAAGTTTTCTGACATGGTTTGACCATGTATACTACATGTTGGAACTTTTAGATCACAGAAACAATGCTTAGAATCAAAGTTACAGAGCACCAAAGTAGGTATCCTGCAACTGTTCTTCATTTCTGGAACACCCAGAAATGAAGAACAGCTCTGACAAGAAGTTTGGGAGTCTAGATTATTCTGGTATGTTGTTGTATGACCATGAAACAAGTTGGTGATTGTAGTATTAATTTAGTACTACATTTCTAACAAAAATTACAAGTCCAGAAACCTTATGATCACAGATCTATATGTGGTCAAACCTAGCAACTTGGTGTCTGACATTGCATGTTCTGGGTTTGTGAAGAACACCTGTCGATGTCAGGATTTTTAGTTATCCCTTTTCGTTACTTGTTCTTTGGTGTTCTCATTGTTATGTGAGATTTGTTTGAAAAAACAAGTGAAAAAGGTCTGACATGTGTAATGTCGACGATGGACTGTTAAGAGTTGCCAGTTGGTGTTTTTAACTGGTTGTACCAATGCAATCGAGAAAAGTTTTGCACATTAACCCAGTGATTTGACACTGCTAAACGGGTCTGTGAAACCGAGATTCATTTTGGGTCTGGGGGCTTGATTACGCGGAGGGAAGGTGTTAGGCACCCTCTAAAATCCGTGTTACAATGGTGACCGCCACTTTTCAAAGAAACTGATATACGAATGTGTGTGTGTGTGTGTGTGGATCAATGTGCAATTATTTGAAAGTAATGCGAGGCCTCGTTCGCACCTATATACACAGGGTTTGAATTTATAAAAAAATTTAGTTTTAAACAGAATATAGTAATGAAGTTTTGTAAAAGAGGTTTTTCAAACCCTGTGCTCAATAGGAATTGAGACCTTTTCATACTTCCATTTTATTGTTAAATGTTTGGCTTATTTGCTTTTATTTTCAAGATGCGAGGCATCTTCGAGAAAATAATATACAGTGATCTTAGAACTCCTCATGGGCATGATGACCATCTAAGGAAATTAAATACATTGTAAATAATGTACAAAGTCGCTTAAAAATTTGAAAATGTCCATTACGGGAACCGAATCTAGATTTAGTAGACTTAATCTATGATCACATGATTCCTAGGCTCACATGATACCACAGTTTGTATGAAAAGCAATAAGCAGTTATATATATATATATATATAAAAGATGTAAATATATATATACATATATATAAAAGAGAAAATGTAAATGTAAATAAAGTAGTAAATTTATAAAAGAGATATATATATATATATATATATATATATATATATATATATATATATATATATATATATATATATATATGGACATGATCAACCACCACGAAGCAACTCCATGGGGGATCAGAAATATAAATAAAGCAGTAAATGTGATCAACCGCCACGAAGTAAACTCTAGGCGGGACTAAATGAAAATAAAGCAGTAAAAGGCCTTGAAGTAAATTCCAGGCCTGACAGAAATGTAGATATATATATATATATATATATATATAAAAGCAGTAAATGCACCGGATGTAAAATTCAGGCTCATCAAATATGTCCGACAATAATATATATATATATATATATATATATATATATATATAAACAAGTAAACGCTCCAGACATAAGTCTAGGCTCAATCGAGGCATAATTCGATACTGTTAGTCCATATATAAATATATACATATATAAAGTATATATATACATACAGAAATGAAAACCACGGACCGAAGTCCAGGCATACGCACACAACACGACTCTTAATGTGTAGAATAGTGTGTGCAAAGATGAAGAGAAAGGCTTTATAGAGTGTGAGAAGGCTTATAGTGGGCTTCCAATGCAGGCTTCTATAACTCTAGATTGATAAACACTCAGCTCCCGTCGGTAAAAATGTATAGCTATATGTGAGTTAACAGATGATTAAAAATAGCAAGCATTCAATATAGGGTGTGTACAAAACAAATTTGACAGGGCTTCCTCGTCTTTTCTTTCTTTAAAATGGCTACCCTAAGCCCTCTATTTATAGAGAGGGGAGCCGTAGGTGTACCTGCGGCAGCATGGAGTTTTGTTTCAATTGTTTAGGGCAAAGTCCTGATGGACTGCAGTGATGGAGCGATTGTCATTGTCCTCCTTCTCCCGAATGATAACCATGACATCTGAGCAATCATCGTCTGGGATATATCTATTTATATGTTTATCATGGACAATGATGTGTATGCCTAACATCATCAAGGCGATGTCATGTTTACGTTTCCGCTACCTTTCTTCCACTCCGGGATCAAGAATTAGCACCTCTTTTGCTTTGAATGGTACTGGTTTTGGAAATAGCATAGCCATAACATGGGATGGCACATTTACTGGAGACTGTATCAGCTCATGCGGTGCAGATGGAAAAAATCGCCGTGTAGCGGGAGCTTGAGGAACCTACTTGTGCTTATGAGGATTCCTATGACTGGAACTGGCAAAATAGCCTAGTCCGACTGTCCCGATTTGACTGGACATTTGAATAGGGTGCTTAATACCCTGCTAATTTTTACCAAGTCCTTGTCCAGGCTGATGACCCAATGACATCTTTTCTTGAGTGGCCGACATAACCTCGGCAGAAATCTTAGGCCTGGGAAGTGGTGCTCCAATAGGTTGGTATTGTATGTTACTCACTTCCAAGGTATGAAAACTGGCTGGCTTAACTTCTGAGTTGAAGCTGATGATTGGTAGATCTCCTTGTTCAGGACACTCCGGCTCAACGTTAACAGTGACAAGACTGTTGTTGACAATGTATTTAAGTTTTTGATGTAGTGTGGAGGGAACAACTCCAGCCATGTGTATCCATGGTCTCCCCAATAGCAGGTTGTATCCTGAGTCTATCTTGAGGACGTGAAAGGATACATTGAATGTATTTGGAACAATCTCAATTGGCAGCTCAATCTTTCCGATGGAATTTTTTCGGGATCCATCGAAAGCTTTGATCACCGTATGGCTGCTTTGGATCCGTTTGAGATTGACATTCATCTTTATCAAGGTGGCATAAGGACAGATATTCAGAGACGAACCTCCATCTATCAAAACTCCAGATAACATATACCCAGAAGACAAAACTACAATAAGCAATAACTTGCAATGACCGGTCCCTTCAGAAGGTATGTCGTCATCAGTGAAGGATATCACATTATTATTGAAAATGTGATCAACCATATATTGAAATTTTCTGACATCCACTGATTTTGGTAAGTAGGCTTCTTCCAAAACTTTCAATAAGATCTTCCTGTGATCCTCGAAAGATAAAACCAAGTCCAGTATTGATATCTGATGTGGAGCTTCTTTTAAGCTTAAAACCACCTTGGCTTCATTATGGCCCATAGTGCGGAGGAATTTTTCAATCTTCTCCATGGGGATATTCCCCTTTTCTTTAATGGCGGGCTTCATCACCCTATGAGGAAGATACAGTGGATTTTCCTTCGACATTGTAGTAGTAGTATGAGACGTGGATCCTTCAGCTTCTCCATAATTGCATGGAACTTTGTGTAAGCTGACAACAGGATATTGTGGTCTGAAAGTTAAAGAAATTGGCTCTGGTGCGGCCACTTTCAAAGGATTGTCAGCTCCTTTGAGTTGAATTTCTTGTATGGGAAATGCTTTGACAGTCTCATCATCCTCGTCGAATATAACTGCTACTGATCCCTTCCATTTGGTAGGACATGTAATCCCACTCTCAAGTTGCACAGTGTCGTCGTCTGCAATTTGCAGGACACCGCAATCAATGAGATTTTGAATGAGATGGCGGAGTGCCCATCATTCTTCTGTGTTGTGACCATGAGAATGTGAATGATATTGACATACTCCATCGGAGTTGAACCGTCTTGAACGGGGATTGATTGGAGGCAGAAGGGTGCTAATTCTTCCTTCATTGATTAGCATTTGAAATATCTCCTCCATAGATTGGCCCAGATAGGTAAATTCCCTCTGATTGGAAAAATCCCGACGGGCTTTAGCATTTGCTCTCTTTGCAACCTTATCCTCCATAGCTTCGCTTTCTGCAGGTGAGGCTGGAGCATTCATAACGAAAGGCAGGAGATAAGCATGTTCCTGGCTGATTAATTGGCGTGTGACTTGTTACTGGTGGGTCACCAGTTCTGCCAATTGCTCAATTTGTTTACAAAGAACTTTCATCTTTCGTTCCATAGTAAATTGGAACTTTGTATAATCCCATCTGCCAACACCATCTTTGATGGTCTGGGATGATTCACCGTTAAAACTGGAACTCTGTCCAGTGCTCCAACTGATCATGTTGACCTCTTCTTCTTTGTATTGAGGAAGATTGTTGTCTTTCACATGAGGTTGATCTAGTTTGGTGACCACGATCTCTCTGTTGTCTATTAAATCTTAGATCTTGTGTTTCAAGGCCCAACAATCTTGAGTATTATGTCCAGGTTCCCCGGCATGATAAACACACTTCCGAGTAGCATTAAAACCCTTCCCATTAGGGTTGGCTGGTGGAAGAAGACGTGTGATTTTCTTATGAGTAATCAGAAGAACAAGAATATTCTCGAGCGAGTCCCCTAAGGGTGTGAACGTTCGAGGGCGCTTTACTTCTCCATTTTTAGACAATGGAGGGTTTAAGACTGTGCTTGGAAAGGGGAGTAGTTTCTCCTATGTATAGGCATGCTCTGACTGCCTTTTTGACCTTGTAGTATCAAGGAAACATCCTTCTTTTTCTTTTTATGGACCCTCCAGGGGTTGTTTCCATAAGATCCGGACTGGATGTGCTCAGCAGTTGCTTTAAGAGCAGCTAGGTCTTGAATTTTACCTGACTTCAATCCCATCTTAGCCATCTCTCTGTGTTTGATCATTTCAGAGAATGGTTTGCCAATACCAGCTAAAACTCTCTCATAGAAAGGAGCATCCTGTATATCTATGAAAGTCATGACCATTTCTGATTCTGTCATTAGATTGTTTCTTGACCTTGGTAATCTGATACCGGTCAGGAGCCATCTGAGATTGAAAACTGTATTGAGTGAGGAAGGAGTGAGCTAGCTCTTCCCAGCTATGGATCTTTGAGTTGTCTAATCTGGTATACCATGAGCGGGCTTCTCTAGTCAGACTCTTCTGGAACAGCTACATTCTGAGCTTCTCATTTTCCGCATACGATCCAAGTTCTCCAATAAACATTTTCAAATGTGTATAAGGATCCCCTAATCCATCATACTTTTCAAAGTCAGGGGTTTTGAATTTCTCTGGATAATGAACACCAGGAAATGTGCAAAGGTCAATATATGAAACACTTCCATGTGTTCCAATCCCTTTGAGAACACGGATGGTTTGCTCCATTTAGAGGACCTTCTTCCTGATATCACCGGTGTCTGGATCTCCTTTGAGATGGGTGTTTTTAGGGTCTTTGTTGGTCATATCCATCTGAGGTTCTGGAATTGTTTTTTCCAAACCTTGAGATCCTCCTTGTGCAGAAGATTCTGTATGTGTAGGCATCTTTGTACCTTGAGTAGACTGATGCAATTCTTTCAGCAGAACAACCAAGTCTGTAATTTGTTTACTTAATCTGTCAAATTCTTCTCGAGAAACAGGATTAGATTGGTCAGAAGAAGACATGATTGGTTGTAGGCTCGTGGCCTTTTTGGATTTTGAGCGGGTAACAGGCCCAATTGTTTCCCTACAAAAGACTTATGTTGTTTAGTCTTAGGGATTAAATGTAAATGTGTCCGTTTTAGCAATATTGTCCTGCAAAAATGGATGTTAATTTATAACATGTCATGCACAAATATTCTTCATATTTTCCATTACATATGAATGAACATGGAATAAAATTACAAGTAAATGTTTTTACAAGTAATTGAAAGTAGAGAGCATGAAGAGACTTTCCTCCGCATTTGGTTTATCAGAGGTTGACCTATCTTAGGGTTACTCTCGCGGCTTTTTGGCATGAAGGTTCCCAGATCATCGCAATCTAGTTGATGGGAAGTTAATCTGGTCTTTCAATTGCAGCGAATCTGGGTGGAGCCTTTCCTGAGCCTCGTTGGAATTAGTCTTCCTACGAGTCTAGTAATCAAACACCAACAGGATAGCCTCTGGTGGAGGAACCACACAACATACATTCACATACAACGTGTCTCACCATTTATGAAAATGATGACATATGCGAAGCACTAATATCACAAATAGATATTTTACAGTGGAGTAAGTAAAATGCATTCGTACACATTCATCATAAATGTAAATGCAACATTCACACACAAGCATATAACAGTTTTGAAAAGCTTGTAATAGCGGCATAAGCCCTCTTACTGGAGTCCCCAGCAGAGTCGCCACCTGTCGACGTCGGGATTTTTAGTTGTCCCTTTTCGTTACTTGTTCTTTGGTGTTCTCATTGTTATGTGAGATTTGTTTGAAAAAACAAGTGAAAAAGGTCCGACATATGTAATGTCGACGATGGACTGTTAAGAGTCGCCAGTTGGTGTTTTTAACTGGTTGCACCAACGCAACCGAGAAAAGGTTTGCACATTGACCTAGTGATTTGACACTGCTAAACGGGTCTGTGGAACCGAGATTCATTTTGGGTCCGGGGCCTTGATTATGCAGAGGAGAGGTGTTAGGCACCCCCCGACATCCGTGTTGCCACGGTGACCGCCACTTTTCAAAGAAACTATTATATGAACGTGTGTGTGTGTGTGTGGATCAATGTGCAATTATTTGAAAGTAGTGTGAGGTCTCATTCGTACCTATATAAACAGGGTTTGAATTTATAGAAAAATTCAGTTGTAAATAGAATATAGCAATGAAGTTTTGTAAAAGAGGTTTTTCAAACCCTGTGCTCAATAGGAATTGAGACATTTTCATACTTCCATTTTATTGTTAAATGTTTGGCTTGTTTGCTTTTATTTTTGAGATGCGATACATCTTCGAGAAAATAATATACAGCAGTGCCGAACTCCTCATGGGCATGATAGCCATCTAAGGAAATTCGTACACTGTAAATAATGTACAAGCTGCTTACATCTGAAAATGTCCATCACGGGAACCGAATCTAAATTCAGTAGACTGAATCTGTGATCACATGATTCCTAGGCTCACATGTTATCGCAATTTGTATGAAAAGCAGTAAGCAGTTATATATATATATATATATATATATATATATATATGTATGTGTGTGTGTGTTTGTGTGTGTGTGTGTATGATCAACCACCACGAAGCCACTCCATTGGGGATCGGAAATGTAAATATATAAAAGTAGTAAATAAATATATATGGACATGATCAACCACCACGAAGCGACTCCATGGGGGATCAGAAATGTAAATAAAAAAGTAAATGTGATCAACCGCCACGAAGTAAACTCCAGGCGGGACTAAATATAAATATATATATATATATATATATATATATATATATATATATATATATAAGCAATAAACGCTCCGAATGTAAAATTCAGGCTCATCAGATATGTCTGACAATAATTATATATATAAGTGTATATATATATATATATATATATATAAGCAATTAAACGCTCCAGACATAAGTCTAGGCTCAATTGAGTCATAACTCGATAATGTTAGTCCATATATAAATATATACATATATAAAGTATATATATATAGACAGAAATGAAAACCACGGACCGAAGTCCGGGCATACGCACACAACACGACTCTCAATGTGTAGAATAGTGTGTTTAAAGATGAAGATAAAGGCTTTATATATATATATATATATATATATATATATATATATAAAAGGCAATTAACGCTCAGAATGTAAAATCCGGGCTCATCGAGATATGTAATACAACATATATATATATATATATATATATATATATATATATATATATATATATATATATATATATATATATATATATATATATATATATATAAAAACGCTCCGGACATAAGTCTAGGCTCAATTCAGGCATAACTCGATAATGTTAGTCCATATATAAATATATACGTATATAAAGTATATATATATATATAGACAGAAATAAAAACCACGGACCGAAGTCTGGGCATACGCACACAACACGACTCTCAATGTGTAGAATAGTGTGTGCAAAGATGAATATAAAGGCTTTATAGAGTGTGAGCATGCTTACAGTGGGCTGCCAATGCAGGCTTCTATAACTCTAGATGGATAAACACTCAACTCCTGCCGGTAAAAAATGTATAGCTATATGTGAGCTAACAGGTGTTTAAAAAGAGCAAGCACTCAATATTGGGTGTGTACAAAACAAATTTGACAGGGCTTCCTCGCATTTTCTTTCTTTAAAATGGCTACCCCAAGCCCTCTATTTATAGAGGGGAGACTTCTTTGCAGCCTTGCAGATGCACTCTTGGCTACAGGGGTGCCCCGGAGCTCCATGGTCCCATCATCTTTAAAAACGTGCACTCGTGCCTTTGTGATGTCTTTCGAACTTGCAGAACTTCAATCCGAGCTTCCGAACGAGGTATATAAGACCTTCTTCGGACCGCTTGTGTCAAGAGTTACGCAATGACATGGGATTAGAGGTTGCAAGAAGTCAGGAAGAGGGGACCATGGCCATGGTCTTCATGCTTCAAATTCTATCCGGTGTGCTACCACGCGTAATAGTCACTCGGGATTGAAACTCCTTGGTTCTTGTAGGACATTGTTGTATATATGTATGAAGTGTTGAGACAACACGCAGATATTGCGGTAACAAGATGACGTTTGACTCCTCACCGGGGTTATCACCGGGTTGAGTTGAAAGCATATGTTGCTCAGGGTTACATCTGAGATTGGACTGCTGCAAGTGTTTGAATGCCACAATGTCATCTGTGAGTGTGCCTGTCTGCCCGGTCTGAGATGGAAGCTGGTTGCATTTGAAACAAGCATTTCCGGGGTTATCGCCGGAACTGCAACAACATTCCTTGGGGTTATTGCCAAGGACGAAACTCGGGGTTATCTCTGAGGTTGGAAATGATGTTTCTGGTGTGTGTTCCGGGGTTGGAAATGATACTCCCGGTGTGTGTTCCGGGGTTGATACTGAACTTCCGGTACTATTCGGAATGGATGTGAACTGTCTTCCAGGGTTATCTCCGAAAGACGATTCTGCCCTCTTGCAATGTTAGTAACAAGCGTGCAGAAAATTTTGAGTGTCTACAACACCTATAGCGACGGTTCTGTCGCTATAAGGTCCTTTAGTGACACTTTATTTTCTGAAAATTATTATTTTATTAAATAAATAGAATAAAATAGTTTTTAATTATTAAAATTACATAATAAATTACTAAAAATCATTTTAAAGCATGAAAATTGGTTTTTAATTATTTTGAGAATATTTCATAAATATTTAATATTTTTTGAATATTAAAGGTATTTAATTTATTTAATTATAATAATAAATAAATTACTTAAAATGATTTTAATATTTGAAAAATCATTTAAAAATATAGTATGGTGTTAGAAAATATTTTAAGTTATTTTTAATAACTTTTGATATTTTGTGATGAATTTCATTAATAAGTTTATGTTAATGGTAATTGATTTATTTAATGAATATATTAAATAAATTGTGGAAAAAATAAATTAATGATTTAAAAATCATATAAAATGATTTAAGGGTTAGAAAAATATTTGAAGTTATAAAATATAACTTTTGATATTTTGTCATGTAAATATTAATATTTTAATATTAATGTCAATTATTGGATAATGGATTTAAATGTTTAAAAATCATATAAATGTTATTTTATTGTATTAAAAATACTTTGAAATAATATAAATATATTATAATATTATGGTACGATTTTCATTAATATTTAATAATAAATAAAAATTAATGATAAGGGAATAAAGTGGTATTTAATTTATATAAATAAGTTATAAGTGATTGATATTATTTTTTTTGATAAATGGTAATAAATATTTATAAATTGTTATGAGCTAGGGAAAAATAGTTTTAACTGATAATTAAATTATTTAATATAATTGTGAATTATTTAGGTAAAGTTTTTTTAGGATTAAGCTCAATAATTATCCAATTAGGTAATCGGGTTGTCAAAATAGTACTAAACTCAACTCAGACTGTAATAGTTTGACTTGAGGTTAGGTCTTATGTGTCTTATAGACCGATAGAATTATGTGATAATGTGTTTAGATTATTTTATAATAGTAATTCACAGTAATATATTGTGATGATATTATTCTAACTTGGAGATCAATATTATTAATATTAGGTCTTCAGACAAAGTTAAATAGACTATGTAGCAATAGTCGACGATACATGCAAGTTTTTCTGCACTTTGTGCAAACCTCATATTTCAAATGCCAGTTTCATTTAAATTACTTTATTAAATGAAAGTTTGATATTTATCAGTTATGATCTGGTGATACATAATGTTTATGAATTCTGTTATTCAAAGATTATGATTTCTTGTTCAAACATAACCAAGTCATATGAGTTGTTATTATGGAAAAATGTGTTTGATTTGATATCAAAGCATAGTTTGTGAGAAACCAATTTTGTTTGGTACAAATGTATAAAAGCATAGTTTGTGAGAAACTAATTTTGTTTGGTATCAATGTATAAATCACAGTTTGTGAAAAAGAAATTTTGTTTGGTGCCGATATATATACTGACAATATTAGAACCGACAGTGAGGAGCTTTCGGTGGGCAATTATGGTTGTCCTTGGTAGTGAGGAGCTGTCTCCGACATTTATAGCAATGATCGGACAGTACATAGAGGATGATATGCATACTCCTAGTTTTGTTTGCTTGAGCGAATTAACCCGGGCTGCTAAGTTTATATGACTGACTGTATCTCTTAATGTGCAGGGTTTGGCAGATAAACCTTGGTATATATTTATGGCACTACTCTAAACTTTATGTTCATATAATCCAGTTTTGGTGTGTGTGGAAAAAAATTCTGAACTTTATGTTCATTTATCTTAGAATTGATATATGTATAACATTCGTTTATTGTTCAAAACTTGTTGAGCTTTCTGTAGCTCATCCCTCTAAAGATTTTCTTCATTTACAGATAGAAAGAATATATTCCAGAAGTTTCGGTATTGTGGATAAAAGGCATAAGACATGGATATTTGTTGAAAACTATCATGTAATAGTAATGATATATTATTTATTTATTGTAATATTAGTTTGCAGTATTTAGTCGTCATTCTAATGAAATTAGAAAAGTGTACAGTATCTATATGAACTATTTATCTGAATGATAGTATTAACAGACATTGGCTCTCTGATGCACTAAGGTAGCGCTCCACTCAGTTCCAAGAACTCTAACATTAATACTATGAAGGTCAGATAGATAAGAATTATAGATATGGAAGAAATATCTATAAGATATTGAACCTGTACATCCAAGTGAGGGTACTCAGTTACAATGATTGTTCTGACGAGAACTACTATTTACTATGAGTATTGTGAATCTTGGATTTATAGGAATTATTATCTTAGAGAATATTTACGTGAGCACCAAATTGGCTACAGTGAATGTAGAGAATTTGACTTTGCGGGGAGGGGGGAATAAGGATATCAGGGGAAGGAGTACTATATGTATTATATATATATGTAATAGTTTTGAAAAGGTTGGCAGGGAGAGTTCACGGGGTTTATAACCCGTGACTAATATTATATAATATATATAATATTATATTATATTTAAAAGTTTTTATTTTATTAGAATATTTTATTGCATAGTAATGCACAGTAAAAATCAAAATTCAAAAAATTTTCCTTCAGCCGACGCCCGTGAATGAATTACTGTGCACACATAATTTTCTAAATTCAAATAGTATCCTTTCCATTCTCTTATAAATAGGATGCTTAGATAGAATTGAAAATCACACCAGAATTAGAGAATTCTTCTTCTATAATATTGAGTGTATTTCTTTCGAGTTTTAGAAAGCTTGAGCGTAGAAAATAGTAAAAGTTTTCTTTAAGAATATCCCCGCCCTACCAGTCAGAATACTCTTCTTTTGAAGGTACAGGATGTTATTTTTGTTCAATATTTGCTTGAAATAGTATTTTTTTCCATACTCTGTAGTATGTAAATAATATTATTTCGTTTCAGATTTCAAATTCTATACTCATTTGGTTAAAGTTTTGGCTTCTATACTCCATGAAATTAGTAGAATATCCTTAAATTTTGTGTTTCATCCAGTATCTTTTCATAAAAATATTATTCTGAGCATTCTTGTTAAATTTTAACCTATTCATATCGGAGTACTATTCACGGGTTACTATTCACGTACTACTATTCATGGGGTACTATTCACTCTAGTAGTATTCACCCAGGGTGCTATTCATGATAAAAGTTTATTCGTTTTCGGTCCAAATTATTTTTGGTACAATATTATTCTTGAATTTTACTCCACAAAGCAGTATCATGTTGACAATTTGTACGTTATTGATTTCTGGATAAATTAAATTATAAATCTTTAAAATTTATCCTTGAACTTATTTTATTGAATTCTTAAATCATTGTCATCATCCTCATGCTTATATTATGTTGAAAGTTGTAACCCCAACTTTTTTTTTATATAAAGATTAATTTTTCTCGAAATATATTTTTGAATATTATGATGTGGATATGATATAATTTTATAGCTGTGGATAATATTTAGAAAATTTTGCAAAGTAAGCAAGTTGATATAAAATATTCGTTCTGTCAATGAATATTTGATTGTTC